>VXBT01002855.1:894461-938645 GCA_013400235.1 Oriolus oriolus
CTCCCCCGCCCGCGCTCCGCGGGGACCGGCCAGCGGGGCGGCCGGGGCCGGCTGTGGCGCACCGAGCCGCTGCGAGCCACCGGGCTGGGGAGGCCGTTCTCCCCGGTGTCTGCCCCGGCACCGGCTCCAGCGCCCTCCCACCGGGGCGGCGGGCCTCGTCCCCGCAGCCGCCCGGGATGCTGCCGGTGGGCCCGCGCCGCAGCTTTTCCTCGGAGGCGTTTCCTGCCGCGCCGGGGCCGGTCGGCTGCGCCTTCGCGGAGCCGGGCGGTTGTGTCAGCCCTGACGGCCGCTGTGGTGGGTGCCTCTTCTCCTGAAGCTCAGCATCCTGGTTGAAGCGTGCTGCGGCCGAGCTATATAATGCCCCCTGCCCTCTCCGGTGACAGGGTCTAGTCCCAGAGGTGGCCGCTGGCCGGGCCGTGTCCCGCGGGAGCTCCTGCACAGGCATCCCCGCACTTCTCCATGCCGCCAGCATCCAGGCGTGGCGTTACGTGTGGCTGTCACTCGGATCCAGAGCCCTTACGTCCTTCAAATACCGTGGGTTTTAGTAAGCGGGTTGTCGTTTGCTCCTCTGTTTATTGGAACAAGCGTAGGAACAGATACTTATTTAGGAAGTCAGTGCTGAGGGTGGCATAGCTGCTACGGATGCCTGCGATGTTCTAAGTTAGATGGAGTTTAAAACCCGTGTCTGTTCAGCAGCTCTAAAGTTTTAACAGCAGGCTCTTTCTAAATGTTGTATTAATGAAAAGTGAATTTTGAGGAATGATAAACTTGGGGAGAGGAGAACAGCTGAATAAACATAGCATTGAAGTATTCCAGTAAAAACTTGCCCCAAACATAATTACGTTACTAAGATACATTGGGTCTTGTTGTCCACTAGTTAGTAATGTCCAAGGAAAGAGATTACAAAATACTAGTTTTCTAGCTTGGTTTTTGTGTGTGTGTGTGTTTTTTGTTCACTGGACAGAAATAGTGGACAAAAGTGACATGTACTTTATTATTGGTATTCTCTGAAGACCCACCAAGGAATAGGAGAAAAGAAAGCAATCATCCCTTTAAGGATGGTATTTGTGGTAGCAGTCATAAATCCAGTAAAAATCAAACAGGTGGAGTGAAAAAATACTAGAGTAGAAGCTGACGATATGAGGAGCTAATGGGAGGAAGCTGTGTTTTATCACTAACGTAGCTGGTACTAGGGCACAACTTGAGTGCAGCCTAAAAGTCATCTTAATCTTCAGCTACAGTGCAGTGGGCCTTTGTTTATATAGCAGTGTGGGAAACTGTGAACTGGTGACATGACCCATCTGCAGTTGTGGCAGTAGGTCCCAGAGGCTGGAGTGGCCAGGAAGGCTTTGCTGTCTTGCAGCAGACCGGTACTGCCACTGCTGCCAGGCTTGGTGGGGTAGCTGGGTGCCCGTGTCCCTCCCCAGCGCTGGCAGCAGCGTGCTGCTAGAGTCCTGCAGCTCCGGGCACTTGCCTGGTTTGTAGCTGAAAGCACACGTGTAAATTACCATCATTAATCAAGTGTAAACCTTGGAGGTAGCTGACAAATTGAAAACTGGTTAAAAAAAACTGGAGGCTGATGCCAGCTAAAACCAAACTGTTTAACAAATAGAGTCTACTTGGACATCTTAATGTGCACGTATTAAATGGAAAACAGGATTAGAAAGCAAGAGTCCTAAGATGTGACGTTAATGGTTTTTCTTTAACAGATGAGGATCTCATAGTGTTCTTTAATGTTAATGTTAATACTAGCACTATTGTAGCAACTTCAGACCTATCTTAAAGTGCATTAAACCCATTATAAACCTGATCTTGACATGTTTCAGACATACTGTTGTCTCTCAATCTAATTGACTAAATGTGTCAGTGGTGTAGGGTTTTTATATCTATATTCAGGAAGCAGAAATACCTATAGCCCGACACATTAAGTGCGTATCAGCAACACAAAATAAAGCAATTTTAAGTGTTAAGTGCTTTAGAACAAGGTGGTTTCACTTTCATGGAAACCCTAATTATGTTGGTTAACGTTACGGCACTTGTGTCTTGCTTCACAGTTGAAACAAGTGCATTTCCCAGCACCAAGTTAACTCACTCTATGTGATTTATTTCTGTTTTTATAAATTCAGCCCCAGTTCATGCTGGGCTCTCACAGGAGGAAGAGCAGGGGATGATGTGGGGCAGGTGGGTCAGCCTGTCGTTGTTCTGTATGGCTTGGCAGGGAACAGCCCATCCGAGGGCTCCGCCTGGAGGTTGGCTTTGCTGGGAGAGGCTTTGGAGCATGATGCAAGAGTAAATGAAGTCTAGGCACTTCTCTGTCATGATGTAAGTTGTTTGCATGACATTCTCCTCCTATCTGGCATGGATGCAGGTGACAGCGCCAGGCTACTCCTTAGAGATGAAAATTGCTTGAAAATGGAAAACATGGTCTATTATTTATGGCTCTTGCAGCGATGCCTTGTAGGCCTGCTGGATGTGGGGCTTTGTTCTGGAGGTGCTGTGTGGATACTGTAGCAGAAAGCCTTTGACCCAAAGGTTTTGTAGCTTGGATCAATGGGACAGGGGAGGCTGAGGAGGAGGTTGTGTGCATGAGCTGTGTGATGGATGCACTCATGGCAGTTTCACCAGCTGGGAGATGGGTGAGGTGAGCCTTCGTATAATTTTCAAGTCTCCTTCTCTAGCAGACCTGTTCTCGATCACACAATAATGAGTGACCTAAACAAAAAAGTTTTTTGAAGAAACATGTTTTTTATTAGCAGATTTTAAAAAGTTTATATGAAAATTTCATGTGGACTTTAATGTGTTTGCTACAAAGTGAGTTTTCTAGTCAGTGAAAGGCTGGAAGGGGTCAACTAAAATGTGATGCCCTTCTGGCTGGCTTCGATTTATCTGCACAATGCAAACAGCAAGCTGGCCTGCTCTGTTCTTACAGCTGCATGTTGTTTGAGAGATTAATTGATCTTTCCTGTTTTGAGTATGTTTTCTGAGACTGTGTAAATATAAATCTTCTACAGTGACTCTTTTTGTGAGGTATTTAATGGGTTAAGCCTCTCTTGATCATTCACACTGTCTTCTGACAAACTGTCACGGGTTTTTTTGGTGGTTTGTCTTTTAACATTCACATACATCCAAACCTGGATTTTGAGGCTCTGCTTTGTGAGTCTTAATTATACTTTAATTCTCAAAGCCTAGTGAATGGAATATTTATGCTGAATCTAACTTTATTTTAGAACAACAGTACTCTTTCACCTCAAATCTAACTTTCTGTTGGTCCCCAAATGAAGTTCCCATGCCTGGTGCTGTAAGTACCATGGTATTTTCCCTGAGAGGTTTAGGGATTTGCTACCCCAGTCTGATCTCTTGATTGACTTTTTCTTTGTTTTTTAATTTGAGATACAGTTCAAAGCAGGGGGTTTTTTTCCCCAAAGTTTTAGGAAGAGTGACTCTTCCTAAAGAGAAGGAGGAAGAGAGCTGAGTTTTTAGTATACTGTATTATTATTTTTCTTTGTTTTATAAAGAACTTCTTGTAATGTCAGGTTGTCTTGAGTAGATTAGCTTTTTATCCTTTCTGATCTTGAAATCCTATTAATTATTAGGAGAGACAGACTAAATGAGGATCGATTTAAGAAATAAAATGCAAGAATGCCAAGAAGATATTTAACTAAATGTAGAATACCCTCTTTCTACCTACCTGCCAAAGAGGCTCATTAGAGTCGTTAAAATGCCCACTGCATTGTCATCACTGAATTTCTTGGGGCAAATGGTTCTTCCTCCATTCCCAAGATGCAAGTCTGCAGGGAAGTTGTTGTAGCTGTTTGCAGGAGATGACTGGATAAAAAACATGTTCTAGATGTAAGGGTGTGAAAGTGGATTTTGACTTGCTGGAGGAATAGATATAAAAGCAGGCGACAGCAATCTGTATCAGGAAACTTGGAAAAAAATGATAGCCTGTATTCATGTAAAAAAAAAATCCTATCTGTGCAAATCTTGAAGGGAGAAGAGCCTCGTGGTTAACAAGTACATTCTTTATATCCGAGGAGAAGCACATGCACTTGTGCATAGAGAGGTTCAGAGTGCACGTGATTTCGCAGAATAATCGCCAGTCTGAGAGAGCCGGGTCGGCGGCGTTTCCCGTGCAGCTGCGAGCGAGGGATGTACGCTCCCGGGCCGGTACGGTGGGACCGCGGGCTGGGAGGGGGGGAAATCGGCCCTTCAGGTTTCAGTGAGGTCCCATCGTAGCCTTGTCAGGGGTGATGGGATGGTGAGGAAACAAGGGCGTGATTCCCAGTTCTGTAGTGGTTTGGAAGCGTAAATCTCTGTCAAGATACAAGCTCGTTTGTCAGCTGGGAGACCAAAGTGCTTTCTTGTGACCCACATGTGCTGCTGTGCTGTGCCCTTGCTACTCCTCTTCCCTTTCCCTTTGCAGGGCTTTCTCAGGATCCTTGCATAAGTTCCTTCCAGTTTGCATCTTACGGCTTTTTTGTGTGTTTTTGAACTTGCCTAAGTTTGAGGGAAATAGCTCTAAACTGTTACTCCTGTTTTTAGAGTGATGGTACCACTCTGCAGCCTCCCTGGTCTCACTTGTCCTGGCTGAGCTGATTACATTCAACAGGCCTCTACCAAAATGTTGTGTTCTCTTCAACTTCAAATGAGTTAAAATTTATATACACTCTGAAATCCATATGTTAACTCTCTGAACCTTTCTTCCCTACTTCTGTTCTCCATTGTTCATTTTAAACTTGCCGGTTGTGCTTGTCTTCTGTCCTGCTACTGTCTTGTGGGTAAGAAAAAAATTTTTGCAAAGATACAGTATTTGCAGGCAATGGTTAAAATAACCAGTAGATAGCTAGTCTCTTATCACTGAGAAGTATATTGGTTTTCCATCTGTCTGGTTTGCTGCACATTCAGTCCCAGACTGGCACGGGGGTTTTGTCAGTAGAAGGAAAGCCCCATAGATTCAGGGTTTTTGTAGATTTTTTTCAGTAACAATACTACTTTTTTCATTTTCTCATGTTCAATCATTTATTTTTAGAATTTAAAACATTGCTAAATATGACTTTCAAAAACCTGACTCCTAAACAAACTAGTGATCAAAACAATAAAGAATGCCATATGGCTCCTACCAGTCTTGACACTGTTATATTTCTGAAGAGTATATTCTGTATTATTAATAATGTTCAATGAAGCTCTTAGTGTGGGAAAATATTTACTGAAATTATTATGAAATATACTTTTCATAGCAAGCTAACCCAGGATGTTCTAGGCAGAATAGCAGGAGTGGATCTTTTGGATTAATCCTTGCATGCAGTGTGTTAGAAGAAGATGGATGTTGAGGCTGATATAAATTATGGAGGGGGGGAGAATATGCAGCAACTGAAGTGTTTAAAGATTAACAGTACCATAATTTGTTATGTACTCACTATTCATACAACATATGAAATTGAAATTCCACTTCAATAGAAAAGGGAAACTAAATTAAAAAAGATTGAATACTAATTGCTCTAAAAGCTTTCAGTATAATTTATATGAAACCAGATGGTTCAGAGCTCATATATAGGAATAAGCTTGTTTAAATCAGGATAATTTCGAGCCATGCTTACAAAGATGTTGTCCTAAAATATCCACATGGTTGAAATGTGAGTTCTGTCTTCTTGTGTCTGGGGAACAGGAAATCTATTCTTCAAAAGTAAATGCTGTAAAGCTCTGATGCAGCAAGTAAGCAAGTTGCTGCAAACAGATGAGCATATATTGGAAGCTCAGTTACGTCCCCTTGACATAAATGGGGCCCTGCACAAGTTCTGGAGTCTTTGTTGTTAAAGCAAGGCGAAGTGTAAGAAAATAAGAGCACAGATGATGACTGATCTAATTTACTTATTAGAAGGGCTTGTTTTATGGATATAGAAATGAGCAAAAACGCCGGAGTTCTTCCACCTGTCAGGTGGATGTGGCTGGCTGAACCGAAAATTGCAGGAGCTCACTAGACAGCTGCTGGTTTTTGGTTCATGTGGCTTTTGATGGTAACAGGTAAGAGCAAGAAAATGTGCTTTCACATTTGACTGTTCTAACAACTTAATTAAGACTGTCTAATCTTTTGACAGTTGAAGTACTTTTTTTTTAAATTTAATCGGATTGTCTCTGAAGAAACTGGAGGAAAAAACTTAAGTCTCTGTGTTGGTGCTGTCATGGTTTTAATTTCCTTCTGACCTTGAATGCATGAATACTTAAGGTTCCAAGATTTGTATGTAGCCTTTTCTTCCTAATTGAAACCAGAGATCCTCATAGATAGTATCCCATAGAAATGACATTTAAAAGTGAAAAACATACACAAGCCTTATGAGTGTTTGGGAGTTTTATGATGGTATTTTTAGACTTGTCTATCACTGAACTGTGTAAGGTTTAGATTATTTTCATGAACGGTTGTTTTGAGAAATATCCATGTCAGCTGTTTCATATATGTTGAATCAATAGGAAACAATTAATTTAACATATGAGTGAATGCTAATCTCTTTTCTCTTATTAGCCTTGAATCAGTTTGCAAATCCATTTTCAGTATTAAACAATGATAAATTATAATTACTTAATTTAAAGGCACTGAATATACTGTTGCATGACTAATTTTAAGGGGATGATACTGTGCTTTCAGATGAGTAATGAAAGACTGATTGCATTGTCCTCTTCTACTTGGAATAACATGCAGCCCTGCAAAAAAATACTTATCATAGAATGATATTATATCCTGAGTTGGAAGGAACTCACTAGTATCATCCTGTCCAACTTCAAATTCCTAGAGCAGGTCCAGATGATAAATTGAGTGCTCTTAGAGAACTTTCATGTTCTTCTGGTTCTCCTTTCAAATACTGGTTCTTGAAAAAGTTCCTTTGTGATAGTAATACTAACCCAAACAGCAAAGGGATTACAAAACCAAAATATATTCAGTGTTTAACTTTCTCACAATGAACACAAGCTAATCTTGCTAGGTTAAATTTACAGATACCAAGAGAGCAAAAATAGTTTTCTCATAATGATTTTGAGCTGATAGCCTGCTGGCAGAGCTGGTTTTTATTTTTTGAAAAGGAAGCTTTTCTTAGGTAGCCTAGCTGATTGGAATGGGTTGTTGTTTTTAAAAGTGGAAGCTGGTTGGTCACTCAGAGTCTAAGGAGTGGTTAATTTATTTTTTAGTGTTGCTTATCAATTTTGCAGGCTCTTCTGCAGAAGATAAGCGCAGTCAGCTGCAGTGCTGCTATCTCCCAGTCCACTTTTTTTTGATTTCAGAATTTGACTTGAAGATACCTTTATAGGGCCTGTCCCTGTGTGTCTTTGCTCCCAGGTCTTTGATGTCTTTGAGATTGTTATCCTAATTTTGATCTTAAAGCCCCATCCTAATTCCCACCTCTCTTCCCATTCAGCCTAGAAGTTCAAGCCTTCCATCAGTTTCTGCTGTAGTTGTGGAGTGCTTAGAAAAATGTGTTTCAAGAGGAGACTGATGAACCTTTTGAAGGCCGTCATGAGGCTTTGGATAGTAATTTGTTTTGATGATCAAAATAACCCGGATATATGTGGCTGCATTACTTAATTACAAAATCACGGCTATCCTTTGGTATAGGAGGGAATACTGGAAATAAAGCAGTTAGCCTTGGGGAAGAAAAGCCAACTTGAAAGAAGAGACTTGCAAATGCTAGCACTTAATTGCCACAGTAACTCTGACTATATAAATTATTCTCTGTCCTAAACATGAAAGATGTTTTATTGTACAATATGAAAGCTGCTGTTGGGAGAACTTCACAGAATTGGTCATAAAACACATTTTTATGGATGCTACCATGTACCTCTAGTCTAGACAAATGGCCTTCCCCACCCTGAATACCACATTTATTGCTCAGGAATGTTACTTAAGAAAGAAGCTGTCTTCGTCCTTGATGGCTGGCATTGCATGTCTGTTCCCCTGTGGTACCTTAACCACCTCATGTTTCATTTGTTCACAGGGTAGCCCTAGTTCCTTGAGAGTCCACCAGATACTGGGTGTTTGTGGTAAACCATGGCAGCTGATGATAAGGTGGCCATTCTAACTGACGATGAAGAAGAACAGAAGAGAAAGTATGTGCTTGCTGATCCTTTCAATGGCGTTTCCAAGGATCAAGACTTGGCACCCAATAATGAATCCCCTTCGACAGAGACAACCACTGTCCCAGATGAAGAGCTGGATTGGTTAGAAAAGCACTGTGTCAAAATAAACAACGATCTCCTGATCTCCAAGGTCTTCTATTTTTTCTTCTATTCTGCATATGGCTCTCTCTACCCCTTGCTGCCCGTGTACTACAAGCAGCTGGGTATGTCACCCAGCCAGAGCGGACTTCTGGTGGGCATCAGGTACTTTATTGAGTTTTGCAGTGCTCCCTTCTGGGGAGTGGTGGCAGATCGCTTCAAGAAAGGCAAGATCGTCCTCCTGTTCTCGCTTTTATGCTGGGTTTTGTTTAACCTGGGCATCGGATTTGTGAGACCAGCCACCTTAAGATGTGTACCAAAGGGCCTTCCCCCAGCACATCCCACCAACGCAAGCAGCCTTTTAACAACAGTTCCGCAGAACGCCTCGATGTCTCCTCTGCTAACCACAGTGAGTGCTGTGTCCCCGAAAGTTCGTGGGAGGAGAGACCTGGTCACTTCCAGTCCAGTCACTTTGGAAACAACAGGGACACCTAATCCTGAAATAACATTCCTGGTACCTACACAGACCAATGATGTGGATTTTGTCTTGGAAAACAGTACCCATTTGATTTTGAAAAACACCACCACTAGCCCAGCCTCACCAGGGAACGCAACTCCCAGTACCACCCCAGCTTCCACCAGCACGAAGCCGATGCCTTCTGACCAAGCTGTGCTCGTTTATGATCAACAAGAAGTAGAGGCCATCTTTCTACTCATTCTGCTGGTTGTCATAATAGGAGAATTTTTCAGTGCTTCCTCTGTTACCATTGTGGACACCATAACTCTGCAGTACCTCGGCAAACACAGGGACCGGTATGGATTGCAGCGTATGTGGGGGTCTCTGGGCTGGGGGCTGGCCATGCTCTCCGTGGGAATTGGCATTGACTATACTCACACAGAAGTTGTCATTGAAGGTCAAGGATGTAAAGCTCCAGAGTACAAGAACTACAGGATCGTTTTCATTGTTTTTGGTGTCCTGATGACAATGGCATTAATTGTGGCCACCCAGTTTCGATTTCATTACACGCACTTCAAGCAAGATGAAAAGAGAAAAGAGGTAGAGATCTCACAGGTGGACAGAAATGCCTCCAATGAATCTTCGGATAACACTCCTACCAGTACGAGCCAGTCACAGTCTTTCAGTTTTTGGGACCTAATTAAACTGCTGTGCAGTATCCAGTATGGCTCCGTGCTCTTCGTGGCCTGGTTCATGGGGTTTGGATATGGCTTTGTGTTCACCTTTCTGTACTGGCACTTGGAAGACCTGAATGGCACCACCACTCTCTTTGGAGTTTGTTCTGTGCTTAGTCATGTGTCTGAGCTGACTGCCTACTTCTTCAGCCACAAACTCATTGAATTGGTTGGTCATATCAGGTAAGATGACAGCAGTCATTAAAGAGCTATACAAAAAATGTTGACTCTCGGGCTCAACTTTGTGCTGCAAATTCAAGCTAATCCTTTTTTTTTTTTTTTTTTTTTTTTTTTTAATTCCAAGTGCTGCTCAGTTATGTGGCTCACATGATGGAGTTTTTTTGTTATTTTAAGAGTTGAAAATGCTCTGAAATGCTTGCTTTGCATTTGAGATGCATGTTAGTATGTGCTTTATGCTGGCACCATAACCTTTTGCAGATGGTTCCAGAAGACATCCTAGTTCCCTGATGCATCGCTCTGTTGAAGATCTTTACAAATTGCCACCCACTCAAGAGTTGTCTGTTTTGACATAAAAGTACCATTAGTTTTTCAATTTTTTTTGTGTGAATAGCAGCATTCTGCAAACCTCTTGCTTCAGCCTGGTTCCCCTTGCAGGGCAGTTCGTTGCCCCCACAGTAGCCTGGAAAGGTGTCAGCTGCAGGCTGAGAGGGGAGAAGATGAGCTGAGGAAAGGAGGTGAGCACCTCCTGTGCGCATGGCCTCGTAATCAGACTCTGAGTGTTGGCAGAATGAGGTTGCAGCCTGGCAGTGTCACTTACCAGTTCAGGGCTTGCTCTGCTCCTTTAGTTGCAGGAGTGTGTGTCAGCTATGAAGTGAGATGGCTGCAGGGCTTGTCCTGTTGTTTTTGCCTTGTATAAGTGAAAGTGACTGCTTCCAGCATGTTTGTGAGCATTGGTTTCCAGTAAATTCACTAAATGAACTCAATTTCCACGTATTCTAAATCCCTTCACTACTCTTTAAAAAAAGCACAGGGGAGGAAAGATAGGGGAAAACCTGAGTTAATGAAGCTGCGAAGGTGGGTTTTTTTATGTTTACTCAGGTATTCTGTGCATCTAAGCACAGAGCTATGTGTTGTTAGCATCATATCCTTTCCAAATGCCCAGTTTATAATCATACAGTCATTGAGATGTAAGTATTTTTAAACTGTTTGCACTGTTCTTTTTGTGTATTCTGTTCTGAGGTTTTGCTCTTTGTTTTGCTTTTATTGGGATGAATATTTTTATTCATTTGACCTCTACTAAAAATGTTTGAGATGTTTAGCACAATAATTTGAGAGATTACTTAGAAGATGGTGTTCTTTCTTACTTTAAACTGAGGAGGATCTCTTTACGTAGAGTCAATCTTAATCTCTGAATTTGACAATAATTAGTAAGAGAAGATGACACCTTGCATGCAAAGCCTGGAGGAAGGATATGATGATGGAGGAGTGGTGAGAACAGATCACAGTCTTGATAGCTAAAGATAGCTCGGGTATGCTCTTTCAGTGTATATTATAGTACAAAATTCAGGCTTAGACTTCAGCTAAAGGAAGAATGAAAATCAAGAGTGATAGGATTGTGAATAAGATGAAATAGAAGGGATGGGAGCATTGGCCAGCAAAAAGAAGGATGATGTGTGGGATTAACTCCATTTTTTTTTCTTGGCGCTGCTAAGCGTGTGAAGCCAAGATTGGATCAAGATTATTAAATTGTTTAAACACCAGTCCCTATTTGCTATGAAACAGCATTCTGCATATCTACACCTGGGAAATGCGCATTAGTCATATTTTAATGTTATCTAATGCTTACTTGTGTTTAGTCATCACAGTTTGAGATGACTCCTCCTAGTTGCCTGCCGCCTTGTGCTTTCTGAACTTTGTATAATGCATGGTGTGTTTGAGAGCAGGCAAGCTTTTTCTTTTTTTTCAAAGAAAAACGGATAGGAGTTCATAACTCATCTTCTTTGACAGTTCTGTATATGTGTTGTCTGCTGCCTTCTAGTGCAGATATTAATTTTCCTATCAATAAGAGCCAATAGCCTCCAACTCCATATCCTTAAAACAGTCTTGGCCAGAAGCATTTGGCATTGATATTTTATCTATTTTTTAAATAGCTCAGGATTCCTTTCTTCTGGGTTGTTGGACTTCTAGATGCAGACATTCTTTCTGCAGTGTTTGAACATTTATCATTCAGTCTTTCTTTCTTGTGCTGAGTGTTTGAAGACAGGCATGAGTACCAGAATTGCATGCGTTGTCACAGTAGCAGGAAAAAATGCTATTGAATGTCCTTTGTAGAACTACAAGAAAACAGGCTTCACACCTTATCAGACAGAAGCTCAGTTTCCCTTTTCAAGTCTTACAAATCTTTCTCTTTCTACCATTGTATGTGGTGGCATATAAAACCCTTACAACAGTTTGAACCTATTCTGTTTTCACAGTTTTTTTAACTAGTACTCAAATTATTGTCCAAGCATTTTAAGCATGACTGTATTAAATATGTGGTGAAGAAGATGCCCCATTTCTGACTTAATTAGCTGTACGGTTCATACGCTTGTGCACTGCATGTGTGCATATGTAGTACATGCTTATAGTGTTTCTTTGAGAGGATATTGGGAAGAAATTCTTTACTGTGAGGGTGATGAGGCCCTGGCACAGACTGCCCAGAGAAGCTGTGGCTGCCCCATCCCTGGAAGTGTTCAAGGCCAGGCTGGATGGGGCTTTGAGCAACCTGGTCTAGTGAATGGTGTCCCTGCCTATGGCAGAGGGCTTGGAACTAAATGATCTTTAAGGTCCCTTCCAACCCAAACCATTCTCTGATACTGTGACGAAAAAGTGTACAAAACTGGTTATGAAATATTTAGACCTCATTGCTGAATGGCACCTGGTATAGAAGCACTCAAAACTGCCAGTGGCTTAAGAAGATGATGTCAAGCTCTGAAAATAACTTCCTGCTTGAGGTTAAGCTTGAATGTGTTTGTTTGACCACAGTTCCAGCATGTGAGTTTTTATGGGAAGCAGAGACTGGTTGTCATGGCTGTAAACAGCTTAGACTCCTTGACACAAATATAGATTCAGTGCTTTAAATGTTTAACCTGTGAATTGAATATGGTGTCTCTGTGGGTACTGCTCACGGGGTTCAAAAGGAACATCTGTTTACATTTTCCATTTAGGTCTGATAAGGAGCCTAAGTGATTATTATAAATGCATTTAGAAAAGACTCTGTAAATACAGAAAAGTTTGCGTGTGACATACCCCTCCAAAACCATATTTATAGAGATCTTCATAAACTGTAATTTACCTAAAATTCTATGTATATATTCTAACAAATTAAGAGGTAGAACCTGACTAAATTGCTGCTCTTAAATTCTGAATCCAAATCTTTCTGCGAATATAACATGTTGGGACAACGCAGTTAGGTGAGTGGTTAGTGATGATGGAAAAACTCTGAAGCAGGAGAAAGTCACATCTCTGGTCTGGCTGTGCTAGGGAACAGCTGAGATGGGAAGAAAGTTTTTGGTGAACAGACAAAGCTTTTGCTAGACAAAAGTGAAATTAAGCTGTCTAGAAGTTACCATAAACAGAGAGGTGCATCTGTACTGCTGCTGAGGAAAAAAGGAAAAACAGGTGTAAAGAGTAAGGCAATTCCCTTGTATTCCCAAGAGTGTGCATCACCCTGGGCCTTTCTAGTAGGGAAATGAAGACAGGACCCTGCAGACCCTTTGAGTTTGGTTACCTTTTCTGACCAATGTGTCCTCATACATTTCAGAAATGTGGCTGTACATAAGAACTACATTAAGTTGTGGCTATGAAAGGAACCAAGTTATTTGTTTGGAACAGAAGGCATTAATTAAAGGATGAGGTTAAATTTATGATTCACAGCACAAAGAACAAGTTTGCTCTCATTATTGTATAACAGTGCACTTTTTCATGGCTTCCCATGTTTTCTTCCATGAATGCTTGGGCTTGTGTTGCCTAGAGGCAGCTTAAACCAGCTATTCATGGACCTCACATGTATCTGGAAGCTTGGTTTGATGTATGACTGAGGGGGGACGACTTCCTGCCAGCTTACCCTACTTGTTGAAAGTAAATTCATGTTGTTGTGAAATGCACCAGCCTTTTTTGATATTACTGACATGATGAAAACTATGATGCTGGATTTTTCACTGTCAGCATATGTATTTGGAGACGTCAGATGTTAACAAGATGCTGCGTTTTTATGATGGTGTCTCACTCTAGATTTTCCAGTGGATCTGTACCATTTAATTAAGTCTTGGTGTGTGTTTGTAGAAAAACTAACTGAAAAAGCAGCACGAAGAATAACGAGCCCTTTCACAGGGTCGATGCTTCACCTTAATTATCAGTTGCATTTATTTCTCTTATGCCAAACCAGGGTTCAACCAACAAGCCCTATTTGGACAATAAATTATCCTTGTCCCTGAAAAAAATCTTTAAAGGTTGCAATAGCACCCTTTCTAAAGCTGTAAACATGTTTTCAATTAAGTCTTTGTTTCCCAAGATCCATCTAAAAGTAAGAGAAAGATAGCTGGATGAATGAGCACCCCAGAGGGAAGCTATGCTAAATCTAAAAACTGGAAGGGAAGAGTCGTCAGGTTAAATGTGCAATGGGAAATGCACTTCACAAATAGTCTTTGTATTTCATTGTTTAAAAACTGTTGTAAGAGCTTTTTTTTCTCTAAATTCTGAGATGCAGCATCTGCTGCTTTTCAACAGGATGGCTAAGTTTTATCCTGAGGCATGTTGTTATAAACCATATTGCTTCTGTGGGATGTGTTTTAGAGTAGTTCTGAGCAGTTTGCAGATACTAGGACTATAAACTTATATTAATTGGGTTAAAATTAATTCCTTTAATACAAACCTGCTCCAGGCTTTCATTGAAATGGCAGAATGAATCTCTGGATAATTAGAAAAGAAGGTTGTTTGGAAAGGACGTTGAATGCACTTAGAAATTATCTCTCTGAAACACAATCCTGTATAGAGTGTGGCATAGAATTACAGAGCTTAGTTAAAAGCTCAGTGGGTTTGCTGTCTCTTTGATTTATTTTTTTTTCTATTAGGATTTTGACTGTGTTGAATGGGCAAGAGGAGAGTTTATATTTTGGGTGTAGGACTTAAAGGATATATTTTGTGTTGAGCAAATGCTTTAGACTGGCAAACTGTATGCATGGAAATAAGTTCTAAATCAGTAAGCTATATTATAACATGCCAGAAAGGGAAAGTACAAACTATCCTGACTTCTCCTTTCTTTATTTCCTTTAGAGTGCTGTATATTGGTCTTGCCTGTAATACAGCACGATACATCTACATCTCGTACCTGGAAAATGCCTGGACTGTTCTGCCAATGGAGGTGCTTCAAGGTAAGGCAGCGCAGTAATGACCTTCCAGCATAAGATCAGCTGCTTCCATTTATCTTGTTTTCAAGTGAGCTATGCTTAAGTAAAAAAATCTGGTCCTATTTTTTTGACCACAAATACCCCAGAAGATGCAGGTTCATAAAACACATAAACCATTACTGTTTATCCTGGGAAATATTTGACGTCAAAAGGGTGGGTGCGCATTTGATTGTGCACAGTTCTCTGTTTATTCAAACAGAACTGTGCGAGACCAACACACCCTTTAAATAAACAAAGAGACAGAAGCACAAGCTGGGTACACACCTACTGCAAATCCTGTTTGGTGATAAATGTGAACTTCATTAAATGCAAGAGGTTGCAGTCCTTGAAAGGATGTCGCAAAAAGCCTCCGAATGGCGTCTGGGTCATTCTGTCTCTGTTAAAATACATCAATTTTTCAGTTCGATGCATACTTTTTTAGATTATAGAATTTTTGTTTTAATAGCTAGAGTGGAATTTCTCTCAATAGCTTTCTCAGTGCTAATAGAACTTCTTTAAGATACATGCCCTTTCACAAACTTATTTACAAGGACAGAGGTGTGGTCTCTTGACAAGAAATTTGAGTCCTGTTTTCAAATCCTGTTGTAGAAGTCTGTAAGATCTTCATTGCAATGCTGAAGAACACATTATTCTAACTTAGTTTTTATGACCTTTTTTGTGTCTTTGTGGTGGGTACCACTTCTCAAAACCATGAAAAAGTGGAACTATTTTACTTTCTATTTCTTCAGTGTTTGCATAATACCATTTCTGACCATCTTTTGAAAACCAATATTTTGTTTTTATACAATAATATTTAGAAATTTTTCCACAGATTATACTCAGAAGTTTTACTCTTCTGTGTGCAGCATAACTTGAATTTAAATTAACTTTTTCTACTATATTTACGGAAGTCTTTGTAAGCTAGACTTCGAGTAACAAAATGCCATTAGAGAGCACAGTGTGGATCTCTATATACACAGAGAGAGAGATCCAGTTGTGTCCTGGCTCCTTACCCTCCCAGCTAACAAAAACAGTTTATCACATTATAACTGCCACAACAGCAAGTTTCTGAGTTTTGTTATTAAAAAGCCTCCAAACCACAACTATTGAATTGATACTTCATTGTTGATACCGAGTGTTAAAATAGGAAAATGTTAGAAAGAACCTGAAGAATGAGTATGTGTTACACTCTCTCCTGCTTAAACATCTAGGGATAACAAATGATGAATACAAAGCTTTGGATGTTGCCTTTTAGGTAATCATGTTTTAAAGATATCCCATATCAAAATATAGGAAAAAAAACTTGTGGTTTCACCAATACAGCCGTAAGTTTGTGCCCAGAAGCATCCTATAAGTCATGGCTGAAAAATAAGTTTCTTGTACTTTGACTGTGGTTTTTATATTGCTGAAATTTCAATATGAGTTGCTCAATACGTAGGTTTGCCTTTACATACAGCAGGGCTGTGAGGGAGCGGTTTCGGTGGGGGTTTTTGTGTGGCACAATCCTGAGTAATTGAGATTTGAAGAAAAAATTAAGGACCTTCAAAATACTTTGTCATAAATGTATCTGCCAGATGTTACCATATTTAGCCACTGCTGAATCATGGGCTCCTTGGTTAATCTGGTTATTTGCAGTTATTTATAGTCAGCAAATGAGAAAGCTAAAACCCAGCCAAACCCACGCACAACTCTCCCTGCCCAGCCCCCAGGTCTGTGTGTTCTGTGTGCTTTTCAGCCTGCATCAGGCGTCACTTGTTGGTCCCTGAAGTCCATGGGTGCCCCGTGTGTGTCTAACCACTGCCGCTGCATTTGTAGGATTCGAGTCTTCTCACTCAGTGTTACCAAATGGGGGGTCAAGGTTACCTTTTTAGAAGTACTGTTGATGTCCCCCCTCTCCTTCATTCATTTCCCTTCCTGCTCTTACCAGTTTTCATTTCTTCTAGAGTTGTTACTTTTTCTGCATCAGTTCCAAGTCCTGTTTCTTTGGGCTCTGCTTTCTCTCCTACATAACCACTGAATTGTCAGTGGCAGTAAGAAGTGACACCTTGATGAAATTTGGTGAGGTAGAAGCTCTTGTTTTTAAGTGAGCTTGTTGACAGAGGGAAGCAAGAGTTGTAGCTGTTTGCCCGATGTAAGGATTAGAAGTATTCAAAACAAGAGTAGATTGTGTAGAACATGTGGGCACCATGTGGGCCACCAAGCTGACGAGTCTTTGAAACCCCTCGGTGATGTCCTTGTTCTAATTGTACATAACTCTTTTCCAGGAAGCTGTCAAATTCTGTGTAAACTCCAGTTCCATCAGCTCGAGGGGTTTTAAGGCTAACAAAAGTTTCAGTTGACTTTTGTAAAAAGTTTATTTTTCTGTTTAATATGTTTCTGCAATACAAGCAGGATTATCCCCATGTGCTGTGCTGTGCTGAAGGGCATGGAGACATTTCTGGAAGATGACTGTGCAGACTGCATCTATTGATTGTAATCAGAACCATGCTGTGTTCCAGCTGCTGTTTGTAGCTGGGATGAGGACAGCTCGCATTGCATTGCACTCTCAAAGGAGTAAATGAGGAGATTTAAACTCACTTCTCAATTTAAAGTTTTCAACCGTTATGCTGTATTGACTTGCACAGGCAGTGTATGAAAATGAGAGCTCAGGCTGAATCCGTAGTAACTGAAGATTTCAAGACATCCTTGTAAAGTATATATATATCTGTGTCATCAGTCTGTGAGCACACAAGCAATCTTGTTCATTTGGCACTTAGCAGATGAAGTTTTGCTATGCTAGTTAGCTGCAATTTATTGTTCCAGGGCAGTGGTCCAGATTCTCTGGTAACAGCTATGCTAGCTCACCAATTTGCATGACAGGAATTTTTTCTAAACTACAAAACTATATTGTTAACCTGAAAATGAGCTGTTTTCACTTGGCAGTTACTCAGCAAACTCCAAAACAAGTACTATTCTAAGAAGTGACTCCTACTGATGTTCCAGCAGCACAGGTTTATGTGTAGAGAGCAAAGAGTTTGGCCTTTAGCTGACAATAATTATGATACATATTTCTCTTGAAATAAATTTGGATCCCCAAATCCTCAGGTCGTGGTTTACATATAAGTTATCCTAAATTCACTAAAATTACAAGCATCACTCTAGGGTTGCTGCACTTGTTGGAACTGTAGTGCAGATGATGAAATGGTAGTTAGTGGTTTTAGCAAATAATGTCACAATATATGTAGTGAGCAGCTTCTTTTAAGGAGAACTGTGGTTAGCAGTAACAGTAATCCAGACTTGTTATGCAAGTTGTGGTAAAAACTGTTCCAAATACTCACTGTTGTAGAAATAATTACCAAAAAAAATCACATTAATAATGTACACATTCTAAAATAAAAAGGCTGTGCCTTTAAACATGAGTGTATTGAGCTGATTCAAAGGTATGGATTTGTTTTCACAGAAACCAGGAACACAGTGTTCTAGTGGGACTTTCACTGGTAAAGGTGAAAACATCCAAGAACCTGTTGGTTAAGTTACGGCCTTTTGTGCTCAAACAAACTCAGTGGTATTGTGCTTCACAGTTCAAAGAATTTCTGATATGTTTTTTATTTGCTTAGCTTTAAAAATTGACTCGCTCCTAATAGCTGATAAAACTGCATGTTTTATGTTAATTGATGTACTTTCTAAACCAAAACCACTTTACCTATTTTAAATTAGCTTGGCTTTATTATTGAGACAGTTCTTGGTTGCTGTTTGCAATGCATCCATGGATCTACATTAAAAAGAGTAGAGACTCAATGAGTTTTAAATCTCTTAAGCTTTTTCCATAGGAAATCTGTGAGTTTTAAAGCCTCAAAATATAAATGGTAAGGTAATACAGACTCATTTTAATGCAAGCGCTTTGTTTTTCAACACAGTGATGTAATATTACCAAGACTTACAGAGATATACACACATATATATGTATAATACCCAGAGTTTGAGGAATTTTGGGGTTGATTTGGAATGAATTTGACCTTTACAGCCTGGTGGACATCTAACATGTGTATACCTGCACTATATCAATTTCATATAGTGCTATTTATCATTTTACCTAAGCAAAATCCAAATTATTCTGTATGTTATGAAAATATGTTTTCTTGCTCTTAGGAGTCTTCAGCCTAAATGCCTAAGTAATTATTGATTGTCCAACTGTTCATTACTAAGTCAAGTGTAGAGGACAGAAACATGTTGACTGAATCATCAGTTGTGCCAATATTTGTTTAAAACTGAGGCAGTAGAGCTCAGGCATTGGTAAACTGTGATGACTATTTTTAATACCTCTGAAATAAGGAAAAAATATTCCCACTCAATCTGAGGGTGGCAAAATAGTTCAGGCTTATTTAATGTGTGACGAACTACAAAACTGTTTTGTTTTTCTAACTTCTCCACAACCCTGCCTTTTCCTGTGCTGGTTCTTCCCTGCTCCACACAGGCCCCCAGGCAGGGGCTCCAAGGCGAGGGCTCCACCTGCAGCCAGTCTCCCACGCTGAGGGTCATGCACTGGCCTTCCCTTAGCTCTCCTGAGGGAGGGAAAAGGGTTCCCAGCCCTGAATCTGCCAGGCTGTGCCAGACAGACACGTGCAAGGTCCCTGCTGGGGGCTGGGACTGCCGTGGGTGATGGCAGAGAGGGCTGGGGCTGCTGTGGGGCCATGGTTGATGGCAGTGAGGGCTGGGGCTGCTGTGGGGCCATGGTTGATGGCAGTGAGGGCTGGGGCTGCTGTGGGGCCATGGTTGATGGCAGTGAGGGCTGGGGCTGCTGTGGGGCCATGGTTGATGGCAGTGAGGGCTGGGGCTGCTGTGGGGCCATGGTTGATGGCAGTGAGGGCTGGGGCTGCTGTGGGGCCATGGTTGATGGCAGTGAGGGCTGGGGCTGCTGTGGGGCCATGGTTGATGGCAGTGAGGGCTGGGGCTGCTGTGGGGCCATGGTTGATGGCAGTGAGGGCTGGGGCTGCTGTGGGGCCATGGTTGATGGCAGTGAGGGCTGGGGCTGCTGTGGGGCCATGGTTGATGGCAGTGAGGGCTGGGGCTGCTGTGGGGCCATGGTTGATGGCAGTGAGGGCTGGGGCTGCTGTGGGGCCATGGTTGATGGCAGTGAGGGCTGGGGCTGCTGTGGGGCCATGGTTGATGGCAGTGAGGGCTGGGGCTGCTGTGGGGCCATGGTTGATGGCAGTGAGGGCTGGGGCTGCTGTGGGGCCATGGTTGATGGCAGTGAGGGCTGGGGCTGCTGTGGGGCCATGGTTGATGGCAGTGAGGGCTGGGGCTGCTGTGGGGCCATGGTTGATGGCAGTGAGGGCTGGGGCTGCTGTGGGGCCATGGTTGATGGCAGTGAGGGCTGGGGCTGCTGTGGGGCCATGGTTGATGGCAGTGAGGGCTGGGGCTGCTGTGGGGCCATGGTTGATGGCAGTGAGGGCTGGGGCTGCTGTGGGGCCATGGTTGATGGCAGTGAGGGCTGGGGCTGCTGTGGGGCCATGGTTGATGGCAGTGAGGGCTGGGGCTGCTGTGGGGCCATGGTTGATGGCAGTGAGGGCTGGGGCTGCTGTGGGGCCATGGTTGATGGCAGTGAGGGCTGGGGCTGCTGTGGGGCCATGGTTGATGGCAGTGAGGGCTGGGGCTGCTGTGGGGCCATGGTTGATGGCAGTGAGGGCTGGGGCTGCTGTGGGGCCATGGTTGATGGCAGTGAGGGCTGGGGCTGCTGTGGGGCCATGGTTGATGGCAGTGAGGGCTGGGGCTGCTGTGGGGCCATGGTTGATGGCAGTGAGGGCTGGGGCTGCTGTGGGGCCATGGTTGATGGCAGTGAGGGCTGGGGCTGCTGTGGGGCCGTGGTTGATGGCAGTGAGGACAGCTGCTGCAGGAGTGGGTGAAGCAGTGGCAGTGCCCACGCAGGATGCAGGCACAGCCTGCACAGGGCAAGATGCAGCCACAGCAGGAGGGACACTGACTCTGCCTCTCAGCAGCAGCAGCCGTGGAAAGAGACATCTTTGGCCTTCCCTGAAGAGCTTGTGTGCTGTTCCCCAGATGGACCATTCCATGCCAAATGCAGAGTGTGTTGGTGTTGAGTTCAGAAAGAGTTTGCTGGGAGGTGGTGGGTTTTTGAGGGGAGTGAGAAGGGCAGGAGGGGATTAATTCTTGCCTCTGAAATGGCACGGGTATCTCTGATACTGTTTGGATTTTATGACATTTGTGCTGCCTTCACTGTGGCAGTAAGGAGACTGCTGAGAGGCATCAATACTTTACTTGCCTGCAGCTTGTGAAATTGTGACTGTATTCCAAAGGCTCTGGGCCACTTCTGAAGGTACAAGGAATCTGGCAGAGAGACTTGCCTCCATAGGGAGTGTGTCTCAAGAAGAGAAGTGAGGTCATGTTAGAGGGAAGAAAGAGCTTTTGGCAGGCTCTGCAGAAAGAGTTGTCCTGTCTCGCTGTGGCTCAGTTGCCAGTATCACATTACCAAAAGCTGATTCGTACTCCGCAGACATTTGTCACTGGAGGGATTTTGTTGGTTTTTCTCCATGTGCTCCACTGGTGAGTGCAGTTGCTCAGATGTTGTGTTGGCACCCCGTGGCCCTGGTGCTCCTGACGATGTTTCATTTCTCCAGGTGTCACACATGCAGCTATCTGGGCAGCCTGCATCTCGTACCTCAGCGCGGCAGTGCCTCCGGAGCTGAGAACGTCGGCACAGGGAATACTGCAAGGTCTCCACTTGGGGCTGGGCAGGGGATGCGGAGCCATGGTCGGAGGGGTTTTGGTCAATTACTTCGGTAAGGAAAAATCATATTGAAAACTTTATTTATTCTGGTTTTACTGAACTGTCGGCTTTAAACTTATTTATGCTGTAGGGATTGTTACACGTTAAAGAGGAATACACTTTGTATGGATCACAGAATCATAGAACTGCTCAGGCTGGGGAGGGCCCTGAGATCTCCAGTCCAGGTCTCTGATCAAAGCAAGGTCAGCACTTCATTCAGACCAAATTGCTCATGGCTTTGTTCTGTCAGTGTTCCAGACTGATGAAATATGTTACGCCTAGATATTTTCAGTATTGTGTCGAATACCCAACCTGATCTGTAAGTAAGATGAATGAATCCTTTGTGAGAGAATAGATTGATACTCTGAAGCCTCTCGATGAACAAATGAAAATCTAATTACTTGCTTAAAAATCCTTTGCAAAGCCTGTTGAAGAAGTGATGGGGGAGGAAAATGTAATGAAGCAAGCTAATAAGAGTCTGCATGGGCAATATATAGCCAAGAAGTACACAATGCTGACTCATTTTATTTTATTAAGTAAGTAGGTTCTCAATTTAGAAAAAAAAAATCTCATTACAGGTCCTGCTGCCACATTCAGAGGAATAGGGATGGCTTGTTTAGTGATTCTGCTTCTGTTTGCACTGATCCAGTGGATGCTGGTTCCTGATGAAGAAGAAGGTAAATGTTCATGTCACAGAGACACTACAGAATTAGAAGTAGTGAAAAAAGATCTCTCTGTAGCTGCCCTGGCAGCTTTAATTTTGTATGTTTGGTGTCTTAACTTGGATTTTGACAAAGCAGTTTGTTTTCAAGAGGGAAGTTTTTGTCCTGAGCAATGAAGACATTTAAGTGGTATGCTGCTGCTGCTGCTGTAAGAAGGGCAGCAGCGAGTTCTTGAATGTCCACAGAAGGAACATATGATATATTTTGCTGCCTGTATGTCCTCTCAGTTCTGAGAATCCCTTAGGTTAGTCTTAAGAGCTGTAGTGAGTCATGTCACTTGCATCAATTCTTTAAGGTCACCTCGATCCCACTTTGTGCTCTCATGTTCTACCAGTCAAAGCCACTTGCTAGAAACTGTAGTGATGGCTTCAGAGGACACAAAATTTTATAGATTTTTTTTTTTTTAAACCTGAGATATCTCCCCTCTGGTAGAATTTGAACTCTTTAATCTCTACCTTTATCAATACAAAGGCTAACTAGAAATTAAATACTTGGCACAAACTTAGGGGTTTACCCTAAATCTAATTCTTACAAAGACAATAAAACTCTGGCAAACTGAAAAGTCATGAATTTTTGAGCTGCTTTTTACCCAAATACTTTCTAATACGAGCTTTGAGTGTGAAATGGAAGTTAGTTTTCTTAAGCTGGAATATGAAGTTAAGTAGTTATCAAGTTGCCTGTACTGAAGTGTTCAAATATGTATTTTGCTAGTATTTTATTCTCCTGTGTTCAAATGATAATGGTAAAAAATGGAAAGATGAAAAGGATATTTGCTATTTCAGTTTCTCATCAGCAGCTAGTTAATTACATGTGAATCTACAAAAGGCCAGTTTGTTCATAGTGGCCTTATTCTCTTTGTTTCTGTCTTTAGTTTTCATTTAATACACACTACCCATTTTAACAGTGTGTGTGTTAATTTTAAGCATGGCAGTAATTAGGCTGCCTTCAAGCAGACCAGTTGGATGAGTAAAATGAAGCACGTGGTCAAGTGTGTGCAGGAGTAGTCTCTTCATTTCTTCGCTGCTAGAGAGCATCCAGCCCTTGCTTAAAATATCCAGTACTATCTAGGAGTTTGTAAACCAAATGTGATTTTATAATTTTGGAAAAAAGATCTTTTTAATTGGTAAAATATTTTCTTCGGAAAAAATATTTTCTTTCAAAGTTTACAAAATGTGTTTTTTACAGAGAGCACACAGCTATTACTGAAAATACCCCCCAGTTACTAAAAATCTGTTTAATTTTTTTTTGTATAAATACTCTGGCTCTTCAGGATTGTAAGGCACATTGGGTTGGGTCATGGCAGTCATTTTATGGATGCCATTTCAGGATAGCTATCAAAACTGTTACAGTTTATTAGAAGACCTCCGATGTAAAGGTCTCATGGGAGGATTTCTTCCTTTGCCTGAAACTCTTTGACAGATACTTTGTGTCTTCCAGTGTATCACTATCCTTCGTTCTTGTCTCACCAACTGCATAACTCCATAGTAACTCTTTGTTGGGAACGACTGGAGTTTCACATACTCCTCAGCCCTCGTGCAGGGGCACAGCAGCCGTGCTTGTCAGGCACCAGCCCCGTTTCCCTAACCAGCTGCGCTGTGTCTGGCTCCTGGCTGTTCCTGCCAGTGTTCTGCTTTGAGGGCAGTGATAACCATAGTGTGAAAGCAAGAAACACTTCATGCTCATTGTCTGCTTCAGGGTTGTTTTTTCTAAGCTTGTTGGCTTTGCCAGTAATTATTTTGTTTTAAACTTCAGAAAAGACAATGCTGGCGGAAAGGATTCCAGTGCCTTCCAGTCCTGTTCCCATAGCAACTATTGACCTTGTACAACAGCAGTCGGAAGATATCATGCCTCGGACTGAGCCCAGACTCCCTCCAAAGAAAACTAAACACCAAGAAGAGCAAGAGGATGTGAACAAGCCTGCCTGGGGCATCAGCTCTTCTCCTTGGGTCACCTTAGCTTATGCTGTCTACCAGATAAAAGAGATGGTTAAACTATCCAAAACCAATCCAGCTCCTGAGAATCAGCCTTTACAGGTAATCTTCTAATGTTCAGGAAGTTCTTATGTAATTTTAGCTGCTTGAAAGCCTTTATAGCTCTGTAAATCTGTTAGTACCTGGCAGGTATCTTCTGTCAGCTTGTAATAAAGCTGAACTTGTGACACAGTAGTTGAAATACTGCATGAAATAGAGTTGTTTTCTGTGTATAATGCAGCAGGAGTAACTAGTTTTGCAAGTAGTATTTTCCTGAAGATGGTACAAGAAGAAGAGATGTAGAAAGGGACTCTGTTTTATGGATTTGGATATATTTGTTTACACTTCTTTTCATATTAGTTGGAATGTGCAGGTTATGCATTTTGCAAAATTTACAAGGTGGTAATTGAACGTGAAGATGCACAGCTGCTTAACAGACTGTAAAATTATTTTTATTTAGTTTGGCTTCCTTAGATGATGCTGTCAGACGTCTACATGGTTGCTGTGTGCCAGACAGCTACTGATTGGATACAGAGCCTTTTTTCAAATGAAGTTAGTCTCTTTTTTACCTAGAGTTACACCACATAAGAGCCATCCTGGGACTTAAAATATCTGGTGGCTGGTGCTTACTGTGCACCATTCCCCTTCTGTTCAGTCTCCCCCCACAACAGCTTGTAATAGCTTCCTCAGTGGTTGGATGGGCTTGGATCTTGAACTTGAAATGCTCTGGCCATGCCTTTCAGACCGGAGCTGGAGCACACTGCTAAGCCCAGTAGGGAAGTGCTGTCAGTCAGGGTTTAGAACAGCATGGTCAGTCTCAGCTGCTGTGTTTACCTGTCTGGAAGGAGTGGGTGAGGTTCATTCTTGCACCCAGTAGGCGTAAACACAGAAATGCTTTTTCCTCAAGTGCTGTCTTTAGCAATGGGTAATTTGGGATATGAGTGTGAATCAGCAGAGCAGTGTGTAGGAATTTCACCTGGTCAGTGATCTGCTGCCTTTCTTACCTGACTTTATTCTTGGAAACGTGTTACAGGCTTGCTTTAGGTTGGTTGGGGTTTTTGTTTGGTTTTGACCTTTCCAGAGACAAAGAATGTGAGCTGAAGATATCACAAGGTCTCTGACATCAAAGCAATGTGTCCAAACAAACTGCTTGGTTTCCCATTGGAAATGTCCTCAGGGTCTTGGTTACTGTAAGCTGCCCTCTATTCAATCAGAGAAAAGAAGTTACCCAGAACTTAGGCAATGAATATGGCAAGAAAATAACGTTTTGCAGGTGTGTGGTGTCTGAGAGTGACTTGTCCAACACTGCTGGACACAACCCAGCTGCTTCCCTGAGCACTTTGAAGGGGCCAGAAAGGCTTTTATGCCTGCTCTCTATGGCACATGGTCTCTTCATTATGCCTTTCTTCCTGTAAAAATACAGTGCTGATATAAAAGTACTTCTTGTCGATGTGCCAAAATTCAGTGCACCTCATTGTATCATTTTCTTCATCATGTGTATTCTCCAAAATTTCTCATCCCTGTTTCAGTGCTCCAAGAGGACAAACTTGTTCCAAAATATTTCAGGTTTTGTGCTCAGTCATTTATTTTAGGCTGATGATACTAAAATACTGAAACTAGGAAAAGGCTGTCCAGCTCCCTTACTAAATTTGTTAAATAGCTTCCTTAAAATGAAAGTAGATCATTTGGAAGGAGGGTCGGTGCACAGAGAATTAGTGACAAAAATGATTCCTTCTTATTTCGTTAAGATTTTGGATCAGTTTTGCTTCTGCTTATTTATACACGTACTTGCTTTATTCTCTGTGCTTCAGTGCAAAACAAATAATCATAGGCAGTGCATCACCTTCTAATGAAATGTGTTAGTGTGGAGGTTTGCTGTTTCAGCCCTGGGAGTGTAACTGGTGTTTAAATGTGCTCTGATGTTCCCTGGTAAGGCCTGGTTGAGAAGACTGGATGGATTTGTACATCAGTACAGCAAAAATCCTGCCAGTCAGAAAGTCTGAGCGGTATCTTGGGGAGGGAGGGATCAACTGAGAATACCTGTATTTAAGAGGTGTGGAAAAAAAAATTATAGACTTGCTTAGTCAAAAGAATTATCTTGTCTAAACACTTTGAAGTCCAGTTAATTGTTTTTTTCCCCTTGAAACACAACAAGTTTGTTTTTTGCATGCTTCTTGGGAAAGTGCAGTTAGGAAAAGAGATGGAAGGTAAGCTGCTGTCTGCTTGCTATTAGTGTCATCTGGATTTAAATGTACCACTTTTGCTTTGCTGCTTTAAGTTTGACTTGTTATGTTGCGGGCATTCGAAGCGAGTGCTTTGTGACTTTCCAGCAGTGCCTGAATGCATCTGGGGGTGTGCCAGTGGGGAGAGTGTCCTGAGCGTTCATGTTGACTTTTGGCATGCAACCCTTTCCCCTGTTTCTAGAAAACCAGTGAGAATTGCAGTGCTTCGTCAGCCAGCTCAGCAAGACAACCCCAAAATCCGACAGATTCTGAGCAGTCCAGAAATTGTTCGGCACCAACACCTACAGCAACATCAGATTCCCAAGCAGATGGCAGCCGTGTTGTGTCGGACCGCGATGCTCAGCCTGCTGCTGCAGGGCCCTGAGATGCGCTCATCTTACCAAATCCAGTGCATGGAATTCTGCTTCTCACCTGGGAAACGCTGGAGTAGGAGCTCAAAAGTAGGACTTCCTTCATCTTAACAATCATAATGTGATGCAGTGCAAGCTTTTAACTATATAAAGAATATTCATATGACTACACAGAGCAACATGAGCAGGGAAGCCAAAAGTTCGGATTCTTGAGGGAAGTGATGTGGCCAGATATGATGGTAGGAAGAATTCTCGGCTGCTTTGCTAAAGCTGAGTCAAGTGCTATGAGATTTCTTTGCAATCTGTAGAAAAAAGGGAGTTCACTCCTCATTTGTTGAGGCACAGAGTGTCTGACTTGATTGGCTAATTTTTTTTTTCCTTAAATTTATTTCCAAATCAAAATTAAAAGACCTTTTAAGAGAGACACTGAGTTTCCCTGAATAGTCTGTTAGAAAATATCCAGTAATTCTAGGAATGTCGTGAAACTGTCTCTGGAAAGATTTCTCAGAAATAGAGTAGCTTAAGGAAGCGTATCTTAGTATAATGGTGATGGATTAAGTAAACCACACACATATTCAAAGAATATGTGTTTGAAGCTAACGTTCTCTTGTTTGAGATAAAGGTTTAGTTCTCCAAAGCAAAGGTTTTGAACTGGTGTTTTAGTGAAACACAAAGGCTGGAGGAAGGCTTCTGAAGAAGTTACCCTCTGTGCTTGCAGCCCTGCAGTTGGGCATAAGGTTGTGTGTGTTTGGGTAATCTTAGGTTGATGTTGTATTGAGACAAGAATCTTTGATCAAGACTGCACAGCCTGAGATTGATCAGTGGTCTTTTTGGGTTTTTTATTTCATCATCTATACAAGGGTTTATTTAATGCATTGTGGTTACTATGGTTATTTATTAAGAAAACAGTAAGCTTTAAGTGCCTAGGGNTTGAGGGGGGGGGGGGGGGGGGGGGGGGGGGGGGGTGAGGGAGGAATCACCCAAAAATCTTAATGTTTAGTATTATAGGGGCAAAGTAGTGGATGCAGAAATCGAGTAGAGTGAGAGATTCTCAGGAGGAAGCAAATGTAACTCAATTGCAGTATGTTTAAGAAGTTACTTTGCCCACTGTCAAGACACTGGAGTATTTTGGATTATGTTTTGTTAAGCTTCTTAATACTGTCTGCAGCCAGCTCATGCTGGTGCATAGTGAAAATTGCTGCTGGAGGGAAATCCTCGGGCTCAGGGAAGAGTCGGGGGGGTTTAGTCAGGATAGTGTTTTGGCCCATTTTCTTAGATGAACAGCTTGTTCCCAGGAGATCCTGAGCACTCAGCTCCCATGGGACTGAGGGAGCACTGCTCAGCTGCGCTCCTGGAGTGAGATGTGTGTGAGGTGCGAGGCCTTCCACGGGGAAGGTGCCGCTGTGGGACTGCGGTGAGCCAGAGGCAAGGCCAACAGGAGCCCAGAGTCATGGAGAGGAAGGTGGCAGCAGCTGAGCAGGGAAGGGGGTGCACAGGTTTACCCACTTTGACATCTGTTAGCTTGACTGAAGGGGTGTCCCATAGCTGTGCTTTAGCTGTGCTTTTAGAACAACCCACGTTCTGGCAGTGCCTGGGACCAACACCATAGACAATAAAAAGAAACATCAATGACTAGCCACTAGTTACTTTTTTTGCACTTGAACTTAAATGTACTGTACTCACATAAATCCTCATGACTTGTCTAAGTGTCCTTTAAAATCAGAAATGTATTTATTGTATGTTTGTATGACTTGGGGGAGAACTAAAGACTGAACAGGTGACAGGACAGAAGGATGCTAAAAATCATCTTGAGGCTAACCAACCATTTGTTGAGTTCATGCTGTATGGTGTTACCTCAGCTGCTACTGCATAGCACCTGGATTGTGAAGTGAAGAGCTTGTACACTGTGTTTACACTTCAGAATTGTGTATTTGAAATGCCTGCTCTTTTTGGAATTGTATAGTCATTCTATGTTGCAAAATGGACATGTACACCTGGATTTTGATATTTGTGAAACTGTAAAAACTGTGGTAAGAAATATAAAATATCCATAACATATTTAATAGTATCAACATGAACTTTTATTTCATTTGCTCATATTACAGTGCCAGCAGTGAACATAACCACCTGAAGTGAAAATAATTCAGTGATAATGACCTTTTACTAAAGTCACTGGAGGATGCTGAACCAAGAGCCTGGGAACTACTCTTGCACTGTATTAAAACTGTATTTGATAATAAAATCTGACTGTAGGCACCAATTCCCTTCTGTCATGTGCAGGGAATGTAAGGGACAAACCAATGTGTGTTGCAAACTGGTCAATACAGAAGAGTGCAGGGCATCACTGTAAACACTACAGAGAACAGAGAAAAATGTAACATCCTTTGTTAAGGGAGAAAGGCTTTTATAACAGTTAGGGCAATGGATTGAGGTTTAGATTCTGCTCCCGGATTTTCTAGCTGAACAGTGGACAGTACTTAACAATTGTTTCAGTAAGGCTGTGTCATCTCCATGTATCACAGGAGCACTGTGCAAGTGAACAGGGCTCCAGTGACAGCAGGTGGTTTTGGTGGCTTTTGTTTATGAAACCCTTCCAGTGTTGGAACAGGCTTGGGAGGATTTTTAAGGTCACTATTAGCTACCCACTAAGGTAGCCATCATCTTTCTCATCTTGCTGCCATTCTGTCTTGCATGCATTTAGTAGTTTCCTGCTCTGCTTTGGATAGTATTTACCCATCCCTGCCAAATGATGGATCTCACAACTACATACAATGTGAGTTGATTTTTATTTCTTTTTAATTTTTATTGCTTTTTAACTTTTTTTCCTTGTTGAAGTAGGTTACCTGGTATTCTTCTAAAACATGTAATTACCTAAACTGGGTGGGGGGGGGGTTCCATTTAACATATTGCTTAGGTAAAATACTACCTTAACGTGTAATCTGGGCTATTGTATGTAAATACATATTATGTACTTATATAGTACATATATGTACTTATATACTTGCATATTATGGAAGGATCATCATGGAGGATAACCTCGCTAAAGAGAGGACATCCAGAAAAACTGTGTGTTTAAGCTCAGACAAATCTGATTCTCGTCCTTGGCCTCAAATTGTCTGGATGGGAGTTCTTGACTAACTATGAAGTACACTGAAAAAAACCTGTGTACCTGTGTAGAACATGCAAAAAACATTAAGACATCTCTTTGAGTATCCTTTGCCTAATCTGTAATGATTTTAAGTACTCAATTTTCATGATGGTGACACAGGCGAAGATTAAATAAATCTTAATTTGGTCTATGGTAATTGTTCAGGGGGGAGTTTCCACCCTTCTCCCAAACCATCCAAGATAATGAGGCTTTCCTCCGTTTTCACAACTGCTTGTTGCTAGTGCCAGAGCCCCCCAAGCCAAACCTGACTTCCAGAGTGTGGGTGGCAATTTAGCTGTGGATTTGGTAGCAGCAGCCTCTCTTAGGGCTGAGTCTTGTTGCTAGTGGCCTTCCTAGACAGAACTCTTGCTCTCTTTTTGAATGTTGTGGACTTAACAGTGAGTGCATTTTGGATCACCTGCTTGACAGGGCTTTTCTCTGTTAAACATGCTATAAATTCTGCATAGGTGCTTGTAATTTTATGGCACTAAAGGGTGTTAAGTGTCTGTTTACTGTAAAATGGAAGTTTTAAACTGAAGCAAAGCTGAAGCAATATACAGGAGGAAAGACCACTTAAGTAAGGCTTTAGGGCTTTCAAGCACCAACTGTGAGCCCTTTGTTACACAGAGGAGCTCTTGGATTATGGTATGGCCGCACTTCTTAGCACCGTTAGAGGTAACGGGTTTTGTCCCTGGTGCAGTGATGGATAAAGAGAACCAGGATAGCACCTGCACTGCTGCAGTCACACTGCACCACCGGGCATGGTACAAAGAACAGACACCCCATTAAAGCAGATAGATCCCAGTCTGACATGCCCTTCTTGAGCACCAGCTGCTCCCCATTGCTCACAATTCCTGGTGGGTTTGTAAGATCAGACGGTGACAGAATTAATGGTCTTTTGTTTTCTGCAGTTTGTAAGACAGTAAACAGCAAAGTGAGAACAGAAGACTATAGGGAGGGATAGTCTAAAGAACAAAAGAAGGAAATGACATCTGCAGGTGGATGAACTGAAGTACACACTCTACTCCGTAGCCTAGGACGGTGTAATACATAAGCTGACAGACACGTGACTGCCTAAATTTCTCTCCCTGGTCTATTTTTCGTCTCCACATACCTCCTGTGAGAAGTCCCACAGACAGCTGAGAAAGGGAAGGTAAAAGCGAGGTAAATCCTCCCTCATTGTTTTGCCAGGAATGACTTTCTGCATCTTACTGAGTTAGCAAATGACTGAGTACTCCGAGGCCAGAGGAGCTCTGTGTGGGTTATCTGCACTCCCAATTCCAGGGTCACAGCAGCACTCTGGCCCTGCTGATAGCAGTTTCTCCAAGCAGCTGAAACAGCCTCAGCCTTTGTGGTCTTCTCTGGGCTCTTGAGAGGCCTGGAATGGACAGCAGCACCCGCCTGAGGTAAGCTGACACTGAAACTGAAGGCAGTAGCAAAAGTGTTTGGGGATGGAAAACCTCTCCTAAACCATCTGCATTGTCAGAGGGGGAGAAGCAGAGGGCTACAGAAAGGTTTAGCAGACGGATCTGTACAAGAAGGAAGAAAGCACATAAATAAAGACAGTATTATAGCTACAACAGAGATCAAGAACAGAATAATATGGGCAGAGGGTTAAAAGTCAGGTAGCGTTCTGAGGGGTAAGGGGAGCTTAAAACTAGAGGCAGAGGCAGGATGAAGCTAACAGACAGCAAGGCCAGCCAGAAGAGGAAACAAACCTCGTTCAGCTGTGTTAACTCTCTATGCAAAGTCTCATGAACAATGAACACAGTTTATCGACACTCAAACAGCATTATTGGAAGTGTTGACACAGAGGGTACTTCGTAAAAGGAGAGTATTAAAAATGGCTTTTCCTCCCTCTAGTGCTCAGCACAGAGGACTTGATGATGGAAAGGGCCAAAACAGATTCTCTGTTTTCTAGAGGTAGTATCCTTGGTAAAACAAGGCATCCTGGTGGACAGGCTGCCTCCAGTACTTGCCTTGGGCATACACAGTGTCTGTTTTCCCCAGGGAAAATACCAAGAGCATGAGATTCCTCTTCACTTGAACAGCCCCTATGGTTTCCTTCTGTTGCTCTAATCAGGTAACATCGGTGATACAGGAAACAGTTTTTTCAAAAATGCTTCTTTGTCCACCAGCAACCACAAGAAAAGGCCAAGTGTGAGTTCTCATTCTGTATCTTCCCTTTCTAGGACAAGTGAGTTTTTGGTTTTTTTTTATTTTTTTGTTATTTCTCAAAGCTCAGAGCAGCTCACTAGCATATGGAAATGGAGTTTGTGTATGTGTTTCATTTTCATTCTCCTCATCTTCTTCATGGATGGAATTGGCTGGCTCATCTCGCTCAGACTGTGCCGTTGTCTCAAACAGCTGCTCTTCCAGGAAGGAGCTCCCAATGCCATACTGCTCATCATGCGCCTTTGTTTCTGCAGGTGAGAGGTGGGGAGATCCCAGAACAAAAGCTGCAAACCTGCCAAATTTTTAAAGGGAGAAGGGATCAGCTGAGAAATTAAAAGAAGAAATACTGTCAGTGCTAGGAGTATTGCTATTTAAGCAGGAGTGTTGCAAGGACATCCCCACAGGCAGTGCAGATGAAGGGAAGTTCCAGTAACGGATGGCAACAACCTCAAAGATTGGTTTTCCCAGCTCATCTTTTCAGTATTTTCTGTAGAAGTAACTTTTGCTCTTCTGGAGACCATCTGCAAGGTCTTGTGACTAAGCAAGAAGATCTAACTTCGTTTTCACATCTTGTCAGTACTTGCAGGGTAATTCAGAGTAAGCATTTGTACAGTGGGGTAGTTGGTACTCTAGATTCTAAAAATAAATTAAAGCTGTAGCATATGTGAGACAAAGGCTGTAAGAATTCAGGTATGCTGATACTGCTAATGAAAGGAAAAAATGGCAGGAGTTCTGCACTCCTACATTGCTGTGCAGTCACCTTGCTGCTGGTGCTGCGTGCACAGTGTGGGCAAGCTGAGCTCAAGTCTTACCAAAGAATTCCTGCCTCCGGCGAACCTGGAGCTGCAGACTGGGAATTCTGCAGCTGCTCCAAGTAAATGCTGAACTGGAAGTGTGGCAGAACAAAGCATGAACTCAGCACTGTCCCTACACTGCAATTTGCCACAAATCTTACTTTCAGTGGGCAAGTTCATTGAGGAGAGAGAACAGAGCTGGAGGTTTCTGGCAAGTGTGTGGGAACAGACGGCAGTTCTGACACCTGGGTAAGTGTCGACAGCATCAGAGAAATGTATGCAAAAGGAAATGCAGCTACATTCTGGAGTTCTGGTAAACTGATCAATAATTTACATTTCAGACTTAACATTTCTGTGAGATGAATGTCGTCACCTCGCTGTTCTTGGAAGCTCTGTTAGTCTAAATGGGGAACAGGTTTGCCTTGGGATGAACCACTGTCTGATGCTTACTGGGAGCTGGGAGGGGTTCTCTAAATCTGATTGCTCTTGGTTCTCCTTTTAATTTCCCTGTTCTCAATTAGTGAACAGTTGATAACAATTCAATTAACGAAATGACAGCTACAAAATGTGTAAAATATGTGTGTGTCAGTTGTTTTGTACATTTGGTGGTATTTAGTTGTACAACACAACAGTAAGCTTTCACTTTTCTATCTTTCCATCATGCTAAAGAAGACAAACAGCTTAGAAAGTAAGACTGTTTAACAGTAAATCTATAAAACCTGGCAGAGAGGCTGTCTGCATGCCAATCCAAGGAAGATGAAGGTTCTGAAACTGGGTTTAACTTGTTATTGATTAAATTCCAAGCAGACTGGAGCTCCTTTAAAATCGTGACACTTGGTTCTGTGGCAAGGACTAAGTCTTTGTGGCTGGCTAATACATGAAACTCTGCTTCTGATACCTTTAAGTTTTTGTTTTGGTGGGAATACACTGTTATGATTAATTTTATATTCTGCAGAGTTTTCTGGCTTCGCTTGCTTGACCCTTCCTGACCTATATTTGTCTTAAGTTTATCTCTTAAGCTATAAGTGGCACAGCTCTTCTACCTGTTCTACTTGCTAGGTGCCAAGTATTGATTTCTTTCTCTGTATTCTTAGTCTTACAGAGTGATACTTCAATAATAGGATTCCCTGACTGTGCAGGTTTGCAGTTGGAGAGCTTAGTATAGGTAGTATTTGAGTATGTATCTTCAGCCTGCCCCAATTCTACACCGTAGAAAAGGCACTGCTCTAAAATCTGGAGAGCAATTTCCCTGGTTTGAGAGCCGCCAGGGAAACTGCAAGAGCTTACAGAGGCACTGCAGGAAGCCTTTAAGTTCTGTAACCGTGAATTAGCTGTGAAGGTCTGCAAACTCCCAAGAGTAGTTTGTGGTCAGGGAGGAACAAAATGCCACCAGCGAGTAATACCTTTGAGAGGTGTGGCTGTGGTCCTGAGTGGGATATACAAGATAAACACACCTGGAACAGTGCCTGAAGTGGCATTTAGGTCTGCTGTGTGCCAGTGTCTGTGCAATGTGTTTCCTGTTTTAGAGGAGCCAGGTTTTCTTACCTGTGTGGAGCCTGGAGTTTGGACACAGCTATCCATGATGGGAAGTCAGGGCTCCTGCAGAATGAGCGCAGCTCCTCCAGAGCTCTGATAGTTTCACTTTCACCTTGTTCTCGATACTCCTCTTCAGTAAGGTATTTAAACACCAACTTTTTTGACTTAAAGTGACGCTTCATTTTTCTAGAATGAAATTAAAATAATCAGTATTTCTAAAGTCTTCTGGCATGTAATCATTTTCTGCCCTTTTTCTCTATACTTGCTGTTAATATGCATTAATCACCTCTATCCTTTTAAGAGAACAAGCTGCATTCTCACATTTGAGGACAAGGCATGTAATGTTTGCCAGCCTGTTTACCCTAGGTCTTAACCGAAGCTGTAGAATTTCACATGATATTTAATGAGCTCCAGATGAGCTTTAGATCAGGTCCTTATTGTGTATGCATGGACTAAAATCTCACAGAATTAAAGAGATGGCTGCTTGCTCAGCCATTTTTAGGTGCAAAATGCAAAATGTGTCTGTGCAGAGACATGGGCTGAATCAAAACCCAGTCTGCATATGTTACTTCACAGATAAGCAATGCTCTAAGCCTGTTGTGAGTTGTTCATGTTGTTTACTAGATTGCTTCTCTTAAATCTTACTCTAAATTACAAAACTGAGTAGTCTGAGGCCAAAATGTTTACAATCGGATGGTTTTTTAGCTGCTGCGTAGCGATGTATAATATAATTAGATATAAATTACAAAATGTGCCATCTTCTGTTCCCTTCTGTCGACTGCTTTCAATTTAAATGTTGTGATGAGTTAAGATAAGCAAGGGCTGGATGCCTATAAAACTTTCAGCTCTGTATAAAAACACCTGCTCCAACATCAGCAGCATTCAACTTTCCTCCTTATATCCCTTTAAAGCAGAGAACTGTAGCTGTTGTTTAGGTCAGACGGTGAAGGGTCTTGCTGGCTCAGTGAGATCCACTGTTCTCAACAAGAAATAGCAAGATTCTAAATTATTTTGATATATTTGCAGCTCTGAACTGTGTATCTGGCATCATGGCCTCACACTTTGGTGCTGTGGCGTAAGGATTTTGAAACACAAAAAAAAAAAAAAGCCCTTATCATTCTCCTCGGAGAGATTCGTAGAGCTGTATTTCTTCATAGAAGCATCAGTTCAGGAAAACCAAAAAAAAAGAATCACATGAAGAATAAACTAGTGTTTCAGAGTAAAGAAAGCATGTTCTGTGAACTTGTGGCTACATCATACTGATTCCAGAGTGTTCTGAACCTGCTTACAACAGGTGCTGATCTTACATGCTGCTTTTGAAACAGCTGGTGCTCCTCAGCTGCAGGCAAAAATGGGTCTACAACAAATGATAAATTCTTCCTAAAATAAAAAAGCTACAACTCAGTCCACACTTCAGCACGTAAAAAGAGAAGACAAGAACAAAGCAGTACATTCTTCAAAACTAAACAATGTGTAAAAAAAACCCCAAATTATTTGTTTTTTGTTATTTTGGTTATGCCAGTTCTAGCCTTTGCCTCTTCCTAATTCTCTGCGGTTCAGCAGAGTCCACAGCTATGGAACAGTCTGTACTAACGACTCTGAACCTGGATGCCATCCATCACTGAAGGTAAAAAACAGATGTAAACTGGCAGGCCTTTTTAGAATCTTCATTTGAGCGTTGCGCTTGTGCTAAAACATGCTTCAGATTCAAGGATGAGCAAACACGTTGTTCCTGTATTGCTATTGAAAATACTTAGCAAGTTAAGGTCTACCTACTGCAAGCAGTTCCTTTTCCAAATCCACAATGTAAATGGGCCTCCAGGAATACAGAGAAATATCTCCAGAGTTCTGATAGATTGCTTCCATGAATCACAGGGAGGTAACAACCTTGGAAAACTAAAATCAGTGGAGAACACTATTTTTGTGGACATGTGATTATAGTCTCTGAACCCTATTCAACCCCCAAGGACTGTCACTTTTGATCAGCTGCTTCCTCGGTGGTGGTACGCTGTTTTATCCCTAAGATTCCATATGAGTTCCCTGCAGCTTCTCTCACTACACGTCAAACCAAGGCAGTATTGCTGCAGTCTAATCAATCAAACAGAAATGTTCTGGTTACCATATGCCATGCACTAGAAGGTGCTACATTTGTCCTTAAGAACACAGTCACATTTCTCTATTATCCACAGAACAAAACTCATGCTTAAAACTGTCAAATGGAAAATAATTCCTGTGTCTCAGGACCTTAAACCTTTCCTACTGCAGTTTTACGTTTGGCAAAATTATGAACTAGTACTAGAAATTCCTAAATCATGACTGAAGTGCACAGGCTTTTTTCATTATCAGCTTCCAGTATTTCCTGGTGCTCCCAGGATGTGGACATTCCCAAACAGACACAGACCTGGCAATGTGACAGGCGGCACCCAGAGGGTAACACAGGCCTTTGGAGCAGAGGCTGACTGCTATGACTGCATATGCAACCTGAGGGATGGTGACACCACAGTAGATCAGGACAAAGGCTGTTAATTGGAGAGTCCATGTGAACAAGGTTATGCTGAGCTCCGTGGTCAGCGGCCCATGCTGATAGCAAATGGCAAAGCTGGTAATCCCAACAGCCAGAAAATACCCTGTAGGAACAGAAAAGGACATGGAGAAAATGAAGCAAACTACACCTATAAACTTTTACTTCGTTTCACAAAGCTTACAGCTGCTATGAAGTGTAGCCTGCTGATTCTTGTGTTGTCCTACAGATAAACTGCATGATGTTTTATGTGCTTTGTATTTCCAAAGTATGCAAAGAGAGTTCACAAGGTTATCTCTGAACAGCTTTTAGCCAGTGCTGTGGGCTGCACATGAATTCTCCTCATGTGACCATGTCGAGGCAGGTGCCAGATCAATAGGTTTGTCAGCCGCTGCAGCCACATCCCGTTAGCTGTGCGTGCCACACAGCCAGCAAAGTGCAAACCAGAGGAACTGCCCTTTTGCTCTTACAGGGAAAGCATGTAGCAGCAGATCAATGAACTAACAATGCAGGCAAAATCTGCTCTTAGAACTAGTCCTCTACATCAAACTATTTATTTAATGATACAATGTGAGTAAACGCTCATTTGAGTGGATTAGGAACCTTTAAAATGTTTCAACATCTAGGCTTAGGAGAAAATAGAACTTCATAAATGAGTCACTTGATTTTCTTTTTTTATGGACAGGTATTCATTTGACCACTAAATTAAACCAAAATCTGCAGCGCATTTCTTGGTAATTTTCTTACCCAACAGGTAGTTTCTGTGTTCAGACCACAACCACTGCATATTCTCTTTGAAGCAGTAAATAAAATAGAGAGAGGCCATCCAGGAGCCACTCATTAAGATCCAGAAGGTACTGTGCTAGAAATTAAAAAAGAAAAAAAAGTAAAAAAACTTCATCAAAAAAACTCAAGTCAGAATCAGGACCATTGTGTCCAAAGGAACTCACAGGCAAAAACAGATGTGAAATTCTTTAGACCTACAGGGCTTATGATCTGCATTGAGACTTCCACTGCACAATCCTCTGCATGCTACAACAAAATAGTGTCAATTCCAAGCAGAGCAACTGCATCTCTGTATTTATGTATCATGTCCCAGTGTTACAGTATAACCCTACTGCACCGTGCTCCCAGTTAACATATCTCAGCAACACTATGGGAATGCACAGCCTTTATAAAAGTAAAGGAAACATTCACATCTGCCTTACAATGAATTGTCTTTGGTGAATGGAAGAGAATCTGTCTCAGTTGCCAGTATATTTTTATTTACATTGATTCACAGATTCAAAGGTAAGCTTAGCTCCAGTTCAATAAAATAATTTATGTTTCAGAATGAACTCTTCTTGTATATCACCAATCTCCTGTTCAGTTTAAACTCAGGAGGAAGCTAAATAGAACTTGGCTCTGACCTAACTATATTTACTGATGCAAGCAATCCTGCAGTCATTTCAGTGCAGTTACCTGGCCGCAAAACCAGAACAAGGTCACAATCTGGCTCTGTACTCTCACTTCTTGTATTATGATGATTACTATTATTTTGTTTTATAAATGTAGATTTACCCTTGGAATAAACCTTTTAAGTGTCAACAGGACAAAGACTAGCAGAGCAAGAGCACCCAGTATTACTCCAGAAAGGTAAAAGAATTTGGCACTCCTGTAAAGAGAACAAGAGAGAATATGGTGAGAAGTATAATTTGTAATTGGTTAAGATGCCAACATTTGTAAAAACAGCAGTGATCTTCAATAAGAACTTAACTCAGCTGTAAGTTAGAGTTGTAGTTGTATGGTTAACAGGCCCAGTTCAGGTATTAAATCTGTGTAAGGAAAAATTCCCAACAGATACTTAAGGTCACTGGAGTTGTTACAGATTAGGAGACTGTGCTGGGGTTTTTTAAAGCTCATGCTACTTCTGATTGCATTGACCTTCTAGCCTCTAGTACACAGAAGAAAATTACATAACCAATATGGTTCTGTACTGCAAGAGAAGTTTTATTTTAATTTAAAATGCAGAAAACCCTCCACAAACCCACAAGGTTTTTTTCGTAAGCATATGCATTTATAAATTCCAACTTACTAATTCAGAGTTAATGCTATAAAACCTATTAGTGCTCTGCTTGTTTTAGAGGTGCCTCCTGACAATTATTTTGTGACTCACTTTGCTTTGAAGTTGTGGGCCACGTATTTTGCTGTAACAACAGAGTATCCTCCCTTACATGCTATGCAAAATGTGCATCAGAAGAAAGGCTGGCACAAAGGTGGAGGCAGAAGAGGCCCCAGATGACTTCATCCTAAATATTTCCCCCCAAGGAAGGCATCATTGATAATCAGCATATTTAGCATTCAGCACAAAAGGGAGAAATGACTTTTGTGATCCACACACTTGCTCACTGAGGATTGATTGTCTCGGTGTCCCCCAGTGCAGGAAGCTTGGATACAAAAACCCTAACACAGCTAATTGATAAACAGAGTTAGGCACTCCAAGGTATGTCACAATCTGTCCAAACACAAATGGTATGAGGAAGTTTTAAATATATATTCAGTTCCTTATTTCACTTTCCCAAAGAACTGCCTCTTTAGCTTAGCAAAACAGACCAAAGATGCACAGGCTTTGGGAAAGAAGGTCAAAAGCAGCTAGTACTCACCTGCTCAGGCTGTTTGCAAAATGGAACAGAAAAATTCCAGCTACAAACAAAAACAAGAGCTTTCCATCTAGCACTAAAAAGGGGGGAAAGAAATAGAAATTGACTTTAGACTAATTCAATCTGAAATGCTGATTACATAAAACATCAACAGAAAAGTCCCAAGCTTCTTACAGAAGAGATGGTACGCTCAGTAGCACTGGCAATACCAAGCTATCTGTAATCTAAACTCAGAGATTTTGTACTTACTTTCTCTTTTCACCCTCACAGTGTACGGTTCAATTTTGAAGGGTTGTATTTTGAAACAAAAATCCTCTCCATATTGTTTTATGCTCAGGAAAGTTTCTGTACATGTCTCTGGCTTCCAGAGGATTTGAACAGCACATGCAGCAAACTCAAAAACAGTTTCTGAATTCCGACAGTTGTTTTTTTCTGAAATAGGCTCAAACCGGAACTTTTCTCTGCTGTTAACTTTTATCTAGAAACAAAGAACAGAATACACAGAGAAGCAGCTCAGAATCACTGTGGGGTTTTGTTTTTGTGAACTATATCTCATATAAGCCATGCATGTGGTAATGAAAATCAATCTTAATCGTTTAGTCTTGGTTATTTATATTATGCAACGATTAATTGTTTACAGTTAATCACCTTACAGGGTAATTCAGAGAACTCATCGGCAGCAAAGTTCAGTGGAGGGAACTCAATCCTTCCAAAAGCACAGTGGGTTTGGTTTTACTGTGGCACTTGCCCACAAACTTTTAATGAAACCAGTAATGTCTGACTGATCACAGTTTCTTTTGTAAATGTTCATACCCCTCCTCCTTCTCCTCCTGAACCATAACAAATTGGACTTGCTTTTCTTTATCATGCAGTCTTCATGTTGGGGACACAAGAGGGATAAGGAAAATTAAAGATAGCATAACCAGAAATTTAAATAGAAGCACATTCCTGTTGGGTATTTTGGGGTTTTTTTTGCTGGTTCCCAGTGCCCTCTCCCACCAAACTGGGAGAAGATGTTGTCCATCTTCTAAGCTGGGATGATTTTCCTGAAGACTCTGATACATTGTGAGCTCTTCACTGGGACCCACTAGACAATAAAGACCCATCTGCAAAAAAGTGATGCAACCGGTAATAAACCAGGTTTCTACTGGGAGAGGACACAATGTGTCAGCAAGCAATTTGTGGTGGGAAAAATCTGAACTTCCTGCTTTTAAACATCGCCTCCAGGAAAGTTTGTGTGACTGATGGAGGGTTTTACCACCTGAAGCCTCCTACCATTCATAAAAACATCTTCAGCATGTTCCTGAGGAAAATAGTCCTGGGAACAGACAAAGAGATGTTCCTCTTTCTTTTATCTGAGAGAAAAGTCCTCCAACAGAGTCAAAATGGAACTGTGTCCTTCCTTTGTCTGGAGACATACTTCCCAGGAAAGAAAAGGAACTATGGAGATGGTTAGCTCATTTCTTTAGCTGTTACTATTTCCACTCTTGAAGAGATTTTTACTTGCTTCAAACTAATCTCTAAATGTGCTTCTTGGAAGATGACCCTCTGTTACTCAGGAAAACACACTGCTGCTGCTGTTTGTTCATCAGTCACACTCTAGCAAGCCTTTGGTTCCTACACTTCGGTGTGCTGTGGTGAGACAGCCACAGAAGTGCATTTAGTCCTCAAATTTAGAAGTTCCATAAAGGCATTTGGTGATAAGCAAAAGCATTTGTTGCAGAGATTAACAATGGTTCATCAATAGAAAAAATGTGCAAGAAAATAACACACAATCCTAAGTTAATGTTTTTGTGGCACCATCATACTCTAAGCCTGGCTGACATCCTTACAGCAGAGACCAAACCTCACTGCATGCCAGCTGGAGGCTCATAATGCTGCATTTTTATCATGGTCCCAACTACACACCAAACTACTAATTCCATAGAGATGCTGCCCTGATCTTGCTAGCTGGCCATGTGCTGGGAGAAGCTCACAAGAAACGTACTCACTGATCCCCAGAACGGCCACTTACCTGGAGAGTCGACCAAAGGTACTGTAAGTGAATGGTTCTGTTTTGCACATAGCAGTAACAGCTTTCATCCTGCTTCTGGATGACATCCATTTCCTGCAATAAGCTGCAGTTTTTACCTGGGGGGGAGCAAAAAAGTTAATTTTAAGCATGAGTCAAATACAAATGTCTAATTTTAGTCCATTTCATTGTTGTGAATGCGGAGGGAAACATGTTCAATATGATTTAGATGAAAATTCAAATTGGACTTCTAATCAAGTCATTTAGGCTCCAAAGTAAACTGCAACACCTTTGGAAAAAAAAATAACCAGGGTGGTATTTTTGAAAAATGTAATCCCGAAAAGCTTGGCTTCAGCATCAGCGTTTTGATGGCACTGGAACAGGGCCTGTGGGCCAAATTCACTGCTGGCACGAGTGGGTGTAACTCCACCAGAGTTCCCTGTACCAGTGGTGAATGCAACTGTGGGAGTCTGAGCAGGTAAACAGACTTACATATTAACACAGTCACTGAGCACATGACACAGCTGCTGATCACAGAAGTCATACTCCTCTCCCTCGGAAATGTTTCTAATGTTAAATAACACAACTCTTCTTTTTAGAATATTTTTTCTCCTGTCACAGTCCAGCCATGGCATGTTATAAGGGAACTGTGCTGACAGCTCACCATAAATCATTGAATTAGGGATGTGAATTGTTCTAACCCTCCTGAAATGTTAGTGAGCGCCTCTGATCTCCACAATTAAGATTGCACTTTTGAGCAGAAATGGACCTAAAAGATTAATGGAGCAAAGTTTGAATAACATACATTGTGATCTATATACATGCGTAAAATATACCCTACAGTGTGTTACCACAGTGTTTCAAGAACATAATTAAAGAGAAGAATAAAGGAAATAATTACACATCTGAACAGAGGGACTCATCTGGCTTACTGAATAGAAAAAGTAGGTCCCAGCCAAGCTCAGTAATAACTGCTAACACACTGTCATGCACTCAGAGCAGCAAAATGGGTATATGCAGTCTCAATCCAGACAAGGAGATGCTGTTTGCAGGTAAAAACCTGCTGTGTCTCTATAAGGAAACTGAAATTAGGCTAAATTATATTTTAACCAATTTAGTTAAGCCAGTGAAAAATACTGTGTGGATGTTCTTACTTAGGTTTATTATAGCATTACAGAATCATTGTCCACACATGATCCTACTAAATTAGTTTAACCTTAAAATTCGGGCATTTTTCTTGTGGAAAAATTAACCATCTGATTAATTCTCATCCACGGCAAATCCAGTGGGAGGGAGCACAACCACTCAGCCAAGCGCTGGCTGTACCTTTAGACAGGCACTTTTCACAAAAGTCATCGGATGATGCTGCAAAAGGATTATTTGTCACCGAAGTGCTGCCGACTGATGCAGCAAAGAGGTGAGGCTGGGCACTACCCAGGCCTAAGACCAAGATAATCCAGTAACAGGAAATGGCAATACCCTGCTAGCAGGGCCAAAACACAGCCCGGAGTGTCCACACCTTCCCTGAAGGGCATCTTAGGATTTCCTGTCACTACGGATAAACTATCCAGCCATGTCAGAGGCAATGTCATCCACATGCAAGGCTAGCAAATATTTTCTTAATACCCATAGTTTAAAGGCATTTTTCTTGGGAAAAGTCATCTGCTTGAAATGTTGCGTCAGCTCCACAGAGTGAAACAACGATGTTCCAAAAGAAGAGATGCTTCTGAACAGGTAACTCTGAGGTGGTGGGGGGGTTTAGCTACTGGGAGGACACACAGGTAGAGAACCTCGCAAATTCTGAGACTGCAAGCAAAGAAATTTGAAATTATGAGCCATCAGCATCGGCTGCAGAATCCGGAAGATGCCCAAGACTCGAGAACGTCAATGCAAGGAAGCAGCCGGTTCTCGAGTTCCACATTGCCACTACAACCGAGCATAGCCCTTAGGGGTTTGCCTGCCCTCAAATATGTTAATAAAAGATCTGCTCTGCACCCGATTCCCCTGACCCGAGCTCCTGAGAAAGCCAGAGGGAGTCGCACACGCAGAGGCAGCTCCCGGCCCCGCCGCTGAAGCGGGAGGGACGCGCCCGCCCTCTGGGCGCCGCGGGCCCTTTGTCCGTGCGGGCTCTCGCGGGCCGGCTCTCCGCGCCCCTGCCCCGCGGGGAACGGCACGGGGCCGTCTTGTGGGAACCGAACTGCGGCGGGACAACGGCGGGACACGGCAAAGCGCCTCAGGCCGCGGCTGCCCTGGCTCCGCTGCAGCTGCCGGCGGGGCGAGGCGGCGGCCCCGGCCCGTCCGCCGGGCAGCGCCATGTTGGGCGGCAGCGGGAGCCACGGGGCCCGGGGACAGCGGGAGCGGAGCGTGCCCTCCGCTCCCGAAGGGATGGGGCTGAGGAACCCCGGCCTGTGAGCCCCCGCCCTGGCCCGGGGGCGGGAGGGGACGGGCAGTACCTGCTGGCGGCGCCTCCCCGCTGCCCGCGGCCGCCCCGGGCAGCGCCAGCCGGACGAGCAGCAGGAGCAGCCCCGGCCCCGG
>VXBT01002855.1:938740-949963 GCA_013400235.1 Oriolus oriolus
AACACTTGTGCGGGAGCGGGCGGGAGCAGCCCGTGCGGGGGCTGAGGGGCCCGTCTGGAGTGTGACACCCCGCCCTCGGCTTCTCTTACGCCTTCCCTGGGGCTGAGAGGGTGCGCTCGGAAAGGAGGAGGAAAACCATCGAACGCAGGCAGCTCAGCCAGAGCGTGTCCCTAGATTGTGATCCCGGCAGAGAGAGAGCATTGGCTGCCCAGTTAAGGTGTAAAGTGGTTCCAAACCGAACGTGGACAGCTTGTGACACTTGCAGACCTCAACCAAGGCAGTCATTTAGCCGAACGGGAGACAGAGGATGCTGTGCTCCTCACACACCCAGTTCCCTGCCGGAGTGAAAGGCCGAGCCAGGTCACCAGGGTGCCGACAACCAGCGGTGGCTGAGCCAGACGCTGAACCACACATCATTCAGACCCTCTGTCCACACAGAGGACTTCCCTGAACGCAGTGTTGTTAGATGCTGTGACAGAGGTGAACATCCACAGCTATTCTGTATTTCCTGGGCAGCCAAAAGGAGAGCCTGGAGCAGGACACCGTTCCCTGTCAACCCTGTGGAGACATGAGTGAGGTCCAACTCAGCTCAGTCCCCGCTTGCTCATTGCAGTCATTTTAGATCATTTGTGAGTCACAGTCAGCAGTCAGGGGTGGAAAGGGCTGGAGCTTTTTTCCCTATTCTATGAAAATCAATAAACACAATTTTGCCAAGGCATTCTGGCATCACTGTTGTCTATTTTTATACTGAGCCCTACATTTGGCTTTTCCAACCTACTTGCTTTGCTTTAGTGCGTTCCCTTCCTTGTTCTTAAAACAATGCCCCTTCTCTGCGTGAAGGTTGCTTTTAGTTTTATTTTGCAATTGTTTAGGGCTGTATCCAACTTCTGGGGGTGCCAGGATGGGCTCTTTTAACACCTGAAGGGTGCTGCCCACTGCCTCGCACCTTGTCTCGGCGCTTACATCTGCAGGGAGTGGGTGGTGCAGGGCTGTGGCTCTCCTCGCCTCACTTCCTACGCCCGCTTGGTGCTGGCTGGGCTCGCATCTAACTGTGGATTTTTCCTTGCAAATACTGAGGAAGTGAAGGATAAGGGCAAAAATAGTTGGGATTTGATAGCGTGTGCAACATCTGACAAACTTGAGTCCCCAAAGGAAGCAGCAATTGATTTATATCTTTGTCTTTATGTAACTTGGGTGTTGTCTCTATGTAACTTTCCAGGCACTTCCTCTAGAAAATTTAATGAAGGAAGAAATACTGGGGTTTGCTCCCCGGTTCCCTGATAAACCCTTAGAAATATGTTACCACTCAGCTGTGTGTCTACACAACAAGGGACCATCACAGCCGAGTTATTAGAGGAATCCCTCTCACATTTTCAACATGCAATATTTTTTCGGTTAACCTTCTTGACAGTATTTTTTTTTCTGGGAAGGGAGACACTCTGCATTCAGTTCTCGCTCGTATTTTCATTTTTAGAGCTCTTAGCACTTCACCGCTAATTAACTTTCAATAACTGTCGTAGGGTTACAGTTAGTCAGCATGAATCAGACAGAAAATGTAGCTTTAGGGGACCACACTCTGTCAAAAACTATTAGAAACCTTTGCTTGATTTCCGAGGAGAATATACTCGCTCAAGCAGGGTATAGCAGCTATTAGGCAGTGTTCTACTGCAGCAAGAAATCCTCAATAAAAGAGACTCAGTGGTTTTGGTAACACCCTCCTTTCTGGGTGGCTCTGAGTAATTATGCAGCATTTTCCTTGCTTCCTGTTTGTTTGTCTGATTTCCTAAATGGTGGTGGTGCTTAGGCCAAAGCTGGGGTTCTGAGCTTAAAGGCGGTGTTTTTACCTGTTTGCTTACAAATATAATTCAAAATAGGGGGAGAAGGGGGTGGTCACTTATAGGTGCAGGTCAGCTCGTGGAAGCTCTGCCCTTCCCGGGCCTTTTCAGCTGTGGAAAATTGAGTGAGAAGAGCTTTTGGCTGGGAGAAGACTTGGCTGTGGCAGGCAGCAGTGCTGGTGGTACCAGCGATGGGTGACATTCCTGGGGTGAGGCATGCAGAGCTCTCAAGCTCCACATATGACAAATTGCCACTTTAGTAACGGGGAGGGAGGCAGGGGAGCAGTGCAGAGCCATGTCCACAGCATGTGTTTTCCTGCCAGGCTTTTGGAGCCCTGGGTTATGCCACCCCATACACTCTGACCCCTGAAACACTCAACATCATCCACAATGCCCTCATCTAGCTGCTGAAAAGCTGGCTGCAGTGTTAGGTGGGATACCAAATCCTCTCGGTGCTGCTGAATCCATGTTTTTCCACAAAGGCTCCAGGTGCTCACTGCTGATGATTTATTTGGCCTGTGCAGCAGGAAGAGCCCACAGCTGTGTAAGGCACTGATGGGGAGGCAGCTCCTCTGTGCCCCCCAAAGCCCTGCCTGCCTTGGGCTCTCGTGCTGCTGGAGGCAGCCCCTTTCCCCTGCAGCACTTGCAAGCCCAGGCTGAGGAGAAGGCACTCGAGTCCCATTCCCACCCCACAAGGTGATGCTCATTGCCCACTTGCAGCCTGTTCTTTACTTTCTAGCTAGGGCTAGTAGAGGCTTTCAGTTTCCAGGTGTGCTATTAAAACCTCAACACATGCTCTGGATGACTAAGGATGCTTCCTCTGGTTTATTTAATTTTTCTTTTTTCCGCTTTGCCCTCCCTTCCCCCTCCTTACGTCAGCAGTGGGTATAATTTGTTTGCAGAGTTCCAGGGTGTTTTATCTTTCTCCGGCTGGCCCCAAGTGCATGGGGGTTTGTTGAAGCAACAGCATTCTTGATTTCTTAGAGCTGGTATGTGGGTGTTGGATTGTGTCATTCGTAGGAGGTGAACGTCAAAGGAAGTGGGATCAACTGCTGGAGGTTTGTAAGCCAGGTACTTAATATTTGGTTTCCTGGAAAAGCAAGGAAAAATAGCTAAAAAGGCAGTCTTTGTGTCTCTAGTTTTCCCATGTAATCAGAATAACACAATACCTATGCGTGCTCAAGCACAGTTGGGGTTGGTTTTGGTTTGGTTGGGTTGGGTTGGTTTTTTCCCCTTGGTTTATTCAGGATGGAGAGCTACTGTATTTTTCTTTAAATAGTTTCACATGTTTTGGTGGATTCTGTTGAATGTTTATTCCAGTAATACAAATAATTTGTGTTCTGTAAGTGCCCTCACAAATAATGCGATTTATTATCAGGTACATTATATTGTCTTTTTATTTGCTGTAAAATGGTGTCTTTGAGTTAAAATTAGACAGAAGAGCAATTTGAGACTATTTTGTTCATCTCCAGCTGTTTTTTTCAGAAGTGCATTAGTCTGAAGTATTTAATGGGCAAAATACTGAGTTATTTTGGGGGGAGACAAATTACCTACGAAAGAAAAGTATAGCTGCTTATTTTTACAGTAGTTTTATGGTAATCACTGTTTTATTTGACAAGGATAGATACTGAGCTAGATAGAAAAATTCCAGCAGAGTACTTTCTCCTAAACTGCTCTAGGGAGCAGGTATCTTTTGCAGTCCTTGTTCAGGCTAAGATTAAAGATTAAATAGGACAGAGGTACCCTTTAAAAAAATTACTTATCCATTTTATGGACTAGGCAAAAGGACTGTAGCAGCTTTCTTGGCATTTTCCCCGTGCTCGTTTTCCCATGGCTGTCAAAGGGATCTGTGGGTGAGGAGGAAGGAAAGCTGATGGTGAAGTGTTCACGGGAGGACTTGTCTGTAATCGCTGGAAACACAGCCCTTCCCCCTGACTTCAGCAAAGCATTGTGGTGTAAATTTATGGATCTCATTGATATTTTTCCTGATTTACACAACAGTTAGCAATATGTAAGCACAACAGTAAGTTAAGTAGCAGTGGGCCTTAAATATTTATCTGGTTTATTTTTAGAATGGCAGTTGCAGCTATTTATAGAGCAAGGAAGCAGTGATACAAATCTGACTGGATCCCTTCTTTGCTTTGGATCTGCATAGAGAAGCAGTTGGGATTTTTTGACCACGAGCTCTTATTTATTATGTTAAATTTGTTCTGATTAATATGTTTTGGCATCATTTCTCAAGAGCCTCTGAACCCCTGCTTACAAGCATAAGGCATCTTGTTGCCTCTGAAAAGGAGCATTGATGCAGCCTAAGAGCTGCTGTGAGACTGCCCTGCACTGCTGTGCAGGCACAAATACCTTACATGGATTTATCCGTGGGGAAAGGTCCCAAGAGAAAACACTCTTATGGTGGGTCATTTCTTACCCATAAAACCCCAGAACAGAATATATTCTGCCATGGGAGGCTTTGCTGGATGTGGGGTGGGCGGATTCAGGTATTGCTGTGAGTGAGCTTCTATCTATGTCAGTGTGGTGGGGAAGGACATTCCCTCTGGAAAGCAGCATGAGGGGTAAACTAGGCTAGTGGATGGAGATGCCAGAAGAGAGTGTGCAGTTGTATGTGCTGGCTCAGAAATTAGCACTTTTGGCTCTTAGGCCACTGGTTGATACGTGGCTCAGCTTAGTAGTTACCTCAATCTGTTTTTTCCTTTTGATTCCAGAGGGTTTGTGGTAAGTACATTGGTGATCCTACCACTGATGTTGACATCCTGACTGAGTCTCAGACACCGGGGCTTCACTGCAGCTGCACAGCCCTCACCCCGTACAGACAGGTGGGTCAGCACCTGGCAGGACCAGTTTTATTGCTGCATCTCTCCTGTGGAGAAAAAGGGCTTGCCCACTGTCATGAACTTCAAAACATCCCTCTGTATTTCATTTAAAAACAAACCTTGAGAGCCTGGGAGGGAAAGAGAGCTAACAGAAGAAGCCAACCCCCTGTGTTTGCTATGAGAAACCCCAGAAGGTGGCATGGTTTTGTAAGGAGGCCATGGGAGCAATGTTTTATTTATGGATAAGTGTGTGTCTGTCTGTCTTGTGCCTTCAGATTTATCTTTATATTGACTGTTGTTTCTTGTTTCCACTTTTATACAGTAGCCTTTAGTAATTGTCCTGGGATTTGATGAAGCACTCTTGGAAGAATGAATTGCTAGCAGTGGTAAACAAATGTGAAAAGAATAATTCTCTTTCCAGCATTTCTTGAAATTAAATTTTAGCCCCGGTGTTCTCAACTAGCTTCAGGTTTAATCTCTGTATTGTCAAAGGAGCCTGTCAAGCTCTTTTAGATCAGAGGAGGCTGTTTTGTATTAAGAAGATTCTGATGATGTTTTCTAGCTCTTGGGTACAACACAAAGGCAGCCTGCGGCTCTCCGCTGCTCTTTGACCCATTAAGTTTTTGAGTGTCTTGCTGCTTTCTATTTTCTTCGATGTGTGTGCTCTGCCAGGTCCAGCTCAGGCAGGTGGCCATTGGCACCCCCATAACCAGGCACTCCCAAACTACCTAAAATATCTCCTTGCTCTCGCAGATCCTGTCTGGTCAGGGTTGTTGATGGTTTCTTCTCACAGCTTGCTGTTCCTTACGGATGCACCGCTGTACACCCGCACCCGCATGGAATCCACCGGTGCGCAATTCCTGTTGCCAGCAGAGCACGCCGGCTTGGCATGCAATCCTCTCCCTTCCCAGCATGCCTGGCCTTTTTAAATTCCTACTTGTCCTGCTTTTAGACACAGTCTTCTGTCATTATACATTTTCTAAACAGGCTGCTTAATGACTTTCTTTGTTCCTCACCAACTCAGAATTTTTTGACTGCTGCATTTGTTCTATTTAAATGTAAACATGGGAGAGACTAAGAAATAAGTGCTATGGAATGATTAGGTAGAGATATGCCAGTGGCTTTGCCTGATTAATGGATTTACATTGTACACTACTCACAGGCAGCTTTCCAGTGTCTTTCTCTAAAACAAGGTAATTTGCTTAAAGGGCTGTCTTTTTGTAAAATGCCGATAAGCAAGCGATACTTGGTGCATGTGTGGACATCTAGGCAGGGAGAGCCAGGATAGGATGTACAGTCATTTTGCCCCTGCTAGTCACAGCCATTCCTGCAGGTACTTGAGGAATGCAGGATGTGCCCCAAATAGATCTTTACAAATATTCCCTGATGGAGTCATTTCAGCCTCTCCTGACATCCGTATTAGCTCTTGCTGACAACAACAGGATTTTTGTGACGGCGACGGCAGCACAGTACAAATGCTTTTCTTCTCCTTTCATGCCAGCCAGCAAGTGAAGGTAAAGACTTGCTATGCTGACTCAGAGGAAAGGTTGAACAAGCCTGGGCTCCTGCCTCTGACAGTGGCCAGAGAATCTTCAAGAAAGTCAAAGAAGAAAACAAGCACTTTTCCCTGCTTCATCTTCTTCACAAAGTGAGTGTTTCCAATTCTGGCATCTATTCTGACAGGGTAAGAAATGATAACTTAAAGAAGTAGTGTGGCAAGGTGAGGAGAGAGGCTTTCTCTTCAAAGTACTAGCAGGGTTTAGTTTTCTGATCTGGTGCCAAACGCAACAAAGGTACTTGCCAAATGCCCTTGCAATAGGACTTGTCCAGGGGCTTTACAGCTTTGCACCTCTCTCTGTGTGTCCTGCTGCTCTGATTCTGTTGGACTCTGTGGGATTCCTCTGGTGCTGAGCCTGTGTGAAAATCCAGCTTCTCCTGACTGCGGGGCACCTGTCCAAGAGTGTGAAAGAGCGGGAGAGCCCAGCCTGTGCCATTAGCAGGGCAAGGCTTTAGTGAGAGCTGTAGCTTCTTCTTGGCTGTTTGAGACTGGGGAAGGACATGTCTGCTGAGCAGGGAGACAGCCTCGTTTATCTACTGTCCAGTTTATCACAGTGACTCGTGGGCTGAGTCCACCTTCTGGAAGTGAGGGGTGATGCTGGGCTGGTCCCCGTGGTTCCTACCATCTACTCGTGACCGACCTTGTCTCATGCTCCAATTTCCTCTGATGTGGAGCCACGTTCAGTGTTGTTATAAATCTGCCAGAGGTTGTGGCATCAGTACCAGGCTCCTCGGAGGCACAGGTGCCTGGAGGAGCCTGGCTCAGGATTAGGATGCTGGATTATGTATGCATGTAATGCTGAAAATGCACAAGAGATGCAGGCACAAGAGTGACTCCAGGTTGAAAGTCCAAACTCCTTTTCCATGCACTGCCAGCTCTTTTAACTGCATTCCTCTGGCCCTTCCAGTTACCTAATATGGATATGAATGCAAAGGGATATAAAATATGTCTGTCTGTCCATTATGTCAAAAGGTTTAAGTTAACTGGAGACTGAGCTTCTGGCTTGAGTTTTCTCTTTCACTCCTGAAAAAAAAAAAAACCTTTTTAAGCTGTTAATTTCAAAAACAGCATGGTCTGGAAACAAGAGCTTTTCTTCTGTGTCATTAAACTTCAAATCTGTTCCCAGAACTGTATGTCCAAAGGAAAGCATCCCTAGGCAGGTGTTATTTGCCAGCTGCCTTGGACCTTTGGCACTTCCCAGCTCCGAGCAAGCTTCCTCGGCATGGAGACACGCCACGGAACTGGTGAGCTTCCAAACACCGTTCCCTGCTTCAAAGGAGTTACAGTACCAAACACACCAGGGGATCCTGCCAGCTCCATAAGCCAAACAGGCTGCAGTCTGAGGAGGTCAGAAACAACTCAGACACACCTGGGAATACTCATAAAGCCCTTGAGCTTCCTCATTATTGCTCAAGGTGTCCAGCAGCTCTGCAAACATTCAGATAGTGTCTGAGCCAGGCAGGTGTGGCTTCACCAGCTCGTATGCCCAAAAAAACTCAGCAGGCTGGACTCACACAGCTAAGGCTTGTCTATTTCTTAATTTGTTGTTACCTAGGTCTCTATAGTCCTTGTAGGGAGATAAGATGCTGGCTTTTCCAGGTAGCCACATGTAGAAAGGAGAGGGATAAAAATATCCATGGTTGTGTTCAAAGACAGTGGGGAAAAAGCAGTGCCTGCTGGCATCAGGCCAGGGGAGAAACATCCTACTCCACAGGCAGGTGGCCACTGCCTGTGGCACAGCTCTGCTCCTGCCCTTCCCATCCACGCTGCCTGTCGTCAGCAACAGCATCTTCCAGCCCAAGACACTCATGTTTGCTAAGCTGATCTTGTGTGGCCACAGGATGCCTTTAGAAGAATGTTAATGTTAGAGAAAGACAGAGTACTGCCACTTGCTGAGAATTAAGAGAAAACATCTCTAAGTGACCAAAACCTGCAGTGCTCAAAATCGTTGTCCAATATTCTGTCGGCATATATTGCTCTGCAAATGTTCCCTGTTGTTGGTTTTGCTTCCAAGCTGTGCATCCAAGCCAGGTGCTATATTAGTTTCTTTTGCTGTGAGTCATAGCACCACAGCCCTGAGAGAGATCATTGCTACATCCACTGAAAATGGAGACTTCAAACCTTTGAAGAAGAAAAATGGGAAGGCTGTGGAGGGGTTACCCATCACGTGCACAGACCTTTAAAACGGGGGGAAACTGGAACAGGGAGACTGTGGGGGAGCAGTGGCTGGGGTGTTCCTCAGCCCCTTCCAGCAGAAAGGTGGAACACATTTGGGTTCGCTGACTCCCTTTATTTGAAGGATAATTAGCTGTAGAGCTTTGGAGCCTTACCTTTGTGGCTAATGTGTGGTTAGGATGCCCAGCAATGGGGCTGAGTGCCGAGATGTGCCACACTGCTCTGGGTTTCCACTGCTGTGCTGCAGCTGGGATCGGCTTTCGGTGGGGAACCAGACCAGCTGCTGCTGCTGCTCTTGTTCTGAGCACTCATAAACAGAATTTGCTCCCTCATGAGAAATACTGATGAGATTTAAGTTGTTTTGATGCAAAGCAGTGGTGTTACAGATACTGTGCTGTTAATGGTTTAGTGGGATTTATATTTCCAGCACGGCTAACAGGTAGCCAGCACAAACTTCGCTGTGGATTGTTTGGTGTTCCTCAGAAGCAGATGTTCTTCAGTCGGGGTTTCTTGTTCCCTGATGCTGCAAAACACCATGCCCTTCCCAGTCCAAAGGCAGCATGCCTCCTTTGTTCACTACTGGTATTTGCAGGAAAGCAATTCCTCCGTTTCAGGCTGAAATAATTCCTCCCCTGTCGTTTTCAGCTGTAAGTTTGCAGTGTATTGGGAGCAGAACATCACACTGGTATTGTGTGGGGCATGGCACGTGGATCTGCAGGACCTTTTTTTGTTTTAGAGGGGAGTAGAGATCCTGAATGGCACAGAGAGAAGGTGATGCCAGGACTAGGCAGAGTGAGGGTCAGGCAATGCAGCGCCACCATGGATGGGATATGAGTGAGCTGGGCTTAAAGCATCTTGGTTTGGCTATTGGTCCTCTCAAGTGAGGCTTGACTACAAAATCATGAACGTCAGGCACTTTGAAACTGGGATTTCTTGCTTAGAGATGGTACATTCCCTGCCACAGAAACTGCATTAACTCCTTTAGTGACAGTTTGTAACACAAATCCTGGCTGTTTAATTGGATTTATCATGGCTATTGGGAGCATAAATGTGTTTACAGATTTGTTTTGAAAGCTTTTTTGTGTGTTTTTCTCATAGCAAGTCAACTTCCATGTGGTGCAATTATGTTCAAGATGTTCCCTGTAGCACTGGAATAATGTCAGATTATACTGTGTGTGCATGTTGTTCTTCGAAAGGATTTTATCTGAGGCATGATACACTGTGGCAGGAGGAGAAAAGGAGCTTAGTTTCTATTAAGAGAGGCGTAAAAAGCTTAAAACACAAAAAATTCTGTCAAGTCGTGTTTCCTTATTATAAGAAATACTTGTCTCCGTCTACTGAAATGTGAAACTTTTTCCCCTTTAACTTCCTTCCTGCTCCATCCAGCTCTGCCAGAACTCAGTCCACACAGCTTGCTACCGTTGTGCCACAGCCTTTCCAGCACTGAAAGGTTGAGGCAAACGCAGCGAGACATTTCAGAGACAGGCATTTAGGGGAAATAAAAAAAGAGATGGCTTACATTTGTTTTGGAAAGTGTCTTAGTTTTTCTTTGGTTTATGGTGTGGCCTGGAAACTTGCAGTGTGTTTAATGCAGTGGTACAGGAGGCCCATGTGAAGCCTGCTCACAGCCCCAGCCATGGGGCTGGCTCCAAAGGGATGCTGTGGTACAGGAACCACCCTTGGGTGTCAGGGGCTACAGCACACAGTGCTCATTGTTAGATCTGTCTTATTTTTTTCTTTATTTCTTTTATTATTATTATTATTGTTGTTGTTATTAACTTGGATAACAATGAAGCTTAAAGTGCAATTTCCTGTCTGATGGCAGTTCAGATATTAAATCTGCCTAGTACTTTAATCCTTAACTATGACAAGTTTTCCCAGCACTTCTAAAAGAGGCAGTTGTGATATGTTTCCCTCCCTGCTGAATGATAGTCAGAACCCCAAATTTGTTCCATAACCCGTCATTATTACTACTCCTAATTGTTGTTATTAGTAAGCCTTGTTAGAGGAGTTACTTGGAACAGCAGCACAACAGCTCTCCCCACCGTGGGAAAGGTCAGGGTTTTCAGATGTCACCGTTTGCAGCCTGTCACTCTGTGTGCTGGTCACAGATTTCCTTTTTCAAAGCTGCACCGAAGGGCAGGGACATGGCTCTGCTCTCTCTTGCTGCCTCCCGAGTCCATCCCCTCCTGACAGTGTCCCTCTGTCCCGGGGGAAGTTGCCAAGCCCTTGGCTGAGGTCGGCAATGCAATGAACAATGCAGGCATTTGAGCACTAGAAAGCTCAAAGCTCGTGTTCTTGTGACCAAAGGGAAGGATGGGAAGATCAAAGGAGAGGACGCACAACTTGGGAGGGTGCGGTGGGTTTTGGAAGCGAACGGCAGTCAGGCTCAGTGCCGGTGATGCACAGAGCATTGCTGCCCTGCCGCAAAAATGCAGATGGAAAGGCACGAGGAGCTTGCAGCTGTGCTTTGCTTCTCAAGGAGCTCCAGGCAGTGACTTGCCTCTCTGTCATAAGCTCTGATGAGGTAAGGGAGCAGGAGAAGGGATGCAGGCAGATCAGAGCTCAGCGGAAAGGGAAACCCATGTGGCAATTGCTGACTAAAAACAAAGCTGAGGAATCTCTGGCAATCAGATTTCTGGTGGCCCTGCATGGATTCACATCACTGAGAGTCTGGCCCCAGAAATCGAGAGCGGCAGCAGAGCTGAGAGCAGGGCAACCCTGTGCAAGCTTCAGGGAATAGTTCCCATTGGCTTAGCAAACCCCAATCTGCAGATCTGCTTTGCCAATTGAAAATTTGGCCTTGATTTTAAAGAAGGGGGAAAAA
>VXBT01002855.1:949996-961588 GCA_013400235.1 Oriolus oriolus
AGATGAAAGCCTGAAGCTCTGGGCAGGAATGTAAGAATGTACCCAAGAATGTAGAAACACACCTCTGTGGGCTTAATCAGGTAGGTATTTGCCAAATTTTCCGGAACAGTTTGTATATTCAGAAGAAAATCACCTTTAAAAATCAGCATGCTTTATGGACACTTGGTGTCCAGACCATTTAACAGAATTTGGGTTTTTACTCTGCTTCAATCAGGGTAAAAAGCTGGAAAGATGAGCTGTTTTAAAGCATTTCACAAGACCCGTGAGTCATGCAAAATCCTATCGCATTTTTCCTCTGGTTGAAATCACAGGAGTCACAAATGCTAAAAGAGTTATTAGATCATAGATAAAGAATGCTGCACAATGGGTTGGTGGAAAAAAAATTAAATAAAACCCCCTAATTTTCCTCCAGCTTCTAATTCCCTGGGGAAGAATCCAAGAGGCAAGAGCAGAGTATCGCAGCTCACCCTCAAAAAGGAGTGGCATGCAGCTGCATCCTTTCCAGAGTTGCTATTCCTTCTCTTGGTTTCTTCACTGCTGCAGGCAAAAGGAGATTTAAAAACCACTCCTTTATCTAGCACAGTTAACTTCCCCACCCTGTACCAGCTCAGCTTCTCAGGCAGGTATGTTGGGGGATGGTGGACCCAAGCTTTCATCTGCTCCCAAGTCTTCTGCTAACAAAATTGCCCATTTGTGATCTCACAGAACCTGCTCCTCACCTGGAGAGATCCAGGCAGGCAGGTAGAAGGTGGCACTGTGTTTATATAACTCAGCTCTACCAGTGCTGCCACTTCTGTCATGTTAGGATACCTGTATCCCCCAGGTATGTTTATTACTAGAATAAATCCTGCCTGGAACTACTGCTGGCATCTGTGGGTAAGTGCTAGGCTGACCTTCCAACTTTTTTCCCCCATATTTATTTCTTACGCCGCTGCCACTTCTGAAATCCTTCTCCTTTTAGTTTCTTTTCCCTGAAATGCTGTGGTTGGGTTTCCCAGATGTGTTCCTTGTCGATCGGGAATTTCTAAAGGCCGGGAAGGAATTACAGGAAAGCACTAGGTAGTGGGTCTTGTGTGACCATAAACCATAGAAACATTTAATCAGAGGGAAAGTCTCGCTTTCTATTTCAGTCACCATTTTTTGGAGCATGTATTAGAGGTCAGAAATTAATTTTGGCACAAATAAAGTAAATTCAAATAAGAGGAGAAACATGTGCCATTTTTGTCAGTATTTTGTGGAAAAAAAAACCCAGCTGAGGGAAAACAATTATTTTTAATTGCTTACATGATTGAAATCTGTATGATTAAACTGGTGTTTAGCTGAGGGAAAATAGTGTAGTTCAGCAACTTTGCATGTGGCACAGAGATGAATAGTTCTGCTTCTCAACAAACCTGAAATATTCTCACTGTTCAAGAGATTTCTAATGACCTCTCATTGCTACTTTTTTCAGGTTCCCTTTTTCACACATTTTTTTCTTTTCCACAGTCATTTCATCCTCTCTCTAAACAGTTCCCACTGGAGAAAAGACAATGGAAAAGAGAAGTGCAGCAGCAACCTTTGGGCATTCAGCTTCTTCCTTATTCCCACCACGGTGTAGGATCTGTCATCTCCCTCCAGCTGTATGTGTGAAGGGTCAGTAACACCCCTGAAACAGGTAAAATTAAACGTACTTCTGGAAGGTTGCAAAATTCATTGTAACAAATGGTGATACTAATTTACTGCAAAATCTTCTGTGTATGTTAATGAGCCAGGTCTTGCCAGTGCTAAAAATAAGCCTCAGTGTAGAAAAGGCTTACAGAATGAGCAAAATTGCTCATTCCCCCAAAAATTTCATCTGTTGTCAAAACCACCTGATCATGTAAGATCTCCAAGTCTCTGTTTCTTGCGGGGTAGCACCAGACCTACTCACCTCTGCTCCTGCAGGTAGTGGGCCTAGTGAGCAATTTTAATGTCCTCTGTAGTGAGGATGGTGATACAAGACTTCTCAAAACAGGTATGAAGATGCATCAACTCAAGGTAACTCAACCTAATTATCTGGATTGAAATTTTCCATGTCAAAGTCTAGCCAGAAGGTTTCATTACAGGAGATGTTAGGTAAGAGATGGAGCTCCCCTTCATCCCTGATAGTATTCATCACCTTGGGATGGATCAGCACCTTAACAAGATCATATGTTGTTCTGTCTTTGAAAAGCTGGCAGTGAATTTTGGAAAGAAAAAGGCCCACACAGCCTTTTTATTTATTGGAGTCAACCTTGCAGCCATCCACACAATACTCAGAGGTGACCATGTCTTTTCTGCTTTGTTTTCTTAGCAAACCCTTTGGAAGACGTTCTGTTCTGTCTGTATTTCAGCATATTCCAAAGTGGGGTTTCACTTGTGTGTGACCTTTCTCAGTGACGTCAAACTCGCGCAGAGGAAAGCAAAGCTGCAGGCTTGGCTTCTGCTTGTTTGTTGCTAACCCCCAGGTCTCACATGTCTGTGTTGGCCAGCAGTCGCTTTCTGACAGATCACAAGGCTAGTCTTTGCTCGCTTTCACCCAGTTCCATGTCACTGGTGCTCTCTAAGGCACTACCACCTAGGCTGTATGTCAGGAAAAGGCAAAATTTGCCGCTCTACCTCAAGGAAGCAGCCAGAGGAAGAGAACGGTGGGACTCTTTACTCTAGATCCCGTGGAGGTGGCCACTGGTGGGGCTGGTGACAGCTGTTGGAGCTGGTGATGTGTGTTGTGTGCTTCCAGCTGTCGCAGGCGGTGTGGCTTTGATGCAAGGATCTGAGCTGATCACACACGTCTTGGTGGATTAGAGGAAGAAAATTCATGGTTTATTTATGTGTCAGTAGCACCAGGACATCCAGGCATGGGTCAGAACCCCTTGGTGCCAGATCCCAGTGACAAGACAACCCCAGTCCCAGGAGATTGGGAGTGAATGCGTGAGCTCAGCAGGCACAGGAGGGGATCTGTTACAGAATCACAGAACAGTCTGAGTTGGAAGGGGCCTACGAGGATCAAGTCCGACTCTTCAATGCATGGCCTGTGCAGGGCTTTTGATGAGCAGATACAGACTTCGGCAGAAAAAAATAACACCCCCCCTTTTCCAAGGAGAGTGACTTGTAGGCATTGTCAGGACTGCCTTAAAAGACAGCAAACTGCCTGCTTTCTAGCTTTGGACAGATGCTTTGCCATGTGAAGAGCACTTTCTCTGGAACGCTAAGTGCACATTTCTTTGTTGTCGCACAGTGGATGTTCCCTGTGCTGGTGTGTCACCATGGCGCTGGACTGGGGAAGTGGAACATCAAAAGCTTCAGGGAGCTGCATGGCTCAATTGTTTCTGCTTTCACCATCCATTTAAAAAAAAAAAATCTAAATGGAAGATGAGAACCTGCCTGCCTTAGGTTCATATGGAAGCAATTGTAGGACCAGGCAGCAGCAGAGTATGTACTCAAAGATGAATAGATGACAGGGCCTCGACAGGAAATCTGCAGCAAACAGATCATTCAAAAATAACTTTGTGAGGCAACGGGATGTAAATGAAAAGAAATAGCTAATCAAAAGGAGAAAATACTGAAAGGAAGTGTTTTGTCTGATGTCAGAAGCTGCTGGCTTTCATTCTGATCTTCTTGTTTATTTCTGTGTATAGCTGTTAGAGTGCCCTTAAGTCTTCTCAAAAGGTTATTACTTTTCCAGTGGCATTAGAAAGGCTGAGATGATATTTGCAATGAGGGTAAGTGACTCTCTTGAGGTTTTGGCACCCACAGCTCCAGATTAACTGGAAATGCAGGCATTTAGTAAATCTGAAAATAAGGGCCTCTTGGCCCTGTGTACTTCAGAGAAGTCAACCTAAGTTTTGTGAGTGGGACCAGAGCAGGAACACAGTATATTCCACACAAAGGACATATATTTAGAAAAATTAAGCCCCCCAGAATAAATGCCAGCTCATAAGGTAGTGGCCTCCATTCTTTTTTGTCCAGACTATCTCATCCACGGAAGTCTGGGAAGCCCTGCTGTTAGTTCCATTGATGGGAACAGCAAGACTTCTCTTTCTGGTATTAGTTTTGGCTGACCAGAGGTGTAATTCTTACACATTTCTGTTATTTAAAATCTCCTCAGGTTTCCAGTTTCCAAAGTAAAAGAGCTCCATTTGAGGTCTAGAGTGCATTCAAGCAGCGAATGCTAATCCAGAACTGGTTCTTGAGATGCTGCACTGGTAGGGATATGGCTTCAGCCATGATGAGGTGAAAGGCTGGGGGCACCTGGCAATCAAAAACCAGCGCAGGAGACAGAAAGATAATACCAGTGAGGCACATGTACATACATACTCCCATGTACACAGCTATGTCTCACTTGTACAGAAATGTTCCCTGCCTCCCCAGCAGTCACTAACCCACTGCTTTTCTTCCAGAAAGTAAATCCTTGACAGACTTGAAGTGATGAGTAATGACTCCACTTTCTTCCATTCCAGCTGCCACACAGGCACGTACGTTGGTCCCCCATCGACCCAGCAAAATTTGAATGTCTTCCCCTTTTCTTCTTGTCCTGTGTCTGCCTTATCGCTTATCAGTTGCTTGCTGTTACGGTACAGTGGGAATCACCTTCTCTCAGCAGGCACTGTTAATTGTTTTTCACAAGAAGAGAGAAAATGCTGGTAAGCAGTGGTACACATCTAGGGAAAATGTCAGCACTTAAACCCGAGCCTTGCTTTTCCCTCTGAGCTGTCATAGCTGGATCCTCTGCCCTTCCTTACAAGTGGGTTTGAGGAGGTGGTTGTTTTGGCTGGAATTGGAGAGGCACAGGTGGTACCACCAGCTGTAAATTGGAGGAGGCACTTCCTGATTATGACCACTGCCTACACACAGATCACTGCCAAGAGAGGAGCTGGAAGGCACAGAAGCCTTCTCCTTACTTGGAAAAGGAGGGTAGTCATCACTCCCCTCTCCTGCAGGCTTTCACCTGTAGGCTTTGGGCTTCTTTGTCAGTGCTTGGCTTCCTAAAATGCTGTGATGTGAACAACCCTCAGCCACCAGTGAGAGATAGATAGACAAACTGAGGCACAGAGTATTTAAATTCATGCATCTAACATTTAGGTACTCGGGTCTGTATATACAAGTGCATGGCACGTTTGAAAGCCAGCTTACTCTTTAAAGAGACTTCAGCATGGATTCAGATGTCTGCTTAGCCATGGCAAAATAAGTGGTGAATAACTTCCTGACCTCTGCAATGTCAAGATTTTGCCCTCTGGCTCTAAATGTCTGTGGCGAGAAGCTTGTAACAAGCTGTGGAGCAAGCATTGACTAGGCCTGCCTGTGAGGAGTTTGGAATGTTGCTCTGGGAGTGGGGGGAGGAATTTCAGAGGGCAATGACACCTACCTGGTCTCAACAGCAAGCACACACCCCCATTTGCACTTATGTACTTTTAGTTCCAGGTTACAATTTTTAAAATATTGTCTGGTGCTCATGTCTCCACCTTCATGTAACAGAGACCTCTGTTTGCTGGCCTTGACTTGCCTCATCTTCAGGAAAATTGGGTAGCCTTGTCACCCTGTGTGCTGAAAGCCCTTTCCCTGGGGTGATGCCTTGGCCTATTGCCACCTCACAGTCTCAGTTTTCACTTCTTGTCCTAAACGTGGATCCACCGCAGGGGGTGCAGCGAGTGAGGGAGAGGCACCGGAGGGTTCACCCACCACCGCGCGCTCCACGCCCACGAGCACCAGAAGAGAGCCAGATTAAAAGATTAAAGTCACAAACTGCAGACCCCCTTGGGCTCCCGATGAGATCTGAGTGCCTGGCTGCGAGGCCAAACTCCCACTCTGGAGATGCGGAGCCGTGCGCGCTGTCGCTCACACTGGAGCCGCCTCCATCCCCTCCTGCTGCCGGCTCTCACTGATTTTACGGAACAAGAATTAAATAATAAACCAGTTTTGCCCTGAAGGAGGGTCCTGAGTGATGCCTTGGCAATACCCAGGGGCTCAGGGGATGGCTTTACACTCCCCTCATTGCACACCTGAGGTTTGGGGTTTGTAGCCTCCACTGGCACCTTGCTTGCTTGTGTTGTGGTGGCTGGATTGCTTCGCTTGGGATGTGGGATGGGGCTGGAGAGGGAGGGGTGGTGGTCAGCAGCATGGTAGCCACACGAGGAGGGTCATGAGTCCTTTGATGCCATCTGGGCATTTCTTAGAGGTCTCTTACAAGCCTCACCCTAGTAAAACTACCACTAGGTATGCTCACAGGCAGTGTATTTTCTGTTTTTTTAATTTTTTTCTCCCACTTGATCTTCGTTAGGACTGGGCAAATAATTGCCTTTTTGGGTTTATGGCTGAAAGGCACAGAAATCAAACTGTCACAAAGCACTGTTACTGTGTTTCTGTCTGTAATTTTTGTTTGACCAAAGCAGTGAGTCTGGGCCAAAATGTTGATTCCATCATCAGCACAATGCTCAGCATGCTGAGCTCTCAAAAGAAATTTTTTCCTGGTTTTGTTTTTTTTTAACATTGTTTTTATATTTTTGAGTGCTTTTTTATCAGAAACACGTTGTTTCAAAGCAAAAAGTTCAGCCCTGCTATTCTGAAAGCGTTGAAATAGTATATTTTGACTTCTCAGCAGTCGTTCCTCCTTCTCCTCCCTGTGCTTTTCAGATGAAGCTCTTTGCCAGACACAGGCTGAACCTGTGAAGATGTTCGGTTCTGGAGCTCCCTGTTTCAGCACATTTCCCAGCTCTGCTTCCCAAGTGCTCAGGTGACACCGAAGTACAGTGCATGCCAGCACCTTCTGGCCCTTGCAAAAAGCGGTCTGGGGCTGTGTGGTGGCCGGACAAGCAGTGCCAGTGTGACCATGAGCTGCCCGTCCCAGCCCTGCCCCACCTCCAGCTGTGGGAGCACTGGGATCTGTGCCTCGAGGGAGGACAGCAGCAGGACCTGTGTTTCCCAAGCCGCTGAAACGGGCATAACCAAAATACCACACAGGCACAACCCTAAAGTGGAGTAATTTCCAGGGTTGTGCCTGTTTTGATGAAGACTAAATGCTAAGTTTTAGCAGTCTTTTTTTATTAACTGTATGCTCACACAGGTCTTTGTGATGAATCTGTATCCTCCAACTGATTATAATTAGTGCACTGTTTTATTTATATAGGATTAATGTAATTCAAATGACTAGGTGAAACTCTTTGATCTCCAGGGTACAAGAGGTGAGATTATGATGATTTACGATTTTAAACAGTTGCTCCTGGCCATAAAATCTATTCATTTGAAAATCAATAGAAAGATATCACTTGCCATGTTGATGAGGTAATTTCCTCTGCTACTCAGCCTTGACCCTATTCTCCTGGTTTTCACCATCCTGTCAAGTTTAAATACCTTTCTTTTTCCTGGAAGCTCTGCTCCACCTGATCCTGCGCAGCTCTTCTGTGTGTCTGGAGTACTCTACTTTTAATCTGAAGCCACTTTCTGATTTATATGATCCAAGCATGCAAATTCTTCTTCAGAACTCTTTTCCCAGCCATGCATTCAGTCAGGTGCTGTAGCTGCCAGAAATATATCCAGCTCCGTATTTGTTCTTTGTTGCACTGGGTGAATTTATAGGTGCCGTGTATTGGAGACTGTAAACTTTCTGATCTCTAACAAGGGCTGTTGTCTGTTCAGCAAGTCCTGCCCATTGCACAATGGTATGAATATTTATGATGCTAAATAATAATGCTTGCCTCTGACCCTCTTCATCAGCAGATCTAGCATTGCTTCACTGAGGAAGCAGTCAAATCATTATCCTAATATCCAGATGGGGAAACTGAGGGTGCTGGAAGGTGAAGTAACTTGTCCAATGTCAGCAAAGGAGAGTTAGAAAGGGAATGCAGCTGTCTCTGTCCCCAGCTACACGGTACAGCCCCTAGACCCTGCAGCCTCCTCAATGACAGCTCATTAAATTTGTTTTTATGCAATGCATTCTTTATTAACAGCAAACAATTCAAGTGTTTTCTTCACGGGTATTAATAGCCTCCCCGAGAAATATGTTTCAACATGTATTTTCAGCAGTACTTGTGTGTGTGTTGTGCTCCAGCCAGCAGCTGTGACCTGCTAGAAGGAGGCAAACCGGGGCGAGGTTGCACATACGCCCCTGCACTCTGTTCCTCTGCTCCAGCACCCCTCCGCTCCTCCAGTGGCAGTCGGGGAGGTCGGGGACCGACCACGGAGATGTTCTGCAATACCAGCTGCTGTGTTGGCAGCCTTGGAGTTGCCTCTGGGTCTGACTTGCTGTCTTGTCTCCTTGAATATAATTGCTCACTGCTTATTTTTTTTTCCTTTCCCTTTGATTCTGTAGCACTCGTACCCTACTCAGATTCCTCATCGATCTCACAGTCTGGGGAGTCTGAGGAAACAGAGAACTGATCATCTGCAGACTTCTTCTGTATGTTACAAACGTGTCCCTATGCCATGTGTGATTCCAATCTCGTTTTCCTTTAATCAGACAGAACATCAGAGTGTCAGGCTGCACCAGCCAGGTCTGTGCGCTGGGCAGGGAAGGACAGAGGCGCTTCTGCAGAGGTGCTCCTGGCTCCCTAGAGGTGACGGCACATCTCTGGCTTCCCCCGCCCTAACCCTTTTACCTCCCCACAGCCCACACTGCTCAGCTCAGCCTTGCAAATATTCTATGGCAAGGCATGTTCTGCCCCTGGCCGAGCCCGCTGGGGCACGGCTGCTTGAGCAGCGCTGGCTGCGGGGAGTCCTTGAGCAGTGGCAGAACGTGTCTGCCTGGAAATCTGCGTGTGCCGCACATGAACCCATCTCTTGCTATTTGGAGGTCTCCACCAAATCACTTCAAGGAACTGGCCAGAACTTTAATGATTTCCACCCAAGTACCTTAGCATGGTGGTAGAAAAAGCATGTGTAGAAGGTTGGGTGGGTTTATGTGGGTGCAAGGGTCCGTGTGCTCTTTATACGTTACACTGGGAAGTTCATAACAAGCTTTTCAGCACTCTGTAGGGCCTCTGTCATGAAGATCAGACTAGGTAGTCCACACTAGGTAAGGGCCTGAAATTTTGGCATTTATTCCCTAGCTTGTAAACATTATAGTAAGAAAAGGAGATCTGAAATAGAGGTGAAGTTCTGCCACCTTCATCCTTTGTTTAGTGTTTTATTCACTTAGTGTTACAATTTTTTGCTTTGGCCTACCTACTCTCAGTACACTTACAAGCATTTCAATATCGAAATATAGGAATATAGAACATAGAGAATAGCTGTAAAATTAACAGAACTCTATCCATCCCTCCCTTCCCATTTGTGCAGGGCAACATCTGAAGGACACTTTTACCTCCAGACGTCAGGACATGTGGGAGAGGGAGCAGACTCAGAGCTTGTGTGTCCTCTGTGGGATGTAAGCAGAAACAGTACCTAGACAGGAAAGTGTTTGAATGTTAATGATAGGACAGTGCTAAAAAACACTTTAAAGACACTTCCCTGCTTTTTTCTGGGGAAATCTCAATTTGTTGGCTGCCTCTGGCTTTTTGCCCAGCATTCTCAGATGTACTGGTGAAGGGAGACAGCAGAGCACGTTTGCCCTATTCCTCTTCCCCAGAGTGAGTTGCCAGACTGGAGCAGATATGCTGCTGTTTGTGTTCCTAAGGACACACTACAGCGGGGACTACAGTCTATTCAACCCTTTCCTATACCTGCCCTGATACATTCAGTAGCGCAGGGCAGGGCTGAGTTACACCTCACTCACCAACAGCCTCTGGAAGCACAGCCAAGTGGTGTGAGAATCTCCACAAATCCATGTGAGTGCTCCCGGACCAGCGTTGTTAGTCTCTCTCTCCCTAGGATACACACTCGCAGTCCCAGGCATGCAGTACTCCTGCCTGAGTCCCAGCACAGCACCAGCATCAGCATCACCCTGGGGGGACTTCAGCTGATGTCCCAGGAGCTTCTTGCAGGAGAAGGGATTCGTGATGGGCACTCCTGGTGAAAATTTGGCTTCCCACCTTGACATGCATTGTTCCTGCTCCTTTTTTCCATAGGAGTGGCTGAATTTCTGTTGCATGGTATATAAAGCATTTAGGGCGAAAAGTCTATAGAAGTGTGATACTAATAATATTTTACGGCTTTAATTACCATGATTGTAGTGCCTAGAGGCGTATGCAAAAACATTTTGAGTGGGCGGAGAGGAGGCAGTGCTGTGAACATTTTTGTGGTTTTGCTGGGCAATGCGCAATGGAGTTTTCTCATGGGAACCACGGCATGCCAGGGAGAAAAGCTGCCTCTGCCTCCTTGTCTGCTCTGTTGGGATACTGGATCACACCCCAAAGACGAGGAGACAGCCCTAGTCACTCCAGTTTCAGGGAAAAGGTGGCCTGACCCACACTCTGCTTTGCAGAGCGGCTCTAGGGGCAGGTGCTGCTCCTTCCTCCAGGCAACAGGTATTTCTCCTCAGGCAACATCCCTTCCGTGCAGTCAGCGGCAGCCTCACCTGCGGGGTGATTTTAGGATTGGGCAACCGCTGGTTTGGGGCACGGACGTTCCAGCAGGCTGGAGAGCAGCGTGCCTGGTCTGGGGCAGGGTGTGCGATGCAGACAGAGCTCCCGCCAGCCGCCCACCCGTCCCTGCCGTGCCTGCGTGGGCAGGGCCCGGGATGCACAGAGGGGCCCTGTGCGGCACCCGCCAGCGCCCTGCCCCGCTGCCAGCAGGCCTAACGCAACCCAGGGTCACAACCAACCGGGAAACGGGGAAATACCCCATGCAGGAACGCAGGTTTTCAGAGTTTGGGTGTTAACAAAATTAAAAGGGTATGAAAAAAGGGCGCTTGCATTTCTCCAGCTCCAGAATGCAGTCCTGCATCCTCAGAAAACTTTTAAAAACTTTGTTTCTGGATCATGTATTAATTTCATGTAGTTTTGGTTACAGCGATTTGACACAGATGCTACAAAGCCTCAGCCTTCTATTGGAAAAACTGAAGGAGAAATTCAATTTTGTTTGGAGTTGTTTACCGAGGAGTCAGGTCATGACTCTGCTTCCTGCCTGACCTGCCCCTGCTCAGACAAACAGCCATGAGGTGCAAGAGATCCAAGGTACGGATGAGAAGGCAAGGAAAAAGGAAAGGAAACGCTGTGTGAAAGGTATTCCTAGCTCCAGGCAGAGTTGGACGTTGCCTACAAGACGAGCATATTTTATCGAGGCTTTTTTTCCCTCACTCGCCGATTTTTTCCACCCATTTAATGCTTTTTTCTATTGTTACCTGCACTAAATATGAGTTACTTAATTTATTACTTAATTCATCACTGAAACATTACTTACTTAAAAACGCGTAGTTTAACCAATTCTCCATCACTAAAACAAATACACGCTCTCATTTCTCCCCGCTTGAATTGATACTTGGTACTTTCGCACTGGTTTCTGCACAGCTGCGTCTCGCACCCCAGGCCGGCCCTTTCTGCCCCCTCCTCCGCCCCCGGGGCGGTGTGCCCGCGGCGGCAGTGCCCCTCCGCTCGGTTCCCGGGGAGTTTTTCCATCGCGGGGCCGAGCGGGGAGTTGGGAGCCGCGCTATTCCCGCGGGGGCGGCGCGGAGGGGCTCGCGGCCCCGGCGCGGTCCGGCCGCGGGGGGGCGCTGCCGCCGCGGGT
>VXBT01002855.1:962227-1037028 GCA_013400235.1 Oriolus oriolus
GGTGTGGCACCGGCCGGTCCCCGCGCCCTGCCGGGGCCGTGCCCCTCCCCGGCTCGGACGCGAGGGGTTGTCCGGGCGCGGCGGCGCCCCGCGGGGTAGCCCCGACGGAGAAGCCACGCCGGCGAGGTTCCTGTCACCGGGCTCGGCGGCCGCGAACTTTGTGTGGGGAGCGCAGCCCCCCGTCCGTGCCCGCGCTGTGGGTTTCCTTCCCGAGGGCTGCATCCCGCGGTGCGGGACCCTGCTCTGGAGGTATTTGTGCGCTCGTCTCGTCTTTGCGCGAGGGTGTTTTTGCACGTTTCAAGTTTCTCATTAGTTGCGGCGAGGTACGGATTTGTACGTAAACGCGGAGCTCACTCATCGGCTGTATTTTGGCACATCTCAGAGCTAGACAAGACTATTTAATTTGCGAAGTCTCTCTTCTGCAGCTACATGTAATTTTCTCCTCCTGCTAAAAGTCCTTTGGAAACGCTGCAGAAATGTAATGAATATGCAAAGCAGCCAGCTCTCAAACCCAAACCCGGTTTGTCTTCAGAGACTTTTCAAAACGCCCAAAGTGATCAAGATACATTATGAAATAATCACTTTTGCCTAAAATACAGGGATGTGATGTTTCACACTTTCTCCTTGTATTCCTAATTTAATTGGTGACAGCTCAATTAGAATTCACCTGAAATAAAATCTCTAAAAATCGGTTAGAGTTGCTCGGTTGCTTTTACTTCCACTGCAGCGTTAAAAAACCAGGAATGCTTCTCGTGAAGTCCTTGTCCCATGCCTACGTCCCGCAGGTCCCGAGTTTTCCTTCTCCCGGTGCTTCACCCACATCCACCGCCTGCCTACTTCAGCCGCGTATCTTCCTGCCACCTCCGGGAAGTGTTCGGCTCCGAGCGGGCACAGCGGGGAAGGGACGGGTGTTTCCCCATGGTTAAAGATGCTGAGCGGGGCTGCTACTGCCGCTGCCCGCCGTCTTGATAGAGGGAGCAGGAACAGGTTGTGATTCCTCCACTAGCTGTTTACAAATATTTAAGAGCGCTCTGTGGTGTCTCTGTGGTTTTTGTTTTCCTTTTTCCCAGGAGTTATGTTTGTGGTCAGAGTTAAGGTGACAGACAGCGTTTGGAGAGGAGGGCATGGCATGTGGGGTGATGGGCTGTGGATATGAATGAGGTAATGTGGAAAATCAGAATGCATGGTTGTGAGTTGCAAAGGCTGAGTGAAAATCTAACTTGTGATTTCCTGGTTCTCCCGTGGCTCTAACAGTATGCAGCCTTGCGTGTATTTTAAACAGCTTTGTCTGCTGTGGGGAGTTTGCTGGCTTCTTTCTTTGTTCTATATGTGGAAAACGTAAGAGATGGCTGCTCTTCCCTGTGTGTTCTGACACTTCTCACTGGTATGGACAGCAATCAAAGAAGGGGGAGAAGTAGCAGCTCAAGTGCCATGGCTATGTTCATTTATTCCTGTAGACCTCCCCGTGCCAGCTCTGCATTCCTGCCTCTTGCTGGGAAAAGGGTTTGCAGCTGGCTGTGTGTTAGATGTACCTGCTCACTCCTGGGGCAGCAGATCGTTCTGGCTGGCTTCTGAGGATTTGCCAGAGGACATGACCAGGCTGTTACTCCTGAACCAGGTTGGTTTGAGATCACAGATTAGGCAGCCTAAGACTTATCGAGCAGGCTGCAGAAGAGGGGGATCACACATGGTGTCCCAGGGCCTTATCCAAGATGCTTTTTCTGGTGAGGAGCAGTCACAAGTGTCCTGGCTGTGAGCTTGCCCTGTGTCTTCTCGTTGTGTAACTTCTTCTCGTGCTCACCCTTTGCCCCAAAAGCACGATCCCCAGTGCCCTAAGAAGTGAGAACAGTGGTGGAAAGCAGCACTTCAGGTCTCTTAGATACGGCTTAAAGGTCACCTGAAAGATGTGGGGCGCTGAGACTTGAGTGGGTGTGCTAAGGCTTTGTGTAGCCGGCCGGGTGAGCAGAGCCAGCATCGGCGGCGGCAGTGCTGGGTGTCCTTTGGGTTAACAGTCTCCTCGGGTTCCAGCAGTGCTGTGCTGCTTTCTCAGCACTCCTTGCTTGTTGCTTGTCCTCTTCCTAAGCCTCATCTTACTCCTGCAGGTGGACTAGCATAGCTGCTTCCCGGGCTTTGTAGGCTGTGAGCTGGGCCAAACCAGGGACTGGACCGGCCATGTCTGGAGAAACAGCATAGCTGGCGGCGGGAGAGGCTGTCTCGGAAAGGGGAGGGAGCCTTCCCCTTGTTAAAGTTTAGAAATAACTTGGGATGGCTTTGAGGTGAGTGCTGGAGGAACTCTGTTTAATGCAAGGAGAAAAGAGGTCAAAAGGAGGAGTGTTTTAAAATGCCTTCTCTGCAGAAATCAGTAGCAGTCGTACATGGAAAAATTGCTCGGCCCTCTCAAGAGTTACTGTACTGAATTTGAAAAACAGAATGGGTCTGTAAAGTACAAAACAAAGGGATTTCAGTCTTGCTTTAAATGCAAATCTCAACGCAGTCTGAACCGTGGACTCGCTGCTGACGCCTCCATAGTACATATTAATCCAGTTTTATCTGTCATGAGGAGATTTGTTGATTAGAAGCCTCTAGGTAAAGGCTGCTTGTGGACTGGTGCTGCTCCTCCAGCCTGTGGGCTGGAAAAATGAGTTCAGTTCCATGGCTTGCCTGGAGCTCTTAGGCTGTGTGTAATTTTCACTGCCACCGTCCTCCCAAGATTCAATTTAGCTCTCTGCAAAGAGTCCATTTATGTAGATATATGTAGATTTTGTGCTAAGATGAATGACTTTCAGAGGAAATGGGCCTTCTTTTAAAAGTTATGTAAGTTAATTTGTGGTATTGATGGTGAAAAGTCAGCACCATTTGAAATGGGAGGGTAGGAACAGTTTACTGAAATACCACTAAACCAAAAGCTGTTAATTTTGTTTGTCTTGACAAAGTTTGTCAAGAGTGGGAGGATTTTTCTAAGAATTTTAGTGCAATCATGAAAGTTTAAAAATAGTGAATTCTGTGCCCTGAAAAGGGCTACCTTTAAGTGATTTTCCTCATTTTCCTTGCTGCTTCTTGTATCTTTGAGTGTAGACAGTACGTGATTGATTCTCTGCCGTCAACTATTATTTCCGAAGGCAAACTGTGTTTCTAAACTATGTAGCTCTTAAATGTTTACAGTTTCACCCTGAGTTCCAAAAAGTGTAGTTTATTAGCTCTTAAGCTCACCAGCATCTCCTTGAGGTAGCTGCTCGAATCTAAACTGCTATTGCTGTCGCTTCTGCTTTACACATTTGGGCACACAAGGAATGATATGTTCAGCTGCTGGTTTGGGGGTTTTGTGTGTTTTGGGTCTTTTTTTCTTCCTGGGCTTCATCTCTCTTCCTGAAGAGATTGACTGTGGGTATCCCGTTGCTGCCACATACATTTCTGGAAAGTTTCTGTTGGCCTTTTGATTTTATTTTTCTCTAGTACAGTTAAATCAGAATTTTGTAGCAAAAGCGTGGTCTTCCATGTTCCTCCTGAATAGAAGTTGGGCTCTCCTTGTTTTATCTGTATGTTTGACTTGCTGAAGAAAAGGCTCATATTGTAAAAAAACCCCAAACCGTTTTTTTTACAATATTTTACATGTTTTACGATATGCAAAAGCACATACTGTAAAAATAATTTCTGTCTGAGTTTTACTTTTGATAACCAGTCTCCCAATGCCCCATAGCACATGTATTTGCTTGCATTGCAGTTTTGGAGGAAGGGGAGTTGCACATTATTAAAATACTTTTCCCCCTGTGTGTGCAAATCTTCCTGTAGGTGTTGTTTTATAGGTTACTACTGTGTGTTTTTTCAAGTCCAGTGTGATAGCAGAGCCAGAGCAATGTTAGCAGACCTGCTCAATGTTTTAGTTCTGTTACTTTCTCAACCAACTATAAATTACATGCTTTAGACCTTATTGATTGGTGGTTTAGCGTAATACAGTAATACTGGAAATTATCTGCTTGTGGCTGTGAAAGCCACTGTACAGTGTAGAGGTGTGTGTGCGAGATCTTAGAATTCTCTGAGGAATTTATTATTTGTGGTATAACTGGATAAGGGGTTTATGAAGTTGAAACTTGTGCAAATGTTTTTTCCTGCCGCTCTAAGGGCTGAACACAGCAGCGATCTGTCTGCTGGGAGCCTTTAAGCACAATTGCTGTATTGCTGAGCGGTATTTCATGTCTCAAGTGTCAGTGACAAGGCAGCCTTGTTAGTAAATGAAACGGGCAGGTGAATTCAAACTAAGATTTTTAAACTATATGTGTTGGAATCCATCAGTATTTTTGCTTTGTCTGCAGCGGTTGCTGCCATAATTAGGATCAGCAGAGGCAATAGGTCCTTTTTATGGGAAACAGGTAAAACTGTAGAAATACTTGGTTCTTAAACACTCGTTTACTGACCCAGCTTCATTAATCCTCTGGGGTTCTGTGAGGCACTTTGCTTTCTTTTTACAGTCCTCCACACTTTCTATGAGGGAAAAATGATGCAACAGTTAAGAAGAATTGAAACTGATGAGCTTTTTTTTCTTCAGGGAATCAAGTATTCTGTAATTCTTCAGAATGTTTTGTGATCATTTTGATCTTAAGATATAAAAGAGAATCAAGTAGAAGCCATGAGCGATATTGACTGACATTCTTGGGAATAAACATGAAGTGGGAATGTTGAAAACAAGCTGGCTTCGTGTTTGAATCATCTTTTTTGTAGGTGCATCACAACTATCTGCTGATTTGGTTTTTTCCAGAAATGTTTCTGTGAAGTTAACGAGTCAAAAAATAGAGTTTTTGCCCCTTTTTCATTTCTGTGTGTGTTCTTGTAACGAGAGAAAGAAATGCTGTCCTCTGAGTTGACAGCCTTGTGGAAGGATGAACGATGGGACAGTGCATCTGGATGTCGGTGCTTTGGTGCTCATCTGCTCTCTGTTTTTACTGTTCGCAGGTTCTGTCATCCGTGATGGCGTCAGCTCTACCCAGAACCCTCGGAGAATTGCAGCTGTATCGAATACTACAAAAAGCAAATCTCTTATTCTACTTCGATGCCTTCATTCAGCAGGGTGGTGATGATGTCCAGCAGCTGTGTGAAGCAGGTGAAGAGGAGTTTTTGGAGATAATGGCTCTCGTAGGCATGGCTAGCAAGCCACTTCATGTCCGACGGCTGCAGAAGGCTTTGAGGGACTGGGTCACAAACCCTGGCCTTTTTAACCAGCCTCTCACCTCCTTACCAGTCAGCAGCATTCCAATATATAAGCTGCCAGAAGGGTCTCCTGCGTGGCTGGGGATATCCTGCAGCAGTTACGAGAGGAACAGCAGCACCAGAGAGCCTCACCTGAAGATTCCGAAATGCGCCGCCACGACGTGCGTGCAGAGCGTGGGCACGAGCAAATCTGATGTGGTGGGGAGCTTATCACTGCAGAGCAGCAGCGAACCGAGACTCTGGCAAGGACACCACACCACAGAGAGTGAGCACAGCCTTTCCCCGGCTGACCTTGGCTCTCCAGCCTCACCAAAGGAAAACAGCGAGACCCTGGATGCTGCTGCTGCTCTGTCAGTTGCTGAATGTGTAGAACGTATGGTTCCCTCCCTGCCCAAAAGTGACTCCAATGAAGTCAAGGAGTTACTGAAAACAAATAAGAAACTGGCAAAGATGATTGGTCACATCTTTGAGATGAGTGACGATGACCCTCACAAAGAGGAGGAGATCAGGAAGTACAGTGCAATATATGGCAGATTTGACTCGAAACGAAAGGATGGCAAGCATCTCACTCTCCATGAGGTAAAACACCTTGAGTGGCACTGGGCTTCCTCCCCTATTCCTACACCTTTGAAAGATGTGTTTGCAGAGTACAGTTCTTGTATGGGCACTTCTTACTGAGTGATGAGAGTTGTGTATCTGAAAGTTGTGTGTTGAGCGCTGTTGGCAGTCCTGGCCAGACATGAAAATCTCAGGTGCAGCACAAGTCCCCTTTTTTGGGTGGGTGTGGGTGTGTGCACGTGCTGATTTCAGCTTGGTGTCATCAGACTGCTCGGTCGCTGGTGCGGCCTGTCAGGCAGAAGGGTTAGAAAGTTTGGCACTGAAATAGCAACCAGAATTGCACTGAGCATGGCCTTTGGGGTTCTAAGGATTTGGTACATTTTAAAAGAGGTCCTGCCGTGATATTTCCTTGCAGCTTTGAGAGTAGACTTGTTTGGAAGATCAGTGACTAAAATTGCATGTGTCTGATGTGGTTACTACCCTCTGCTGTCTTCCCTCACCTCAAGACTCTGCTCTGTAGCTTGTGCACTTGAGGTAAAAAGGATTCTGTCAACGAGGTCCCTAAACCCAGTGGCATGGACTTTTTTTTTTTGTTTGGATTGGGATGAAGCTCAATTATACAACCTGTGGTGGTTTTTTGGCACAGTGGTCTTAAGCCTGTCAAGTGATGTGCAGACTGTGTGAGGAGGAACAGAAAGGACTGTCTCTAGTATTCATGGGTGGCTGTAATCTGAATGTTTGTCCTTTAATCCCTCAGTAGCATCTCTTCCGTCTTGTCTTTGAAAGTCCATGTGGGCCTCCCTTGCTCCTCTTGTGGCATCCCTGAGGCTCACACTGTGTGTGTTGTAACGCAATAGGTGTGTCTGTGTGGGGAGTAGTTTCCTAGAGCCAAAGTACAGTACAAGAGGAGAACAAACATTAATTCAAAGCAGTGCCAAAACACTGTTGATATGAACGCTGCATCAGCATTTTCACAGTTAACAGTGATTGCAAAATTTCAGTTGGATTTAAAATTTGGCATGTGAGGCTTAGCTCCCAAAAGGAAAGGCAGTGTTTATGTTACAGGAGTGCCAAAAAAACTGTACTGGCTTTAGCCTTTTTTCACTTCAAGAAGTAGTTTTGTAGGTGTGTGATCCATAGCATAAGACTGAGTTCTCTTTATGCTTCTGAGTAGAAGGGCAGAAGGAAACAAGGCGTATTTCTTTGCATTTTTGTTTATGTATTTACATTTATAAGGCAACTGCACATCACCGGCAGTGACTTGACAAGGGCTTTTACTGCAGACTGGGGAGACACTTCCACAGTAGTCAGCCACATTCCTACCACACAGTTGTAGCTGTGCAGCTTTCACTTAACGTGCTTTGTGGCTTTATGTCAAACACTTATAATCTATGAATTCATCCACTGTACAAGACGAGATCTCATCTTACTCCCCTGACCTTGTGGAAGTCTCTCTCGTAACAGAAGAAGTTGTGTATGAGATGAAGGCAGGATTTGAAAGGATTAATTGTGTAGATGCCCTGCAGCTTCAGGATTCGGAGAAAGGGGGTTCTCCCCACCTGAGGATAGAGGCAGTCGAGGTGTACAGCATGTGTGGCTGTGTGCTTTCACGGCCTCTCTCTGGGGTAGCGACTGCAGAAAATGCTCTGAAATTTGGGCAGACTTCTTGTAGGATAATTTCCTGGCATCCAGCAGTGTACTGGAAGGTGGGCTCTGGGGCACCTTTTGTGTAGGCTCAGGAGTGGCTGTGCAAAGCTGGAGGAATGAACACTGGGGTGGGAACTGAAGGAGTGGGATAGCAATGAACTGGAAGAAAGAACAACTGCTCTGCCTTGTTATTTTTTTTTTGGTATTGCACTACAGATCTTTACTACATCATTGTAAAACCACGTTTAAAAATGGAATGAGAGCATGGTTTGGCTTTAGGAAATATTTCTATCGCTATTGTGATTAAGGGCACAAGATCAAAGAAGTCTGTGGTTGACTTATGCCTCACTTACGCATGTGGGGCCTCGCTGAACTTGATGGGAACTGCACACATGCAAGCAAGAAGAATTTGCTCATAATTGGTTTACTGTTGGCTTAAAGAGGCCGGATTTCAGAAAGTTTTGTCTTGAGCAGTTTTGTCTTCATTTCTTTTTTTAAAGCAGAAAGTAAATAGCAGCAATGAGACCATTTTTTTTTTTGTTTCAAATCTGCTAAACCAGAATTTGCCTTTCGTAAACTCAGCCTCAGTGTGTTTTTGGTTTTGATGGATTAAATAATTTGCTGCTCAGAAGGAAGGACTTTAAACAACCAGGGAGGTAAGTTTCTGCTTGTCCAGAGACTGTTTTTCTGCACGTGTTAGTACATTCCAAGGCTGTCATTCTGCCTCGCAGTTCAAGGTTTCTCCTTGCAGCTGGCAAGGAACAGCTGAGTAAACTTTACTGTGAATTCAAAAAGCTTAAGTAGTGGTTAGCTTTTTAATGTAAAGATTAGGTTATCTCTGGCTCCTCAAGCACAGACGAGTTGCATGAAAATTAAAATCAAACCTGGTGGAATTTAGTGGTGAATTAGTGAGAATATTTTGTTCCAGTATGAGCACTGAATTGTCTCAGAGGGCTGGAGCAGCCATTAGAGGCCTGTGAGAGCTGCAGACATTGGGCTGGTTTGGAAGTGTGTGCTCCTGGTAGGAGTATTTGCGTAGAGCGCTAATCTGAAATAAAATCTGATGCGGAATCTTTCGAAGGCGTTCCAAAACTAATAAACATGCTGTCCTTAATCCATCCCATTGTTTCAGTATTACACAGCTTTTCAAACACAGAGAGCACTTAATGTTTAAAGTTGGACTGGAGGAGGGATGAGTATGAGGAATGCCCTTGAACTCGGTGACCCCTGCAAGTTTGAGTCAGATTCTTAATTTGCATGTTAATATTTCAGTGCTTGTCTCGGTGCCTATAAAACGGAAAAGAAATCCAGTTTAGGGGAATTAGAAAAACAAGCAATAAATTTTGTCTAGCTTGGTCTCTTCCATTTCTTTTGCTGACTCACCAAAACAGTACAGTTTGGTATTTAATTATGTGGTTTCTAGTGGGGGAATCTGTGAACCCCATCAGATGGAAATATACCCATCCCTCTCCTGTATGGTTATGTGCTGCTCCGTATCCTTAAGGCTTCCAGCACACAGAATCTTTATTTTTAGGCATGCAATGCTTTGTATCTGCAGTATTATGCCTCCTGAAAAGGCAGGAAGCCATGATGCACTTCAATTCAGTAAGTCTGAATGTGACCTGAAAGAGAAAACTAGGAAAAACAAGCAAATAAACATTTGGCTTTTCTCACATATTAGGATAAACAGCATTTGCCTACAACTACCCAAAGCATTTTCAGTCATTTCAGCTCTTTGCAACCTCACAGCACGTTGAGGGATAAAAAATATCTCAAATTATTTTGTAAGCATTAGCCATATTATTCATCCGTGGCAAAGTAATAGCTATCACTGTTACAGAAATTAATGCCTGCTTTGGATGGTAATTCTTTCAGTCAGTGTTGTATTAATCTTACATTGTATCTTTTTCCCGTCTGTGTTTTTTTCTGAAAAGACAGACGTTGTAGAACAGATGTTCCTGTCTAAGGGGTTATAGTTTGTTATTTTAGTACCCTGTATTGTAGGAACATAGTAACCTGTTTGCGCCCTTGTATATCTGATCTCTGTGAGATTTGGTTTTTTGTCTGTACAGAGACTAAAGGATCAGGCAACATGTCTAGTTCGCCTGTTAAAAACAAGTTTGTGCTCTGATTAGCATTTAGGTACCATAGGAAATGCCCTACTGAGATCAGAGGCTTTTAGGCTAAACACAGGAAAAATTGCTTATGAAGTATTAGGAGCAGCAGTTCTGTGTGAGGTTTTACTAGAAATACTGCACAGGCACAGGCTGCTGAGAGAAGAATCTCAGCTCTTCTTGATACATATTTTTGTTTTTCCAACTGTCCTGGAGAACAGGTGTCACATTGGGCAGAATACATTTTTGATAGTTTGGATGCCATCAAGCCCCATGGTGAAGGACAGCGTGGCTGCGTGTTGTTCATGTCTTGTGACAGCTTCCATCTTTCAGGGATGGAGCGTGCAGCGATTCGGGTGAGCTGCTGGCCTCTGTGGTTTAATTCACAGGTAACACTGCAGCGTGGTAGACAGCAGGGTGAAGGGGTGAGCTCTTGGCCTTCTCCCAAGGGACACCCTGTAACTGCAGACCTGCTGGTCTGTGGGAGCAGTGGGTTTGGTGTCTGAGGTCGCACGTGTGCTGTCCTGCCTGTGTGGCTGCTCCCGGCGCTGCCAGATGGAGGGTCAGGGATGGCACGTCTCCATCCATCGTGGATGTGCTGACTGTGCTGTGGAAGCCGAGCTGCTCCGGAATATTCACTAGCCTGGGACAGATACAGAACATACTGTTGACAGTAGCTCCAAAGCAGCTGTGCTTCTTTGCCAGAAGCCAAGCCTATTCAAAGCAGCTTAATTTCTGGAAGTAAAGGAGTAGGAAGAGTTGTGGGCACTTGGTCAAAACACCTGTAGTATTCTGTTGGCCTCTTGCTGTTATGCCTCATTACACTTTCTGGCTGTTCTTCAGCTGAGGAAAAAGTGAGAAAGTCTCTTCAAGTCCTGCTTCCTGTGGAAGGAGCTCTCCAACATCTTGATTTGTGTCTCTCATTGCATTAATAATGTTGTTGTGTCCATACTGCTGACCATAGGCTTCTCGGAAAGCAGTATTGTTGAGCTGTTATAATTCATGACAGTATTATGACTTCCTATAGGCCTCTGAAGAGCATTGCAAAACCATTTTGAGCCTCATCTTCAGGCTTTTTTCCCCCCCTTTCTTTAAGAATCTTTTGCCAGCAGCAGAGGCACTAGAAATGTGTCCTGGCAGGCTCAGGAAAACATCCTTGAAACAAGTTACATTTGATTCATGTCTGAAGATAGTCTTCACAAACACGAGGGTGAGAAACATAGCTAAAAAAAGTTTAATCGTTTCTTAAACCATCACCTTCTACAGAATTTATTCTGTATTCACCAGGGAAAGCCATCTGTACCCACACTGTCAGGGTGGTTGTTTTTTTTTTCCCCCAAGTCCTGGGCATATTGCGTTTATAAAAATAGTATTCCCTGTAAGCCAGGCTTTGAGAGCCAAACACTGTGAACGTTCAGAGCTACCGTTTTATACTGAGATTTAATTAATGCTGGGATGAGGCAAAAGCAGCGCACATTGAGACAGTCTTACAATAATGTTGTACTTTATGCACCAGCTACATTCATATCTTTTCCCAAAGGCTTACCTGGTTTAGTAAGGGATATAAATAAACTGAAGAAACCCTCCAGGGTTTAGTGTACAATTACAGGTAATTTTACTTGCCATCAAAATTTTCTATTATTTCAGAAGAGGTACTTTTACAAGCACAGTAGGTGAAAGTATGCAAAATCACGAGTGCGTGTTTGTTTGATTTGCAGCTAACAGTTAACGAAGCAGCTGCCCAGCTGTGTGTGAAAGATAATGCCTTGTTGACCAGGAGAGATGAGCTCTTCGCCCTGGCCCGGCAAATCTCTCGGGAGGTCACCTACAAGTACACCTACAGGACCACCAAGTAAGGCTTCATTAACTCAGAGGGTCTTTACCTGTGGGGAACTAAGCAGGCTGATGGCATGTCTTCTGAAGCACTAGAGGCACTTTCGTCTTGCTCTTCAGCCAGCAAAGTGCTCTTCTGAGGAAAGGAGGAAAATGCCATTTGAGTCCTGATGCTTTTAAACTGATAAGATTCAGCTATCTTGAATTACTTTTTTATATGCTTTCTATTTTTCCAAGTATTTTGAGGATAGTGCATGTTGAGAGGCATCTGAGAGGCTGGTATTTCAAACATTTGAGGCATTAGTGTGTTTTAAGGTTAATGTAAATTGGCAGAGTAGCCATAGATGCTCAATTCATCAATTTCCTTTTTTCCATATACAGATTTGGCTTGTTAGCCAAAAAGATAAGGTCACAGGGAGTGGCTTACAAACTTGCTTTAAAGGAACTGAGGCTGAGTCCTAATTTCAGTTGTTACTGTTCTGTTAAATGAATTGCTGTTATGAAACAGCAAACAAAGGCTCAACAGCTTTTAAATACAATTAAAACCTTAGAATTAATAATGATTGAATGTCTTGACACTTTATTTAGATTTTTAAATGTTAATTTCCTTGCCTGTAATGTAATACCCTTTCAAAATACATTTTTCTACACTTCTAGAAAGTTTTCCTCTGCTCTCGTTTCTTCCATAGAGATTCATGTAAATATACATCCATCCTGGATAAGCAATGCCAAGGGCACTTCTGTAATTCTCCGTGCTTTCCTTCCTCTTTGGAAGGAAGAATCCATTAATCTCTTGATGCTTCTGAAAACAGCACAGAATGCTTGTGTTCCTCTATACTTGAATGACTTTCACTGCCACGCCAAAGTGAATTGGAGGCGTTTTTTTTGTGCATCTCACTTGTTCTTCCCTGTTCTGTTTTTTTTTCCTTGACTCCTTTTCATTATTATTGATGGTCGGGGTTAATGTGCTGTTTACTGATCGTGTACGTGTCTTCTTTTCTAGATCTAAATGTGGAGAAAGGGATGAGCTGTCACCAAAGAGAATCAAGATAGAGGTACAGTAATGTGACTCCTGTATTTTGACCTGTGCATGCTAAAATTCAGTTTTGTTTTGAAGGGATCTGTCTTAAGGAAATTTGTCAGAAAAACATTTGATAGACAGTTGATGGGTATGAGAGAGCGAGAGGGTGGGAGAACATCACCACTGTCTCTGTAAATGTAAGTGCTTGATGGGGAAACCTGTAGGAGCAGGGGTAAAGAGTAGGATTTGTTTAATGGTAAAGATACTCTCACTGTTTTGCAGTCAGAGTGAGTAGGAGGGGAGGAATGGGACTGACTGACTTCCTGTGGTGGAATAAGCTTGAGCACTGTAGGAAATGTCTTCCCATAAGCCCTCCTGCTTTTCAGTCAGCATGAGGTGGGGTTTGCCTAATTCACTGGAGTCAGCTGTTGATCATGTCCAAAATACAGAGTTCTGGGTAAGGACTGATGGCAGAATATTAGCCACCTCTGACTATGCCATAAACTATGACACCGATCATATTGAAAAGTCAAAAACTAACTAAAAGCCATATATCTCAACACACATGGTTGTGCCTGTAGATATTAATTTACAGGTTTTTGTAATGAGTTTTGTGTCAGATGCATGTATACATGGCTAATGTATGCGCTTGCACAAGATGTTGCTTAGGGAGATGCTGGGAATTTCTTGTTAAGACTTCAGGAGCAGCATGTATGTAGTTTACCTTTTTCTTCAGTTACCACTGCTGGAAGGGAAATTTGAGGCCTTTTAAAAAGCTACTTTTAATAAAAATGTAAAAATAAAAAATATCATATGTACACAGGTATACCTACATACCTGATAAGAATAGCAGATCTTTCTTTTTAATTTGTACTTTAAACAAATTACTGTTTCACTCTTACGTGGGTATCTAATTTATCCTTAGCACTGTGGGTGTTTTTTATTGTACTGTCTACTCCAAAAGGTTAAATGTGTGTTAGAATATGAGCTAGACCTGAGCTAGATTTGTATGTGACACAGATAGGTGATGTATTCTTTAACTGTAGAGGAAAAATGCAGCACATTCTGCAATGTGTTTCTCATATCTAACGCATTCTGTGATAAATGAAGCACTGTATGTAGGAAGGCTTTAGATTTTTTTCAGTACTGCAATGCTTTTACCTGTACAAAGGCTTTTCCTGTGAGGCAAACCCTGGTGAGAGCAGTTAGTTTTGAAAAGGCAGTTGTGAATAGGTACAGAGGAATTAATCTTATTTATTAAGCTCCATTAGCCCATATACTATTGTAGTTTTGAGTTTACGTAGTGCAAAATATACATGTGCAATGAGGATTTGCTGGTAGCTTTGCTAAGTCAGTAGTGTCATTTAGGTGTGTCAGGATTTGCTTTTGACCCATGCTTGTTCTTTGATCCATGAAAAAGAGCAGGGAAAAGCTGCATTAAATGATTTTATCCAGCTTCACCATTATCAGCCTTGACCAGCATGTTGCAGGATGGTTGCTTGAGTCTTCTCTCTTTTGTTCAGTCCAGTCCTAATTTGTAGGAGCTGGTGGGGAGCCACTCCTCTGCTTGAAGTAGTATTTCAATGACTTAGATTTCAGCATTAGGAAGTTTTTCCTTCATTCAGTAATAATTGATGATGAGCAAGTGTCTAAAATGACACACTGCAAGGGAGGTGCTGTTTTTTACAGGATCTTCATTGAAAGAAAGTGTAAAATTAAAATCCTGAAAAATACAGGCTGAAACTCGAGGTTTTCTGGAGAGCAGGAAATCTGGACAGCCTTAGGGAAGGTGTATTCCTCTATTTTCTGCACGGTGAAATCTTAGAGAGTCTGGAAGGCCTGCTTCTTTTATACCCTTTATAGCCCAATAATTCTGAGAAAGGATGTTTACTTGGGTTTTGTTTTATCTAAAATTACCAGTTATATTTTAAAATGCTTGTGAAAATTTCATGTCCTAATTGTACAAATGACTATTTCAGAAAAAAGTCATTTTTCCAAAATAAGAAATTGAAAATTAAATTGAATTAAATATTCTTTAATCTGATAGCCTAGCATTATTAATTTTGAAATTATCCGTATTGTTATCAGCAGAAATGTCTTTTTTCTTCACAATTTTGGGAGTCTTCTAAGGAGGAATAAAGCATTACTTCAGTGCATTATAATTTGGAAGTATGCTGTAAATCGTGGGCTTTACTTCAATGAAATGTAAAAAAGATGCTGTATGACATAGTAGATCACTGCTGTTTTGGGTTCCTGGGGCTTGCATTTTGCAAAAAAAAAAAATAAGAAGTCCTTTTTTAGTAGTACGTTCAGGGATTTTTTGGGGGTTTGTTTTGGTTTGGTTTTTTTTGGAAAGGTGAAAGTAGAAAGGAAAATGGTAGCAAATGCAGATTTTTCCTTCTGTTCTGGGTAAGAATTCCTTACACTGTGTTTGAATTTGTAATGCTTCATTGTGGATCTGTTTGCTCACTCTCATGAAAACACAGAGAGGACCTGAACATGGGGTATTTTTTTGTTGTTATAACTAGCTCTTTTCTGGTTTTCTTTCCTTTTGGTGGTTTTTTTTTTGTTTGTTTGTTTGTTTGTTTGTTTGTTTGTTTTTTTTTGAGAAGGGTTATTTTGCCTTTCTGTTTTAAGGCTGAACTCTCTATTTTGATTCACCATTCCTTTAACCATTAGTCATTAATGTCTCTGTGAAGTGTGGCCTAAAATACTAGGGCTTCAATTTGGAAAGACTTCACAGCCTGTTTGCATAGTGTAAAAGATTACTTAAAAAAAAGATGAGTTAATTTCCTGAAATATAATAACACTTAAAAAAGCCTCCAGAGAGGCTCTGAAGGTCATCCTTGAGCAGAGCCAGCAGAGCTGTGTGTGCAGGCTGCACTATTGTCAATCTGCAGCCATGTTGTAAATTTATCCTTTTCATGAATATGAAACTCGCAGAAGCATTACAAAGAAACAATGTGCCATGAATTACATCAAATTACCTGTAAAAGCCTTTCTCTTCCCCTGCGAGCTCTCCCCCTCTTATTCGTTGAGTGGGTGGCTGAGCTGTGGGAGTGAAGTGTAAAGAGGAGAAGGGGAAAAAAATTCCAGGCAAATGACAGACTAAAGGTGTGGAAGGAGTGAGTGAAAAAAGGAGTGGAATGAATTGGTATTTGGAAGCAGATTATAAAAAAGGGGTGATAGTTCCTAAATCTGCTCTGGACAAAGAGCAGGACAGGCGAATAGGGGTGGAAATGGCACATCATCCTGCAGAGCAAGGATCTCTCCTGCTTAGGTATTGTGAGGCAGGGGCACCCCTTATTTTACCATCTTCGGTGACTCAGTGCCGGCACCACTGAAAGCAATGAGCTGTTGTGGCACCAGCTTAGAAAGCAAAACAAGTCACATCAGGCAGAAGTCGTGGAGGGAGAGGCAGTTCCTCACTATTGGGGTCGACCAGGTTCCCTTTCAGAGTCAGCATGAACAGCCAAGAGAGGAAAAAAGGAGAGTTTTAAAAAATACTCTTGTTGTCTGTGGTCTAAAGAAATTATTTTTTATGTCAGCATCTCCATTCATCTGAACAAGAGAGGTGGGAAGAGCTTTCAAAAACTGATTTCCCAAAGCTCAGTGGGAGTCTGGGGAGCACAGGCGGGGAGACCTGAGCAGAGGCTGCAAGAAAACGTCTTCACTTGGTGCTAGTATGGGTGGAGGAAGAGGAGAGAAAAGCCCCACCTCCACTATTTCTGAGAAGGCTGAAAAGCAAACCAAAGTGTGGGATTTGTGTTTTTCACAAAAACAGCAAAAGCAGTCGAAGCTACTGTTTTCATAGGAAAAATGTCATTAGATGGAGCGAAAAAGCACATGTGGGACTGGGAACATCTGCTGCGCAAAGCCGCTTGGAAAACAACTGAGCAGCAGCATGGCAAAACAAAAATGCTGCAGTGCATGCAGCAGGACCTCCAGGCAGCCATGGGGCAGAGCAGGTTGGTGCTTGGTCCAGTGTGCTCCTCATGCCATGGGGCGTCGGGGTCAGCCAGCAGTGGGAAGGGGCTCTGGGAACGTGGTCCAGAACGCGTCATCCTCCAGGAGTTACCTGACAGCAACAGGCAGCCAGACCCGCTTTTGGGAAACAGCCTTCGATTTTGGATAGGCAGGTGATCACAAATGTATTATAAAGAACTGTGTTACCTGTTTTGTTGCAAAAATAAGATCCTGAGTGATAGGGTTTTGTTTTGATGTTCAGCTTCTCGTCTTCCTACACATAATCATTCTCGTCTCCCAAACAAATTCAGGTCTCAACTATGAAAGTGGTCAGTGCTCGTGGAAAAGTGCTGCAAATCCTTTGCTTCTGGTTTAGGCTAGAGGCTTTGTGGCAGTTTACCTGGTTATGAAGTTTTTGCATACTTATTGTGTTTATTTGTTCCATGAGGGAGTATGTTGGGTGTTTAAAAGCAATATGCAGCGTTCAGACAGATTTCAGGGTTTTTTCCTGAGCATCACGAATAGGTGTAATGGCATTACATTGCACTGAGTTTCTGGCCATCTGCCTTGGGTCAGACCACTGCTCTGCAGGTCAGTGGGCAGCCTGCCAGTGGAGGGAACCTTGTAGTCCTTCCCCTGTGTTTTTTCTGAAAGATCACTTCTATTTCTTTTGGGCTGTAGCCCTTTTGTCCATCTATTGTCAAAAGTGTAATTATTGACATGTATGTGTCTTTAGAATCTACAAGGGAAGTATACCCAATTTGGTGTATTTTTGAGACCCAGGTCTGCAGAACCTCAGTGACAGATGTCATTGTTCTCAGATTTGGGTCTGTCTTGAGATCTCTGGCTTCCTCTCACATTTTGACAGAGTTACCTATACTGTGCTTTTGTAAACATTTCTGGGTATTCCTCTAGTGCACATGAGCTTTCCTTTTATAATACCAAGCTGGATAAACTCCTCATCTTGAACCTTTGCTTCAATGATTAATTTATTTTAATGGAGTCTGGCAGGCTTTCACAGGAACTTTATTTGCTTTATTGATACATATGCAAGCTGCAGAAGAGATTTGCATGTCATAAGAATTGAATCATGGTTTCCCATAGTCTGTAAATTTTCCACCGTACTTCTGAAATGGTGATATTTCATTTTGTGATACTAGCATAGGTTCTGTGTGAAAAATGTTGAATTTCAGGAGGCTTTTCTCAGTTTCACAAGGTTAGTATATATCCTTGACTACACATAAACTTGATTTCTGAAGAGTGACAGAAACCACAGGCCTAAATCTGCCTGTGAAGGCTGAATGTAAACTAGTTTAATGTCAGTAACAAGGGTAGTCTGGATTCACCTGAGACAGAGAGATGAGATTGTCTGTGCCGTGTTAGGTATGTAGCAGTTGCTGTGGAGGGGCTGTGTGTGTTTTACGCACACACTTAAATGAAGTGGATGGCACAAACATGTAAATTGCAGTCCAGAATTTTCACAGAAGTTCAGGAATGTGTTTTTTAGGGTTTTTTTTTTCTCTAAGCGTACAGAGAGGGTGAAAAAAAATAGTAATATGTCCCTCTTGGTTTGGTTTCTTTTTATGCTCAATAGGATGGTTATCCTGATTTCCAGGACACAGTCCAGACGCTCTATCAGCAAGACAAAATGCCACTTGCTTTGGCTAAAGGAAAGAGTGAAGACCCGACAGCTCTTAATTCCCAGGTAAACCAACTACACTGCACTGTGAATAACACAGGCTGTGTCTTTGTACGCTGGTTTTGATGTGTTGTTGTTTTGATGACTAAATTAATTCCCATCATTTTTAAAAGGCTACCTAGCTTAGCTGTGATTGCATCACTCTTAATTTGGGTTTACCTCCCGAAACTGTTCTGGCACAGTACTACAGCTTTGCCCTTGTTAGTCCCAAGGAGGTAAGATGCAGCATAGTAGGCTTGAAAATCTGTGGTTGCCTGTTGGGAGCAAGTCGGGTAGTATTGGTACAGTATGTGCTGTGTTACTTGCGTTACCCGCTATAAATGGAAAGCTCGAGTTACTGAGTCGAGAGGAATAAGAGTAGGCGATCTCGGAGTCCTCAGTTCTGACATGTCTTACAAGAAGAAAGGCCAATATGTTTAGGAAAGAAGTGAACCTCTGGATCTGAGAGGATAAACTGGCTTCCTAAACAACACCTAGCCTGGTGGAAGCACAGTGATCCTGAGCAGACAGAAAGCTTTGTGTAAATGAAGACAGGTTGCCGATTCTTTCTTTGTCTTTCCTGTTGTGTATCCCGGCTCTGAGGCAAAATACCCATCTCCTCCTGCCAGTTCTTGCTGAGGAGGGATTTCATGCTAAGTTGCAACAAATTTATTTTGTATAGCTGATTTGGGCAAATGTAATCACCGAATTTGCACGTAAGGTTACATTTAGGAGTCACCCTTCTCTTTCCTGAGAATGGATATGTTACCCTATCATTTACCACCTTCTATTGCAAAGCAGTGCTCGCTCATACAAATCTGTGATACATCAAATGCAATTGTGCCACATGTTCTGATGTCACAGAATAATTACGTGAGCTTATTTTCATTTTGTATATGCTTTAAAGTTTTTATTGGTCACTGCCACGGAACAATGGACTACAGATTTAATTAAAGCTTCAATGTATCTGCGGGTTTTTCTGTGTTGATCAGAAGCATCACTGAAATTTAAAATTCTGGTTTTATCCCAAGTAAACAACAAATATGGCATGAATGAAAAATGTTTTATTCTTTTTAAAAATTACTGTACAGTTCAAAAGTTGGTAACAGGGATGACAGAATAGCAAAGTTAAAGCACACTTGAAAGTAAACTGTTTTAAAATAGTTTCTTTTTTTACTTTCCTCCCAAGACCAAGCTTGAGCTATCAGTGGTCTTCTGCAGACCCTGAGGAGCTCTGAGCCAGAGTATGTAAATACTGGCCCTGTCATTATCCTGCTGTCAGGGTCACCACTGTGCTGGAGAAGACCAGGTTTTGCTGGCCTGTTAGGCTGTCATTATACATATAAATTATTGAGCTGTGATGAGCAAGCAGCCTTTTGTGGGAAGTCAGGGCTTTCAGCATCTCCCAAGAAACATGAAATGCTCTGCAATGAATAGAGCTCTGTAGTAGTTGAAACAATTACGGCATTACCTGAAAGAGAAATTAATTTTTGCTATCGGTTGTACGTGGTAAATTTGTACACTTTCTGTTCTTGTGTTCATTGTGGCTCTTTTAAATCAACTTTCTTGACTTGTGATTTTCTTCTTATTTTTGCAAGATGGTTATTTACATTCTCTCGAGAACAAGATTATAGTGAAAGTTAGAATTCTCTTGGCATTAAAGTCAATGACAAACATTCAGACGCCATTTCCTCCCACGTTGCACTGGATTGTTTAGCTCCACTCTGTAGAGGTGTATAGGTCTTGTTCTTCTTCTAGACAGACATTTCACACCTTTATCCCCCACAAACATACTGTCATCCTACACTTTCAGAATGGCAGATTTTTAAGCTTGTGTAGTGCTGTTTCCTAAAATAAAGATTCCAAGATGTCTGGTGAAATCTTGGCATAAGTTTTTAGCAGATGTTGCCATTGCTTTTGGAATACTTTCTGGAATACTTTGTGAAGGCATATATTTGAACAGAGCTAACTGGATAATTAAGACATTCTTTTTTGCTTTTCTTGAGACTCTCTTCATGTAACCTGCAGTCCTAAAGTGCAGGAAGTGATTTTTGTGTGTTTTTGAAGAACAGAATTTAATGTTGCATTTCTATGTAGATGAACTACAACAGCTTGCATTTTAAGTATTCTTGAGTGACTCAGATGTACATTATGAAAATCTCTATGGGTGCAAAAATATTTTGTTTGCTTCATAGTTTTGAAGAAACCGTAAAACACACATCTGTACATATGAGTCAACAAAAACCACTATCTAGGCTGTTAGTCTTTTCATCCGATACTGTTTCTCCCCCGTGTTTTGACTTGCTCTATGTATGTATATAGAGAGAAATCTTTTTTTGTTTTAATTGCAGTCGGAAAAGGTGATGGCAAAACAGATGGAGTTTCTTTGCAACCAGGCAGCGTTAGAGAGACGTCTTTCCACGGGGTGTTACAGGCAGAACTCGGAAGAGCACAGCCCCAATGGCATGTCATTAGATAATGCTGATGGACAAGGTATGGTAGCTCCCAGGCACAGCGTTGCTGCCAGCAAAGACATTTGATGTTATGCAACCTCTGTCAGTGGTGTTTATCTCGTACAGAACCCTGAGCACTGAATGGACAAGACAAGATCTCTCTCTGCCCTGAAGTGCTTACGGTGTAAATAATGCAATCAGATGTACACTCGGGTTCTGTTGTGTTAGTGTTGTGTATCTGGCAAAGTGCTTTCCCCAGGGATAACGTGGGGAGGGAAAGAGGTTGGGTGCACTGCTGTTACTGAGAGCAGGACTTTGCTCTAGCTTTATCCTCGCCTTTGAAAATAAAGCAGAGTGTTGCATTTCATTTGTGTTCTTGTTTTGTTGAAATTGAAAATAAAGCAGGTAATATAGTTGGTACCCTTTTTTCTTCACCTGTTTGTGCAGTCTAGGAAGAAAACCTGAGGAGCTGGCTATGTAAATTACTTAGCACTAAGCAGATTCTAATGATGTTCTTAGTTGCTTGTTATTCTTCAAAAAGCTTACAGTTCTGTGGTTCTGTTTGATTTACCAACTGGCTATTCCTTGTCTTTTTAGGAGTGTTTGTTTTGTTTGAGCATTTCTGTTTGGATCACTTCTTTTACTGTTGTGAAATGAGACAAAATGTTACAAACAAAAGGAACACAACCAGAAGTTCTTATGGTCTGGGTTTTTAAGTGCTAGTTTTTTTAAGGGGGTTGAAATGCAATAGTAGAGGGACAACTAAGGAAATCAATACAAGTAAGTGTTAAAAAACAGATTTTCATTTGTGTGTATTGGTCAAGCAATGAGGTACAGAAGTAATCATGAAGAATAGGTGTATGGACCCAGCTTTCCTTGGCAAAGCAAGCTTCTTTATGCCATTAGCCATTGTGCAGGGGAACTGGAAATTTTTAGGATCTCAGAGGGATTGTGCAGTGGGAGAGGAAAATTTTTGTATCTCAAGAGGATTTTTGAGCAGAATAAAGGATTTTTTTTTAAAGTATTACTTTTTTTTTTTTTGTCTGTCTGAGTGTCCCTTTCTAGCAGTGGCTTGGAGTAGTCTGCAAAGCAGTATATTTACAAAAGCCTTGTTTTGCTAGAAAACTTCCCTGAGCAGCTGGAATTTAGGGTGCACTTTTGCTGATAGAATTAATATGTGTGTAAGTCTCTACCTGCTTTTTAATACTGCTTTTCTTTTAATGCATCACTGTTTCACTGTGAACAACTTGCAGGTGAAAGACCACTGAACCTCCGAATGTCCAACCTGCCAAGCAGACAGATGCAGCACATTTCACTTGATGGAGAGCAGCACGTTGGGAAATCTCTGTGCAGTGATTTGATCCGGCTTTACCCCAGTGGTGAGGCAAAGTCCCAGTCCTCGGGTTAGTGCTGCCCCTGAGAAACTACCCACCATTTCTTACTTTTCTGTGGTGTCTCTGAGTGAAGCAGCCAGGAAGGCAGCCTGGCTGTGTATAACCATGCCATCAAGGCTTTGGAGAAAACTCCCAAGAGGAGTGTTACTTGTTAATCTAGAGTCAGATTGAATATTATTTGGGAAAAGTGTAGGGGATGCAGTAACTGGAATCAGATAAGCAAGTTCTGGCATGTGTCTGTCCTCAGAGAGTGGTATCGACCCAAACTACTGCTGTTAAATACTGAAACTGCATCACAACGACAGCAACATGATTATGATGTGGCTTCATTCTGTATAAAAGAATCAGGCTTTTTATAAAAAAAGACCTCTTTATTCTGGTTTGTAAGGACCTAGCACTGTTTCTCTGCTGTGAACTGCATGTCATGCAGTAAATCTTTTCCACTTGGGTTTTTCATTCACTGACCTCTGCTCACTGCCAGTCTTGTCATTTACCTCTGGCATTGGGAGAAACCCACTCTAAGTTTGATAGAAGAGAGCAAGAAACCTTTGTGAAATCTCGGTGGATGGTTTCAGTTTAATACTCAGTGCACTGAGATAAAGCCAGGAGTTCTTGAGACTCTTGCAACTTTAGGAGTAATAATAAAATCCCACCTAAATTTGAAAAATGCAGTGGCAAAGAGATTATTTGAAAGACAAGATGCAAAAGTATTTGTTTTGAAGACTGGGCAGAATCTTGTGTTTTTCACTTCAGGATACTGCAGTCTTGTCGCACCTCTTTTGCACATTGTCCCAATCCCAGTGATAATTCACCTAGTGAAATCTCTAGTAGGGGATTTTTACCTGTTCCCTCTCAAAATGCAAGTGCAGAGTGCATCTCCATTAGCCCCTGCTCCCAGAGAGGGTTGAAGTAAATCTGTGATGCTTCCTCTGTCATCGCTCCAGTGTAACTGAGGTGGTTCTAACCCAGCTGGGTTAAAGCCGAGGAGGAGGAGGAGGCAGAATTCATTGTTCAACTGTTGATATTCATATGGTTCTTGGACCTTTTTGTTGATTTAAGAACAAAATGTATTTGTTTCCAAGCAGTGTTTTAACATCTTTCTTTCTTTCTTTTCTCAATGCAGAAGGCCTTGGTATTTTAAAGGATTTTCCTCATTCAGCTTTTAACAACATTGAAAGGAAGGTCATAAAAACAGAACCTGAAGACACAAGATAGTCATTCTGCTCTGGAAAACAGTGTCATAGTAAAGAATGAAACTTCACAAGAGATTAAAAAAAACCAGCCTTAATAACCAGTGTTGCCTCATTCAAATAAGAGATTTCAATAGCCAAAGCCTAAGAACTGGTACAGTAATCCGTGGAAACAGGAAAGCAAGAGACACTGCAACTAAAACAGTAATACAGGTGGATAAACATTCCTGTAAAAGTGGTTTTATAACGTGGGAAGATTCACAAATTAATATTGTGGGTCTTCATTATTTAAGAATGTATTATGTATTTGTATAACTTATCAAAGTAAATCTAGATGTCGGGACGTGTATTGAGTCCAGTAGATGTGGCTACAGTTCATTTTACTTGAAATTTCAATGTCTACTTTCAGTGTACCTAGCGTAGATATGGTTGTTAAACATTTGAATTAAAACTCATTGGAGAATTAGGAATGCAAACCTCGTGACACAATTAACAGCAAGTTTGCAACAATATTTGTAGAAAAAGGAAAATGCATACAATATTTTCATGGTTTAAAATGTTATGTGGATATAGCATTTGATAGACCTAGACCCTGATTCTGTATTATAGCAGATGTACTTGACACTTAACTATTGCTACATCACTTCCAATGGTTTCAGCAGCCTTTGTGTAACACCCTTATAGCATAATACCTACATACAGGTCAGGAGTGTGGGAAATGCCAGTTGGAGTATGGAAGAGTCCATGTGATTGGCTCCCATTTCCTTGGGAAAAACTGGGGTTTGATGTACCATACAATTACTAAATTTCATTTGGTAGGAAATTCAAGAGACCAAGTAGTGTGGACAGGGCTGCAAGAATTGTCATTCAGACCATTATAACTTCTTGGACTTCTCTGTGGATCTTAAAAAAAAAAAAAAGAAGCATCCCAAGTGTGGCAAAGATAAGATATGGTGCGGGATTTATGCATCGGTGTAAAAGGTTGCACTTGATATCCAGAAACCATAAGATTTTTTGGAGGAGAGAGAAAAGGAGTTATGACTTCAGCACGTTAACTCCTTATTAAGTGCTGTCCAGCCCACATGATTCTATGAATATACTGTATACTGCATACAGTATGCCAATCCGTTCCTTTGTGTATGTGATTAATTAACATCTGTATTCTTTATTTATTTGACAGTTTTTATTTTTTTTGTACATGTTCACTTTTGAAGATGTCATTTTATCTAAAGAAGAGTAGTTGGCATATAACTTTGGAATTTACCACGGTGTGTTTGTGTGCATCCATCTTTCCTCTGTGCTGCTCTGCAGTCAGAACAGTTATATGCCTCCATTTCCGAATACAGTTTTCGCTTATGACGTGTTCTGGAGGGGAAAGGGAGAGCTGAAGAAAGTGAGTTACCTTGCCAGCGGGTAAACTTCGCTGTTCAGGTGTGCACTTCATGTCTGCAGTTTGCTCTGTGTCATAGGTGTGTATTAACGAATCAGTCAGTCTCTGTTGTACTGAAACGCTCAGCAAAATGTGAGCTGAAATGTCTACACTGCAGTCTCTTATCACTGTAAACATATCTAATTATTTTATCACTTGATTTGTGGAACAAAGCTTTATAGTAGAAACACCAGTAAAACAACTTTTTATACTATTAAAATGTTTGGTTTTTTTTAAAAAAAAATGTTTCTTGAACTGTATGGTACTGTTTCACTTACTGAAGTATCTTACTTTAAGCAATGGAGTTCGCAGCTTTGCTGTTTAGGCATAAGAGATTGAATGTGTAGTTATATTTCCTCTTTCCTGTTGTGTGAGTTAGTAGCACGGATGTTTCTTCAGTTTGTAACATTAACCAGTGCCCTGGTTAGTACCTGAGTGGCTTTCATGGGACGTGTATGGAACTTGTTAAAGGACAGCTTGAGGTTTGAACTGTACAGCTTGAGCAATAGCAGGTACCAAGCAGCAAACCTTTAGAGATGCAGGAAACATTTGGTTTTCTCCAAAAAACATCTGACACCATCAAAAGTTGTGTGTGGGTCACAGAAGAAGCTCTGAAGCTTGCTGGTCTCTTCAGTTTAAGTGAGAGGAAGGAAAAAGAACTTGCTAAGCAGCACGCTGTTTGAGTTGAGTCCAGAATTTATTTTGTAAACACTAATGTATTAAATTTGCTATAAATTAAAGTATATAACAGTTATATTTTTGAGTTGTAAATACAGTACTTTGTGTCACGACCAGTTGGTTATCTCCAGAATGATATTTCAGTTTATAGTCCAACAGGCCATTTCAGTCTCAATAAGCTGGAAGCAATTTTTTTTACTGGTTTGCCGATGTATGATTTTTTTTTTTTTTTTTTTTTTTTTAATCCTGGGGTGGGGGAGGCAGGAGGTACATTCCGAGATTGCACATACACTTGGTAATAGCAAATACTCAAGCACTGGTCTTTCCATGACAAAGGTCTTGGTGGACTGCAACCTGGCCAGCCTCTGGAGTCGCAGGTAAAGGCTTGCCCTCGTCTGCTCGGGAAGGGTTGCTAGATCCAGGGTACTCTGGATCAAAGGCCAGCCCTGCAAATGATGCCTGTTTTATTCACATGTTTATATTGTTGCTTACAAAATAAAATTCACCGTGAGAACTCTTTAGTTTCCCCAGGGTTTGTCCTTTTTTTTTTTTTTAATTGTGTTTTCTAAAAGGAGATGTTAATTTTGGGGGGGGATAGGGGAGGAGGGAGTACCTCAAACTGCAGCTCTCACTCGAGGAAGCCTTTTCCTGCTCTTGTGGTTGAATCCTCATTTAGGGGTGGCCTCATTGTGTGCACAGCATGCAGGGCTCAGTGGGCCCAGGCAGGAGGGAGGAACTAAAACCCAGGAAAGGTCTGCAGCACTGAGGTACTGAGTTCCCTTCCCACCTCCTGCGCTCCCGCTTTTGTGTGTGCTCATATTTACACGGGGTTGGAAACGGCACAGAGCTGCCAGGATGGGATCCCAGGCATGTAGAAGTGCTCTTTGGGAATTTGGGAGACAGAGCATTGCTGCTCTCAGCAGCTGCCTTGGTCAGCCACCCTGTTCCAACTTGCTTTCTAAGCAGTGGCCCCCCATCTCTGCTGACAGGTTGTTAGGGAGCAGAAACTGGATGAGAGATGGGGTATAAAAAGGGAAAAGTAGACAAGGGAGCAAAAACATCCAAGATAAGTTGGGGGGCAGGGGATAGAACCCCTCTGTAAACCTTCAAACCATCCAGGTTGCTGAGATGGCACGGAAGTCAGGAGTGGTTTGAAGCAGAGATAGGGGCAGAGTAGATGTGATCCCCCTGCCTTCTCCCAGCCCAGAGGAGGGTAGACATGGGAAATTTAAACCAGTGGCTGTGTTTGCTGGCTTTTGCCTTGCACTTGAGTGCAATCTTGCCCTATTCTGGGGGAGGAAAGAGGAGAAGGGAGCAGCTACACACTCTGGTGTTGAAGGTGCACGGATGGGGGAGAACAGCCACGTTATTATCTGCCAGGCTGCACACAAGTATAAATGGAAAGCCTTTAGATGTCTATTTTTTCTAAGGTGATGTGGGCTGAGCAGTGGCTACCCGAAGTTCAGTAAGAACACAGGGATGCTGCTGGAGCCCTCAGGTTTGCATTAGGCCTGCCTGAGTCAGTATCTCATCAAGCTGTGAGATCCTTGGTTGGAAAGCACTGTTGGATGGAACACCTTACACAAGGGTGATTAATGTTCATTTGGAGCTTCAGGTGGTTTCTCATACTTAATTTTTTATTACTGGCTACCTGCCTAAAGCTCCCATGTCTTTTTCTAAATAAGCAGTTGATACGAGGGTCAGCCAGGAGGGCCTTTGTCTGTGGCTGAGCCTCTACTCACAGCAATGGCTTTGCCCATGATAACAGCTGCAGAACTCATTTAGTCCCTGTTTTCCTTTCAAAATACAGAGAACTCATACACAACACCAGTGTCAGACCTGATGGAAGTATGTCAGCAGCCCCTAGTTAAAGCACAAAGGCTCGTTACTGTGGCAATTGGGATTTGGTAACTCTTTGGCTTGGATTTGGGCTCCCGAGGCCCTGAGGAGAGCACAGCATGCTGAGGGCACCCTGCTGTGCTCCTTCTCTTGAGTGTGGAGCCATTTTCCAGCTGAACAAGCAGCGTCATCCCAGGCACCTTCACGCTGGCATCAGGCAGGCTGGGCTGTGGTTTTGGGGTGCCAGCTGGCAGAAGGAGGGGTGTCTGCCCCTCCAGACATGCCCCCAACCAGGGCTAGCAGGGCTCGTGCTGTTCCCAGCCTTGTGCCGGGGTGTGACTGGGTCGCACTGTGGAACTTGCTGGCTGTCTCCTTAAGCAGGAAAATGAGGAGAAATGCCATGAGGCTCTTTGTGCTGTACAGAAGGGTTGAAAAGATGTTGTGCTGCAGTGATTCAGTGGGGAAAGGATAAATCCCTCACATACACCTACGCACCACCACGAGAAAGAACTCCGTGGGCAGAGAAGGAGCAGAACATGAAATATGAATTTCCTCGAGCTGCTCAGGAGGGATGGCTTTCCAGAGCCCTTCCCCCGGTGGCGCTCCGCTCCCCCTGCCTGGCTGTGCCGGGATGAAGGCCGGCCCCCTGAGGGAAGGCCCCGGGTGGGGCTGCTTGCCCTGCCCCTCACCTGCACCTGCAGGCCCGGGCCGGGGCGAGGCCCCTCCATGCGTGGTTTTGGGCTGTGGTTCTCAGCCAAGGACGGGGCTCCAGCTGACTCGCTGTGCCTGGGTTAGCTGGCAGTGCTGGCAGGCAGGGCTGAGCGGGATGGTTGGGGGTGGTTCCCAGTGTGGGAAAGCTTGGGAAGCCCTAGTGTAGGTTGCTGCCAAATTTTTAGGTCATCAGGTGGTGCTCTAGACACCTGCTCACTCCAAAGCCACCACTCAGCCTGATTCCTGATGCTCCTGTCTCCCTGTTCTTTGGGTAAGTGCACAATGAATACTGCTTTTCACCATTAAAAAAAAATATTTGGAGATCTTCAAATCATATTTGTTTGGGGTGCACACTGTCCGTGACAGGTGCTGGTAAGGCAGGGACCGTGTGGAGCCTGGGGCAAATACAGAGTCTCTGGAGGAGCTGTGGCAGCAAAGGTAATCACTGCTGGTTTGGGCAGATTTAATTTACATTGCAAGAGGTTTTATTCAATTCTATTTGCTTTCTTAAATATTTTATATTACTTCTCAGTAAATTTGAATTCCTCCTATGTCTATGGAGTGTATGGAGATGCAGTTAATTTCCTATTACCTTGGGGATTTCAGACAGCTTCATTCTCAAAGCTATTTAGAAAATTATTTAATCACCTTGGAAAATCCTATGTAGCCAAAAAAATCTTGTGTTTACTTATTACTCGGTTGTAAATTTGTGGTGCAAAACATAGCAGTACTGGGTTGTAACACTGCACATAAGTCTCCATTGAAATCCAGTGCCAAAAAAAAAAAACAAACCACCCAAAAAACCACATTAACTCTCTGCATGCAGTGACACGAATACAGATGAATTTTTGCATTGCAAGGTTGGGCAGGAATTTCCGAGGTTTCTGCGGAGCCGAGTAACCCCGCAGATGCAGGGTAGCTCGTTGTGACACACTGAATTAGGATGTGATCATATTTACGCATTTTGAAACCCCGTAATGACTCATCCCCATGCCGTTAGAAGTTTGCTCTTCGTAAATGTGTGTTTGGCTGCTGCGAAGGGGCCATGTGAACGCCCACGGGACCTGGGGAAGGCAGCCCTTCCTCCCGCCGCCTCCGGCGGGCAGGGAATGGAGGCAGGGATGCTGCTTGGCAGTGGGTGCCTGCCTGTGACCTCCATTCTCCTCCCACTGGTCCCCAAAATGGGATTTGCACGGACACCAAGCTGCTACCAGAGTGGCCCTGAGGTTCGGCACTGCCATACAAAGAAGTGTGAGCTGGTCCCACCCTTAATACAAAAATATTGGGGGACACATTCTTGTGTTTCACAGGGACCTGTTGAAGTCACCCCTCTCTGTGCTTGGCACCACAGTTCACTGGACTTGACACATGTATAAGAACCATCTTATTTTTAAGGGACAAAATCCAGCTTTTCCTCCACACACTGGGTGTCTGGTGAAGCCCCTGCTGAGCCTGGCAGGAGGCACAGCCCCAGCCTGGGGGTGACATGGGCTCCCACCAGTTTTGGTGGAGCGGTGTCAGCCTGACACCCACGTGGCAGCCTCGGGATCTGCCTCGCGCTCATTCAGGAGCTGCAGCTTCTCTGCCACGCACAGACTGAGCTCAGAGCATCCCTCTCGTATCTCCCCTCCCTGGCTCGCTTCCAGCCTCTCCGCGTGCACCCGGTTATTACTGTAGCATCCAGCATGTTTTACTTCATATTCATCTCTCTTGCACATACCGGCCCACTCATGTATTAGATCCGAATCCCTTTTTTTTTTTCCCCTTCCCTTTTTTTTTCGGCTTGTTGCTCGACAGAGCGGTGAGGCACGACACGCCGCGTGTTGTGACACATCCTGACAGGTCTCGGCGGCACGGCGTGGTAGGCTTGCAGCAGCCGTCTCCGCTGTGTCCCGTTTTCCCGCTGGCCAGACCCGCTGGTTCCCAGTAGCAGCCACCTCCGGGGAAGCCGAGGAGAGTGTTGGATGCTACGGGTGGTGATGGCACCAAAGGTGTCTTGGCTTTTAACGTACCTCTTCCAAAAGCAGGGGAAAGGCAAGGAAAAACGCAGCCACTCGATATTCCCAAAGCGTTGCTTGCACCCTTTTTGGAGAACGTTTTGGCCTTTCACTCTCACAGGTGGTGGTGGCTGTGTTAGCTGAAGGTGACTCCACAGGGCTGGCTGGGGCCGTGCTGGATTCCCTGCTGTACTGGTAGCACTGGCAGGTGAAGTGCCAGAAATAGTGTGAATACAGAGTTTTCAAATGATTTTGGTGTGTTAGGCATGTGGCCAGTTTTGAAGGGCTTGTCACTGTGCTACTCAGAAGGATAAGAAAAGCTTTTGAAGCTTGATAGGAACAAAGAATTGCGAATGGGAAGGAGAACGGAGCGTATCTTGCCAAGGAGCCGCTGTGACTGGCTGGGGAAGGCAGCACCGGTGCATGGCTGCGGCGGGAGTGGTGGGGACATTTTCTGAAATATTGTTTTTTGATTTGCTGATCTTCCTTCTCTGAAGTGACCTACTCAAAAGGCTAAAACTAATTCTGCTGGCTGGTGGAGTCTGGGTTTTATTTAAATCTGAGGAGGAAAAAAGTCGGAATGATATTCAAAGTGGCCATTTTAAAGTACGCATCCACTGCAGGAGATCCCTGATGTAGCTGTGTATGTTTTAATTATGAGATAGAGGAGAATTCATGTCAGTGCTTGAAATCAAGTTTACATCTCAGCCTCACGCAAACATCATTCTCTTGGTGTCCAAAGCAATCCCCTGGGTGTTGGTGGAGTGCGGTCCCATCTCGCTGCCCAAAGTCAGTTGGTTTCTTCCCTCAAATAGAGATGAGCTGGCCTGGAGAGCAGCAGACACTCTGCAAATTGCTTTGTTGGCTCCCTACTCGTGGCAGCTGTTTCATTTCACCTTTTGCTGTGCCCAGCAGTGGCCAGACAGTGCTGGGTTTCAGGCTGGACACTTGCTGAGATGGATTTGTTTGTTTTCTATCCATTTCCATGCCTTTGGAGGCAATGAAGAGGTTTGATATGAACTCCACAGCCGAGACAGAGCTCATGAAGCAGGTGGCAAGCCAGCATTGGGTGCAGGGAGGAAAAAAACCCTGCAAACCAAACTGAAAGGCTTTTAATTAAAACAAAAGATTAGATCAACCAGGTATTACAACAGGTGGTTAAATCCTGCGGCTAAACAGTCCAGGCTTTGTTCTCCGAGTCTGATGCATGAAGAGAAACTTTCTACAGGGCAAACAGGGGATCGTGAATGCGTGGCATTAAATGTTCATTACAGGTAACACAGCAAAACTGGCACCTGCATTTCGCAGGGAGAGAGCAGAGACATGTAAATGCACGGCTCACATCGATAGGGCCTCTCCAACAGCGTCAAAAGTTTGCGTTCCCATGGGATGGCAAGAGGCTGGTTTGGTTTGCTCCTTGCTGTGGCTGTGCTGGAGCTTCTGGCAGCCCTGTGCACCCAGGAGGTGTGTGCTGCTGGCAGGGGACACTGAGGGACCCACACTGCCTGGTTTCCTTGTGTCCTGTTCCTGGCTGGCAGTGAGGCTGGCACAGCCGTCGCTCCCCCTGCTCTGCACCCTCTTTGTTCAGTTAATGGGGTCTGTTTTGCTCCTCATGGGCTGTGGTGTTTGCAAAGCACTTTGATGTGTGCATTGTTAGGGGTTCTGGGCAGTTCTGCAGCCACGCTGGGGAAGGGGCTGGGTGTGTCCCCTGCTGCTGACCCTGCTCCCAACCCCATGAGGGGCAACTGAAGTGCCTACCAGAGGTGCCTTGTTTTATGTGGATGAGCTACACTTTGACTTTCAGAACGGTTGCACTGTATTTCAGTCTCCTGATCTTGGACACCTAAACCTCAGGACATGGACCTGATGGAATGAGTCCAAAGGAGAGCCACAAACGTGGTCAAAGGGCTGAACCACCTCTCCAATGAAGATGGGCTGAGTTAGTTCAGCTTGGAAAAGAGGAGGCTTTGGGGAGCCTTACAGCAGCCTTTCAGTACCTAATGGGGGCCTACAAGAGAGCTGAAGAGGGACTGTTGGCAAGGGCATGTAGTGACAGAACAAGGGACAGGGGCTTCAGACTGACAGAGGGCAGGTTTAGATTAGTTATTAGGAAGGAATTCTTCACTAAGAGGGTGGTGAGACCCTGGCACAGGCTGCCCAGAGAAGCTGTGGGTGTCCCGTCCCTGGAAGTGTTCCAGGCCGTGCTGGATGGGGCCCTGCAGGGGATGTGGCCAGTGCAATGGGGATGTGCCCTCGCTGCAGCCAAGCACCACACTGAAGGCATTCCTGACACTGCTTGTGAGTCATCCCCATGGTGCCTTGGCATCAGGACTTGGGGAAACAGGTGAATGTTCTGCCTGCTCTCACAAACACAAATGATACCAGGAAAAAGAATCCCTATTCAGAATTGTTAGAATTTTCCTTTTAAATTAAGGCTGGAGGGAAAAAGAAAAAACAGAAAGCAGAGACCCAACACTGAACTGTTTGGTTGCTTTGCTCTACAGTCTGCATTCAACCGAATCTCAGGGAACAGCTCTCTTCCTGAAAGACAACCTTCAATCAGAAAAAAAGTCCAGCCTAACACCCTCATTAAAATGTTCCAAAGGGAGGAGCTGGATTACCTATGGCTGTGCACCAGGAGAAAAAACCCTAAGCTATCATCTGATGCTTTTAAAACATCAGCTGAGACACCATTTTAGGAGGCAGGTGAGTATGGCAGGTCCCAGAGCAGTGATGCAGCTCTCCCACTCAGTGGGTACTGGCAGGCACAGACCCAGCTCAGAGCGTCACTGCCAGCGCAGGAGCCCTGGGAAGCGGTGCTGTTCTGCGCCCCGGCACCGCCTGCTATTTTTTGCAGAATGAGGAAAACGCTCTTGCCTGACCCGGGGGCTCCTTCCCCCTGGGAGAGCACAGATGGTCTCCTGGTGAAGGTGTGGGCCTGGAAATTGGGAGCTCTGGATGCCTTTCCCGGCTACATCAGAAACTTGCTATGTGGCACCACCTACTTCTGCGCCCACGTTTCCTCCTACTCCTTCTCTCTCGCTCGCCGCTTTTTCCAGACCTTTCACCTCGCTGCTCCAATGTGTTTTTCCTTTTGCAGAGTGCTTTTCTCAGACTCCAAAGCCTCCTGCCGTGCTGTCGCCACTACCTGGACCAGACACCCACTCCTGCCCAGGCTTCTTCTGCCTCTTCACCCTTCCTGTCAATCTCTCCCTTCCCCTTGTAGTGCTGCTGCCGTTTGGCGTCTCCTCCTGACACTGCTCATGGCCAGAATTCTCCTTGCTCTTCTCTGGGAGCGTCACTCCCGGTTTTCTGCAGAGTGCTTGGAGGCAGAGCCGAGGTGGGTGCTGAGGGCAGAGCCAGCAGCAGGCAGGCTGCAGCCCCTGCTCAGGCAAGCCTGCTGGCAGGAGTGCTGGGAAATCAATGGATGTGACTCACAGCCGAGCAGCCTGACTCAGCCTATGGGTTTTCTGCTCTGGACTCAATGAAACCCTCAGAGCCGGGTCCTGCTTGTTCTCAAATGTTCACTGCATTTGTCCCAAGGCCCTGGGTTTTGCTGTAATTTATTGCTTCAAGGTGATGTTCCCCATTTTTGGCTGGAAGTATGTGCTTCGTGGAGAAGGCACTGCCTAGCTAATAAGCCAGGGACACAGGTTTTTATTCCTCAAAGATGATCTGCATGACACGACACTGTGTGTCCCCTTCCCAAGGGCTCCTTGCAAGGGCTTTGCTTTCTGTGCTCCATCCAAGCTGTGACTGTCAATGTCAATTGATATTGAGTGACTAATCACATTGTGTAAGTTATTTATTGTGCCTCAAAAGGATGAGATGCCCACTCCTAAGTCAAAACATCTGCAGGATTTCTAAAGCCAGATCTACTCCCGGCTGCCTGGCATGTGTTGCTGTTGCTGGTCACCCGAGGGCTGGATCAAGGTTGTGAGCCATGGTTAGCAGTGCCCAGATGTCAGTGGTGTCAAACCCTTCAGCAGCATCCTCTGCAGCTGCTGTTATGGCTCACTGCCCAGAGCGAGCACCAGGGACAGCGTGGGGCTCAGCTGGAGGCACAGCCCTCTTTCACTGCTGTTCCCCCTCGGGATGAGCTTTGGGATGAGACTCAGGCTTGTTCCAACCCATGTTGATGCAGCTCGTGCCCCTTGGAGAGCCCCGTCCCAGCAGCCCCACCCCTCAAGCTCCCCCTTGGTCGGGCTCTACCTTGAGCACACACAGCGGTGACTCCATGACTTCCAATCCCAGCAGAAGCCTCGCCTTGATGGAATGAGGGCGGCTCTGTTGGGGCAGCGGCCTGGCTAATTGGGTATTGTAGAGGTGGAGTATGAGAATGCAGTAGATGCTGCAGTCCTGGTCTCCAGACAGGCTTTTGGTGGGCAGACTCATGAAGGAGCTGGCAGGATGTCATCTGTCTGCAAATGTCCAGGGAGTCAGAGAACACCTGAGAACTCCAAACAGGAGTGTGCCTAGGAGTAGAGACCAGAGGCATTTCCTTCCTTCAAACACTAGGGTGAGGAAAACTGGCTCACCTAGTCTGCAGAGAAAAGCTGGGGGTGGGTGAGGGAAAGAAGCAAAGCCAGCAGGATAGGGGGATGCCAGGATATAACCCTTGAACCTACAGTTCACAGCTTTAGTTTTCCTGGAGCACCCCAAAGGTGGGACAAGCCCCGTGTTGCTGTGAGTGGGGTCTGAAGCTGGTGGCATCCCCACACGCTGCAGAAGGGCAGGGAGAGCGGAGCAGCTTGGGAATGTGTGGCAAAGCAAGAGGTGAACCACAGGACTGGTTGAAAATATCTCTACTTTTCATAAGCCAGTAATTCGTCTTGCATGTAAATTAGGTGTCTGAGGTGTTCCCACCACCATCAGCAGGATTTCTATCTGCCTGCAAGAAGGGGAGCTGGGTAGGAACCTCGTGTTACTGAATAATCTTGCAAGAGGAGAAAATACAAGAACTAATTAAATTAAGTCTTAGTTAATACTTGGCTCAGGGTTAGGATGGTAATAAAAGAAGAGAAACTGTTTCCTTGTTGTAATACGGTAGAGCATTAATTAAGGAAAAAAAAAGGCCCCAAATGGTTGTGATGCCAAGCTGAATTAATATCCAGCTGTTGTGCTTTGCATCTGCTGCAGTGCTGAGACAGTCCTTTAAAATATGCGGCTTCGGGTTTGCATAAACAAAAACAACGATCAAGGCTGAGGGACAGCAAACCAAAGGGAAAGCAGCGATGCTCTGCACTAGAGGGGCAGGAGACAGAGTTTATTAAGGACCACCAGAGGAGAACACAAACCCCTGGTCCTTCAGACCTCTCCTGATGCCACTGCAGCCCACAGCAAGGCTTCTGCACCATGGAGCTGATGGGGTTTTTCCTTCCCCTACTCAGCAAAACACATGCCCAGTACAGCTGATGAGAAAAACAAGGGAATATTACTTCATCTCTAAACCTGCAATATTTTGATCTAGAAATTGAGGGTTTAGGGATGTGTCTTTTGACCTTTTAAACACTTTATACAATTAATGCACAAATATTTTAATCAAAGTATTTTGGTTATTTATTTTGCTATTTTAATTTATAAATGTATTGTAAATTTGAAGAAAAATCTTAGATTATTTATCTAGGACCTTCTTGATGAGACAGAAACATGCCTTTGATATATTCTGGATTCACTAAATCTGATTTTTTTTTTTGTCCATGGAGATCACCTGGTTCAGAAAGAATTCAGCAAATTTCTGTGATAATACATTGCTAACTAAATCAGGCTTCAGCAGACATTATTTGAAGATGATGTTTCATAAACCCAGCATATGATAGGGACATAAGGTTCACTGGATTTCAGCATTCTTATGAAATATCACAAAAGAAAATACTCTGTAGCTGCTGAATTGGAGCAAACTCAAATATTTTCAGTTTTTCATAAATTGGAATTTTGGGAAAATCTTTTTCTAATTACTATTTTAAATTTATTTTATTTTAATTTTTTTTTAAATTTTAGAATGCTTGAGGAAAATCTGGTTAGTCTGTGTGGATATTTTGCCATTCCAACTTTTCGTGTCATCCCTATAAAGGCAGTGCATTACATGCCTTACAATTACCTTCACATCATAGTATGACATAAGAGCTTCAGCTATTTTTATTTTTAATTTTTTAATTAAGAGTGGTTTGGCTTGATACTGATTAATCTCCCTTGCCTTTGTTTCTAGATCAAAGTGGCTCACGTTCATGTCGTAACTAAATGGTTTGATGACTTTGCTGGGGCACAAACAGGAGCCACTTTGATCTAGAACAAAGAAAAGATGTCTTGAACAGCACCAGATAACAGCTGCTCTTTGTGATTGTAATGGCAAGTAAAAGGAGAATATTTCAACTATTACTCTTGTCATAATATGACATGATAGAGTAACTACTTCTGACATGTAATTTAATAGGTAAAAATAATATTATTAGAATGAAACTCCATAAAATAAGTTGGGTTTTTTTTAATGGAGAAGCCTTCATTTATAAGTGGCAAGCTTTCATCCGTACGCATGTTTCACCAACAGCTGAATTCTGTTGCGAGTGCCTTTGTGATGGAAAATACTTAGTTTGACCAAAAATTGAGGAACAGCTGTCATTAGCCTGAGGTCCTCAGTGTGCAGCCTCCTGGGATGCAGAGATGCTCTGGCAGATGTGCCCCCTACCAGGGGACAGGACAAGAGCTTTGCTCTGCTGGGAGTAGGAGGGGGATGCTGACCACCACTGAAAAGTGGGGAAGCTGTGGGATTTCTTCCAAAAAGACTTACTTGCTCAGGCTTTTTCCGAAGCTGCATGTAAACAGCCCTTGTGGTCTCAGTATGTGACTTTGTGACCTCACCTTGTGGCTCTGACTAATGTCTCTCCCTGGGACACAGAGAGCTGGTGTGGGAGGGGATGTTTCCTCAGCCCACCACAGCTGGGGCCTTGCTGTCCTCCCTCCAAAATCAAGGACTCTGTGCTGCTGACAGCCGTGGTGTCGTGCGACCATGACCCATTAAATGTCCCCTCTCATCCCTCGGCAGATGCCAGGGCGGGCGGGGACCCGATACAGCCCTTCCCCTTGTCCCTGCAGCCTGGCCACCAGCACACCTGGAGGCACAGCCAGGACCAGGGAAGCTTTCTGGGATTTGGGGCCAGGAGGCCCGGTCTGCTCCCTACCAGCAGGCGAAGTTTGCTGAAACTTCAGGAGCTGTCAGCGGGGTTGCTGGCCAGCCTTAGCTGCAGGTGCTCCAGTGAGGAGCAGCAAACAAAAACTAAATTATTTTGTGTATGTAAATTGTCTCCTGAAACAGGCGTTTGGCAACCCTAATGGTTTTCTGCATGCCAGGGTGTAGCCAGGCACTAAAATAAGTCAGGCTGTAGGAGGGATGGGAGGTGGGAGATAGGGAAGACTCTTTATATTACTCCCCTTGCTATATTAAGAGGCACTGTTCCCTTTCCTGGCTTGAGAAAAAGCTCTCCCTTGCCTTGCAGACGGTCTCCCATCCTGGTTTAACTGCTCACAAACCAGGATTTGGAGTTCCTTGTTCTTGGCCTCAGCACCTGAATCCCTGTGACCAGCAGGGATGTGAGGAGGCCCTAGCCGAGCCTGGCTGCAGGGTAAGGCTGTGGCAGCACTGTTAGCTGACACCAGGCTTCGGGGGCTGCCCTGTGTCCTGACTTGCAGATGGGGAGAATTTAGTTAACTGAGCATTTGAGGGAGGTCCTGCTCTTCCCAGAGAAGGGTGGGATGGCCAAGGGGTTTGCTTCTTGCTTTTCTCCTTATTTTTTTCCCCCCCTTCTCTTTCCCCCCACCCAAGGCTTGCAGCTGGGTGTTGCTGGGGGTGAGGCTGACAGGGGGTGGAAAATTTCGGATGTACATGTTTTAAATCATGGCACTGAGCCCAGAGTTTTTGGATGGGTGCCGCCTTAGTATTGTGGAAATCCAGGGAAATAAATAACTAATCATTGACTCTGACACACAGTCTCTGCTCATGGCTGGCTACTATAGGTGAACTTCATCCCATAACAATGACAATTTACAAGCGCTTCAGGCACTCTGTAATTCCCATCCTTGGAAAAGAATCAATGAGATGTTTAATCAGTGACCTCCCCCTATCTCTAGAGTTGCACCCACTCTGCTGACACGACTTCTTGCCTCGCTGGCAGCCCGGCGCTGCTGGAAGCCGACAGAAGTGAGGAGGAACTGAGAGCAGGCTGTTTTCTTCCCGGCGTGAGTGGGAGTAGGGAGTGGGCGATGCTGCTCCCCCGCTTGTCACAGCTGTTGTTTTCCGCCTCAGCAAGGGGAAGAGATGCAGGCATGGAGAAAGCTGGATCCCACCGAACTGCTGTCCCCCGCACCCCCTCCAAAGCCCAAACCCATCCCAAGCCATCACGCTGCTCAGAGTAGTAATTAATGGGTGTCACAGCGTTCCCAAAGAGAGCAGCTCAGGTAAAGAGCGGAGCAGGAACGCTGATAGCCCCAGGTGCTCATGCAGTGCCTGGCTTGGCATGGCTGGCTGGGGAGCCCTGGGCTCCTCACCACAAAGGGGATGGGAGCAAAGGCTGTGCCTGGGGTCAGGGAATGCTGGATAACACCCCAAGCCATTCCTCTGAATGTAAAGATTTATTGTTTTTCCATGAAGCCTAAATACCGAGGTGCAGTGGAGGTGACTGTAGCTTTTTACCAGCGTTTAGGATGAAAAGCAAGTCACAGGAGTGATCCCACAGGGACATGTGCATATTTATTCACCCTGCTCATAGATGTTCGTGGGCTACAGCCTGAACAGAGCAGCTGAAATTACACTCTTTGTGTGGATATCGCTATTAACATCTACCCTTAATGACAGTGTCATCATTCCTACACTAATTACTTCAACAGAGAAAATGCAGGGGGTCCCTGCAGTAAGGACTGCCTGGTTTGTGAGCCAGCTGCTGTGGCAGAGCCAGGCTCTGCATCCCCAAAATGCTCTCCTTTTCTTCAGTAGTGCAAAGGGAGTAAAACGTGAGGGTCAGGGTGCTCCATGGGTCATCCTCATCCTGGGATGCAGTGGAAACCCTTGCCTCTGTATTTCTGGCACATGTAGGGATGTTGTGCTGGTGACTGGGCTGTGAGGAGGAGGAGGAGGGAGCAGGATGCTCGGACTCTTACCTGCAGGAGTGACAGCTCTTTGCTGGGGCTGCCTGCTACGATACATCACTCCTGGGGCTAGTGCACACCCATCCCTGTACAACCATGGCAACTTCAAGAGTGTAGGAAACACCTCAAGGAGCATCTATCAAAACTCAATAATGACAAATTAACAAATTCCTCTGTGGTGTCTAGAGGATATCCCCCTGTGCTCTCATCATGTAAATGCTGATTTACTCAAGAAAACCCAATGCATATTTTAAAGCCTAATATACCATTGTAATGACTTTGAGTATGAATTCCAGAAATGATCCATTCCCATTGGTAGAACAAAACCCCACCAATTTTCCACTGTAGGGACCGTGTTTGCCTTGTGCTTTGTATAAGATCAGGGTGTTCTATAGAGCCTCTAATACTGGGAGACAACTAATACAGTATTTTTCAACAGGGATGTTTCTATGGGTAGAAAGTAAGCCATTTGTTAGCCATTACATCTATGTAAGTGTCATCCTGTATTTTATTCCCTTTTTCTTCCTTCTTTCCCACTCCGTCACTTTTTCTCAAGCTCGCTAGAAACAACTCCTGGTGCTAAACAGAGCCCCAGTCTGACAGTGTGACTATTGAGTACATCCAAGATTTCTTCCTGCAATATCAGGTGTGCTTTGAGGATTAGACAGCAGAGCCCTCACCAGATGCGTTTGCTAAGAAGCCTCACGAAATCTGCTCTGACAGGGGCAGGCGATCCCTGCACAGAGCCTGCTGACAGGGCTGTCTGCCTTGTGATGCTCAGCTTTATTTTGGGAGCGCTCAGAGTCTTGAATGTGTTAGGTTCTGAGATGCCATTTTGCTTTCTCCCAAAATAAATTCACAGTTTTTGTAGTTGAGGGCAAAAATGCCAAGTTTATGTTTTTCTTTCCATTGTTAAAGAGAAGACTTTATCCTTTAAAGCTACTTTTTATATGTATTTCAAAGAAGGAAGAAAAGGCATGAGGTCCTTTTTGCTCTGCAGATCACCTTGAATTCCCATTAGCCATTCCCACACCACCCTCTTGGTCCTTGGTGAAAGGAACCAAAATACAATGACTTTTTACTTTTTTCTCCCCAGCTGAAATCAAAGTGGTGGTCCTGGTACAGCTGGCAGAGGGGCAGCAGCTGGCCCCTGTTCCCCAGGGACTGTGCTGATTACATTTCCTCTGAGCAGGCTGGGATGCAGCCTGTCCCTCCTTGGGCTCCCACCAAAGAGTGTGACCCCACCAGCGTCTTCACCAAAATTTACCATCTAAAAAGAAGGCAGAAAGCATATTTAATCAGATGCTCCGTTTTTACCTGTTTTATTCTTTGCTCTGCTGAGGACTTTTCTTGGGAAGGATGGAGAAGACAGGATGGATGTTACCACAGTGCCTCCGGCTTTGGTGAGATTAAAGCCTACCTTGTGGTCACTGGAAGTTGGTAGCAGAAGGTAAAGGTGGGTGACACTGGCTTTTGCTTTGCTGTTTGCATGAGATTTGTCTGTGCAAGGCTGATCTTCAGGTCAGGAGGACATCAGCACTCCTGTAATGCCAACTCAGGCTCTGTTCATGGCAGAGGGCTCCCAAAAAAGGGAGTTGTTCTGCTGTCCAGGCTGCAAAGTCACCTAATTCATTGTGGGCACAGCTGGGTGGTGAACTGCATCAACAGGAGATGTTACAGGTTTCCTTGCTGTTGTAAGTAGTTGGGAAATAAAAAGGTATGTAGCACTTAGGGACATGGTTTCATGGTGGACATGGCAGTGTTAGGCTTATGGCTGGACTCAATGACTGCAAATCTTTTTCAACCTAATTGATTCTATAATTCCAAGGTAAATAAAAGGGGACATTCAGACATTAAATATATTGTTAATAGCCCAAACGGTGTACGCTGCCAGTGGGGTTTAACCTAAAGGACTGACTGTCAGTGTGGCTGTGCACAGATGGATTGAGGTGTTTAACTTGGGAGTGTTTGATCAGGCTTGCTGTAATCAGGTTTCCTAGAGTTGATGCAAAGGCCTTTCTTTTGCCTTTGTTTGTTTAAATACAGGATTAATCGATTTTTAATTAAATAGACTAGGACCACATTCCAAGTGAACTTGACCATTCTTTTGAGCTAAATAAATGTTTGAAGAAGGGTTTGTGTTGGTTAAGGAGTCAGTGGCTGGGGAAATGCAGAGCTGGTCGTGGGGGGACAGCCGTAACCCCCATCGCTGTGTCGGGTGTCTGTGGGCTGCCTCCCCTCTGCAGAGCGATGCTGTGGCTCTTATGGTCTGGGGCTTCCCAGCCAGTGTGGCTTTGCTCCTCTGAATGGATCCAATTCCTGCTGCGAGCGGAGCCAGCAGCGCCCGCTACATTGGTGGGGCTTCTGCGCGCTGTACCGACGTCACTCCCTGACACACAGCTCCCTCCCTGTGCCGCTGCAAGCGGGAACAAATGTTCCCCCATTCACACACAGCCAAGGTGCTTTCAGCAGCTCTCAATGGAGAGGGAGGGCTCGTGGGGAGAGCGGCTGAGTGCCAGGATGCGGCAGAGAGGCAAGGCTGAAAATCCGTGTTCAAAGGCCACAGAGGTGTGAGCCTCCGCCAAAGGGAAGCAAATACCCCATCTTATCCCAAAGCAGCAAACCTCAACAATATGCCCCTTGATCACAAATAAAATTTGCAAAGGAAGGCTATTTAAGCCAAAAAATGAATCAATAAACCTGGAGTGTTGTGCAAGACCCTGGGAAGGCTCTGAATTTAAACCTTCACCCTGGCTTGCTCTAAACCACTGCTCCAACAGGCAAACACCCACCTCTGTGCCTGCCCACACACATGGCTGTCGTGTTCCTCCCACCTCCTGCATCCCCAGCAGCCCAGGATGCAGGAGATGATTAATGCCAGCAGAGCAGGCATGCGAGTAGTATTTGTCTTGATCCTAAGTAAATAAGACGTGTATGGAAATAACTGAATAAACAACCCTATTTTAACTGCAGCTCTTCTGGGGTGTATCATTTAGAGCTGATGTGTTAGGAATAATAGGGGATATCAGGCAGCTTCCATGTGGTTTCGTGATTTGTTTTGATTCTGCCTATATATTGCATATCCTTTATGGACCTGGAAGACAGAAATTCTCCCTCTTGTGACTTGATTGCCTTGCCTCTTCCCACTCGGAAGCACTGCAAGGGATTGGCAAGGGCTGAGCGCTGCTTTCTGAGCATGATGCTCAGTACTGCTGATGGCCATCAACACCCTAAAAATATTTGAGACTGTTGAGGCTTCAGTTACCATATAATATCTATTTTCTTAGAGCTCCGGGTATCACAGGTTGCTGCTCCAGCTATTCAAAAAATGTTATTCAACTTCCAGTGAAACTGGTGAAAATTTGGGTTATGCCCAAGGCAGTATTTTCCAGACTGGTGAAATATGCTGTTTTCCCAGACTTGCATGCATCATTCCCACTGAGCATAAAAAAAGCACAGGGAAAGTGCAATGCAATTCAAATCAAATCACACAATGTTTTTTCTACCCCTTTCTCTTCCTCCTCCCCCAGTACTCCTGAAAACAAACAAAAACAAAATGAAAGAAAATGAACAAAAACAACCAGGGGAAAAAAGGGAGAAGGGGTTGTTCAGTACTGAAGTGCTACATAATTGTAGGTTTCCTGGAAAAAACACCCAGGGAGTGTTACCCCTGGCTGGCAATCCTTGCTGTGCTCCCTGGGACACCTGGGCTATTTTTGGCACATTTTGGGGTGTCCAGGAATGGGGCACAGCTGCATTTTGCAGTAAGGGCTGATCACCCTCTTGATGCAGATGTTATTCCTGTGACAAATTACCAGACTGAGGTTCATGCTTCACTAGTCCAAGATGTTTACATTGAGAAGCAGCCCCCATCCAGGCCGGCCAAGCATTCCCTGTGCCACACACTGTAGCGCTCACCAGGAGGAATTGCTGGAAGATACAGCGCTCCCAGCGAGAGCTGAGACCAGCTGTGCACGGTTCGGGGAGTGCCCAGCTCCACCAGCTTGGTTTAAATAAACTTCTGGCTGCCAGAGCTCCCTTACAGGTCGGCTGCACTTTGCAGAGGGAGATGGATGGCCACAGGTTCCCCCCTCTCCCCTGGTGCCAGGCATGATGGCAGTGCTGAGACCCATTAGGAGGATGGATGGGGAATATAAAAGGGTGAGCCCAAACATCAGCCACTGGGAAGCTTTGAAGATTTGGCTTTCTGTTATTCATCTGCTGTGCAGAAGGGAGTTAATTGGTTTTATACCCAGGGAGCAAAAGGAAGCAATTTGGCCCAGGGTTTCCCATCTCTAATTGCATGCCTGCAGCTCTCTTCTCGCAGGGAGGTGACAGGAGCTTTGCCACTGACTTCAGGAAGCTCAGGAGTAGGCTTCAAGTTTCACATCTTTATTTTTTTTCTTAATATTTAGCATTTTAGGCATGTCTTGAAATGATCCTTGTGACAACTTCATGAAACCCATCTGGTTTCTCTCTTTTTCCTTTTTTTTTTAAATTATGTTTCAAATGCATCTGTGCAAACCTAAGTAAGCCATTAGGGATATACACCCTAATGTGATATACACCCTGTAAAGTGTGAACTCCGTGTGCTTGGAGCTTGTTATCAACGAGTGCAAATCCCCCAAGAAAGGCGTTTCCAACAGGGCCTCCTGTCCTTGATAATTCAGGTGGTGTTTGCGCAGATAAATCAGGGCACCAAAGCATTTATTTGCTTTTAGTGACAGGCACCATCTGCTACTTGCCTGTGAAGCATTCAGGAAGGAATGCTGCCTGCCTGCCGTGCGCAGGGAGGCTGTGGAATGGGAATAATGCTGGTGGCTGCAGCAGCAGTGTTTGAGTGCAAGGTCGAGTGCAGGCACAGCCAGCGGTGCTGGCTGTGGGAGGGGAGGGGTCACTCAGGTGCAGGCTGGCACTGACACCTTTTCCTGGTCTTAAAATTAAGAGCTAAACACGGTTAAGAGGAAAAAAGGGTTTTTACCTCGGTATTTATTTAAGGATCCTCAGGTGTGCTGAAATGCACATCAAAATGCACCCCAAAAGGCCCGCCAAAAAAAAATGGCCACCATGATGTAATGTGTATTGAATTATAGGCCTTGCAAATTAGCATATCTATCAAAGATTCCCCAATGAGAGACTCCAGTGAGACCCCTCATCCGAGGAACCTTCCCCTGGATGGGCCTGTCTTTGTTTGTAGAATGTGTTCTGGAGAGGACCTTGGTGAGTGGAGTTTCCAGAATGTTTGGTCTCTTGGCTTAACAGAATGCTGGGTCTACGGGAACTTACCGAACATAAAGAATTATAACTATGTAGGCTAAAAGCACTAAGAATACATAAAAGCTGTATAAAAGAGTGTATGAAAGGGGTATAAAAGAAAAAGCAAAAATCATCATGGCATCAGCACAACCCAGCCAACAGCCTCCAGGTGGGAATGAGCATCTCTGGCTATCCACACTTAGCCATGACAGCATCCTCCACAAGCCACATCATGGCTTGAAGAGATGGCAGGCTTAGAAATGTTCCCCCATGGCTTTTGTGGATCCACCCACAAGTGCTGGATAGATCACCAGGAGAAAACACTCACTCGGGAAGAATTTGGGTGTCCCTGGGGCACAGCTCTCGGGGTTTGGGATAACGAGGGACCGCAACTGTGCCGGATAGTAGGCGTGAAGCCTTGGTGGTAGCCTGAGTGTCATTACTGCCTTCCCCTGTGACAGCAGCCAAACTTCACTTCCTCGAGGTGCCGGGGACGGATCATCCCCGGTGCCTTCATTAAGGTGCTGCCAGTGGCACGCTGGCTCCCGCTCCTGCCAAAGTGCACCCTGAGGTTTGGCACCACCATGCTGCCATCTGCAAAGTGAGGAGAGGGTAACAAGCTGGTGAGAGTGGTAAAAGGCTGTGAAGGGGTTTGGTGGGAAGGGGTTCTGAGCATCACTGTGGCCTTATATCCCAGAATAATGCTGTCCCCACTACATATACATATATATATATATATATATATATATATATATAATTTTAGAGAACAATGGGACTATTCAATAGGAAATAATTGCTCTTCTTTTTTGGATAAGTAAGCAATTCCCTCCTGGAAGAAGTTCCCAGGAATTTTGTGCCCTCGCATGCCTGTGCATTTCAGCAGGGTCAGCCCTCTGTGCAAGTCAAATTCATGCAAAACACCATACATGTAGGCTCTAGTCTACTGGGTTTAGATCAGAGACGGATCAGATGACTCACAGGAATCTATGGAAATAGATCAAAGTAGCAGCACACATTTGAAGGGAGCGTTCGGCGGGGAGCGGGGCTTTTCGAGCCCGCTCGGAGCATGAGTCAGAGCGTGGGCCGGCGTGGGTGGCGGCGTGGGCGGCTGCAGCTGTGGGTGTCGGACCGAGACAGACGCTGCAGAGAGATGGCTGCAATTAAGTAGTTAGTGAAATGACTGTAATAGTAAAATGAATTTAAAGGCGCAGGTTGCAAACGCGGCGTTTCCCAGCTAGCTCCTTCCCGGCAGCTCGGGGGCCGGCGGGCGTTCACCGTTGGATGCTGTGCTCCTGGAGCCAGTTATCCCTGCTGATGTGGGAAGTAACTTGGGTAGTTGGTGGTTGGAAATGGGCTGGTTTCCAGCTGCTGTGTGCACCCCCAGGAGGGCACAGGGTGGGTGGTGAATCCCTGCCTGGGGCTGCAGGCAGTGACCCCGGCAGAGGGAAGGAGAGCTGAGAGAAGGAAGGAATGTCAAGCAGAGACAGTAAGGGAACAAGAACAGGAGAACAGATCTACATTCACTGGGAATAGTTGCAAAACGCCCACACACTTCTGTGGGACTAGGATCATGCCCAGAGCTCACAGAAAAGCTAGAGCTGGTGGGAATTTTTTTGTGTTGCCCGTCACTATCCCTTCTAGGAACTGGTGCTGGATCCCACTTGTGACATGACCCCAGTACTCCAGCCCAGAAAGATCTTGGGCTGTACCGCTGCCTTTGAAGCCAATGCAAATCCCTTGTAACCAAGTGCCTCCAAGGGGCCTGGGTTTGGCTCCCTTGCTGTTGGCCTCGGTGCCAACAACACTCCCTGCAATGGGAACAGCATCCATATTACACTGTCGGGCCAACTCCATCCCGTGGGACCCCACCTCCCTGCAGCCCCATGTGGCAGATTTTTGGGAGGAGCGTGGAAGTGGAGAGAGACTCTTCCTTGCTGCTATTTTTCGGTATTGCTGTTTCATGCCCTGCCAATCAGATTCGATGAGTGTGTGTGACATGAGAGAAATTGGATTAAAATAAATAAATCAACAAAGCCCCCATTCAGTAAGAGATGCAGGAAACTCAAATCTTGTGGCCACAAAGCTGCACAACCAGCTAAACCTCCTCGTGTGACCCGGGCAAGGGGTCAGTGGAATGACACCTGCTTTGGGCTGATATCTAGCCTTTTGATGTTCAAGCTTCACTTCTATGCAGCAGCACTGCTGACTTAATTTATAGTATTAATTTACTTGAGTCTGTTAGTAATTTTTATGTGTTTTGAGGAGAAAAAATTTTAAAAGTCATTCTCCAAGGCCAACTTTGCCATTCTGTTACAAGATGAGAGATAAATAATTCCCTGTGTGTTTTCCTGCCACTTTTAATGATGAATTGTAATTAGATTTGCTGCCAGCAAGTGCAAGTGGCTCAGGCATCTCATGTGCCATGAGGATGTTGTGTGCTGAAGCACAGCTCCCAGAAGAGATGTCGTCCCAGGTCCTACAAATGGGCCCCTGCACATTTCCAGGTCTACCACTTCAGGATTGCCTGTAGGCTTCAGAAAACCTCTTAACTTCTGGTGGAAACCATGCATGTTTTTAGTGGTATTTTGATAAAGTGGCCCTGCCAGGAGACATGTATACTGGGGATTTCCTTCTCCACACAGATGGCTGCGGAAAGAAGGCTTTATAATTTATTAATCTTTTGGGTTTTTTTGAGATGTTGTGCACAGAGAAGGATCCAAAGGATTGCTCTTCACTCTGATTGATATGCAGAATAAATTTTAGCAGGGAGAAAGGGTGTTATTTTGAATAATTAAAAAAACATACACCCCCCTCCAAAAAACAACCTCTTGAAGTAGTAGATGTGTAAAATTAATGTATTTTTATAAGTCAGTGTAAGTGCTTCTAAATGTGTCCACTGTAGCATACTCTGCCCACGCAGTTGCAGCATTTCCCAGCACACATGAGCAGCCCTGCCTCTGCTGTTGGAGCTGAGCACGGCCACCCTCAGCTCCAGTGCCCAAATCTCACCTGGTTTCTAAACCTCAGGAACTACTCCAAGACCACACCAAGATGTAGGTACAATGATTTGCTTTTTGTGGCTACACAAGGTCATACTGAAACAGCTGCCCAGTGTGGTACCTTCACTGCTGGTTATCCCTGCCAGCAGGGAGGAAAGGCACCTGGTAAGGAGCTGGGAGACTTTGAGGCTGGCCAGTGGATGTCCTGTACAGAGGTGAGGTACTGTACAAAGGTGAGATGAAACTGTCAGTTCCAGCCACCCTCGTGCTCACCTTACTTGCTGCAATTCCTGGGACACTGCCTGCAAGCAGTTTCATGGAATGTAACTTACTGGAGATAGCTTAGGTTTGCATATTAGGTAGTTTTTAATTTATAACACTCTGTGGTCTACAGAGGTATTACCCATCATAATTTCAAATACTTATGTTTCAAATTATGGATTAGAAAGTGAGAGAAATTTAATTACGACCTGATTTTTTTGGCAGCAAATTTCTATTCCTGCCTGTCCTCAGACTGGGGTGCAATTACAGTGTGTCAGAGCTCAGCTTTCCTTTGCCCTCTTTGATTGCCAGGCAGTCAGACCCCTGCCTTTCCCCACCTCCCAGCCCTGTAATTTAGCTGCTGCTCTGCCATGACACCTGGCTCTGGTTTAATTATGATGATCACTCAGCATGGAAAGCTGAGGGGGCTGAGGGGCTGGGTGCTTTGAGCCCCTCCTGCTTGAAGGCTCTCCTGGAGCCACGGCTGCTTCCCAAAGCTTTGCCCAGCAGGCCAGGCTGTGGTGGCCGTGCACCTGGCAGGAGGGCTCTGCATCTCGTGGGAGAGGCATTTTAGGCTTAAAACCAGGATCAGGTGACTGCGAAGCTGCCAGATGTGCAGGATGCAGGAGAGTCTGGAGGCATTAACCATCAGTTTTCCGCTTTCTCGTTTTGTGTAAAATCAGGTCTTTGGTGTTTTTTGTTTTTTCCCTGTGGCACTTGGAGCCCATGTGTTCTGCAAGGACCCGGAGCAGGAGCTCCACGCCTGCCCACGTCCCCACTCCCTGAGTCCTGCTTATGGCCCTCGCCCCAACCCACTCACACTGACTCATCCTCCTGCCCCGCCGCACCTTCACACACTGCCCTTGCTGCTTCTCCACTCCCTGCATCACTCTGTCTTCCTTTCTTTCTTTTTTTATTTTATTTTTTTAAAAGCCTCTTGAAGCGCTTAAAAATCAAAACCAATTTTTCTTGCCATTCCAGCCTCTTGCCACACTTGTTTGTCACCTCATACTCTCTGTCGTTGAGTCAAGATGTCAACCAGCTTGTGGATCTGTCCAGGTGCTTCAGGGGATGGTGCCGAGGTCCCTGAGATCTTTAAAACTTTGTTCTGGGTGCCACAACCCAGCTGGACGAGCACCTCTCTTGGCTTTCGTTTTTCTGGTGTTGGGATACCAGGTAGGAGCATAACAGTTGTCCTTTTTAAGCTGCTTCTGCTAAATGGCACAACTGCATTGTTGTTGAACTTTTAATGTTTAGGGAATCGTTGATACCAAACCATCTCTCTCATCTCTTTTCCTGGATCTAAAAGTCTCCTGCTGGGGCTTCCCTGTCAGTAGCTGCAACAGGGCCCGGTGGAACTCTGATCGCCCCTCACAACCTGTGCCCCACAGGCAAAGGGGCTTTGGGTTAGGGAGAAAAACCCAAACAACTCCAATTTGAAAGTTTGCAATTGAAAGGAGCACTGAGATGAAGAAGGGAAGAAACAGGATGGGAGATACGCTATGGATGCAGGGGGGTAATTCATTCCCACCAGTCACTGTCCCTGCCCCACCAGAGCTCTGACACAACCAAGCAATTTGGCTGCTGCTGCGCTGGGCTCACAGCAGACACTGAGTGTGAAGAGGATAAAACCATAAGAATAACACTTTTTTCATGTAAATATATATAAAAAATGTTTTTTAATGATGGCAGTTCCCCACCTGTAAGGGAGAAAGGGGTAAGTCATTTTATATGCAGCAGCCAGGGTCATGTTTCTGGCAGTTTTGACTTTGGTCAGGAAAGACTCTTCTGGAGAAAATCATGATCTCTGTTCTTGTAGTCTGGTCTTTCTGCAAGAGAAGGAAAATTTGAGGAGCAAACCACACCTGTGCTCTTCCCAGTGCCTTTCCCATGGCAATTCATAAGGATAACTGGGATGGAGTTCATCTGATGCAGCATCTCCCAGGGTGAGCCAGCCCTGCTGCCCTGCCTTCAGACCAAGGGCAGTTGTGCTGCCTTGGCCCAGCTGGCCCCTTCTCTGTCCCCTTTCCCACCCCTCACCCTCTGAATAAGAGGAGAGGGGTCCTCCAGGCCCCGGGAAATGCCAGGTCCTCCAATTATGGTGCTGCACTTGATGAGAAAATCACAATATTCAGCAATTGCAAAAATATGTCAGAGCACAGAGTGACAGTTTTGAGGCAACACGTGCTTTGCTGTTTGGTGTAACATCAGCCTCTGTTCAACGCCCATTAATGTGCAGTTGAAAGATGACATTTCATTTTCTTCCGATTCTTCCTTTTTCCCCCTTCTCTTTTTCTCAGTTCCAGTTTTTTTTTTTTTCTCTGCCCTGTCACAAGGCTTGGCTTTTGCTCCCCAAGGCTGTAATCTCTGAGCAAATATCCTTTGCTGATACACTTTGTACCAGCTAAGGAGCAGCTCCATATGCCTTGGGAGATCCGGTTTGGCCACACGTAGCATTTACAGAGTGCATTTCTTTATTTAAATGACTTTTGTATTTTCTCCCTACCTGAACATTGGTAGATGCTGGGGTGCCAGAGCCAGCTATACTCCGGAGAGGGAGGTGGGAACAGTTGGGTGTTTGCTTGCTGCCTGTAGCCACTGCAGCAGAAGTGCAGGAGGACACATTCCCTGCCATGAGCCTCCCTGAGCTCCAGGATGAATGAGGACTGGAAAGTGAAAGCTGGAAACAGTTTGGGGGGAAGCAGAGGGATGGTGAGGTGATGGGAATGATGGGGCCATGCAGCACTCAGGCCACGCAAGCACTTCTTTCTGTGTGTTTTTGGTCTATTCCTCTCCCTGCTGCATGTGTGCATGCCACCCTGCATCCCTGATAGAGCATCTCCATCCTGAGATGATGACTTCAGTTGTCAGCTTGCTATTTTCTGGCAAGAATAAGTGTCAGTCATTTCAATCCCGGTGCTGGGGAGCAGTGCTAGGGCCACATGTGTTTCTGTGCCACTTGTGCTACTCAAGATGAGCTGTTCGCTCAAAGCCAGTAAAGCAAATCTCTTACGTTTTGCTTTCCTGAGAATCCCCCGGCTGTAGGAACTGTGTTGGCCACCCTATTATTTTATTCTTCAGTTTTAAAGCTTTGCTGAAGCATTTACTTTCCATAAAACTCATGCTTTTCTTGGTCTTTTAAAATTTTATTGAAAAGAAAATCGTTTTTTTTGTGCAAGAGAAAGAAGGGTGATGGAAGCAATGTTAGCCACCAGTCCTTACAAATGACTCATCTCTATTTCAAGGTACTCCACGTTAGCATAGGCTGATGGAGCCTGTAAGCAGGAGATTGGCCTGAGGATACTTGAAGCTGTGCAGGGGGATGTCAGACATTTGTACTCCCACACTTTCACAGGGTGTTGAAAATGGGTTTCTATGAAGCATCCATCCATTTGAATTTGTTCCAGGAGGGGAATAAAATACAAGGCTGTATGGATTCTGGAAAAGATACCCACACTCATGGCAGCATTTAGGAGCAAAACCAAAGCAAGAGAACATGGCATGACTCCTGACTTTATGAACCATAGTAATCAATGTTTATATTTAATAGTTATAATTGCTTTGATTTGCTCCACTGCTAGTCACTTAGCAGCTGAGGCTTTGTGGCCCAGCAGCTGCTTATGTGGAGGATTCCCCCACGTGATGCCTCCTTTCTGGGTGTGACGGACCTGAAGCTCGGGCCTCTCCTTTTGGGCAGAGCAATGGTTGTCACTCCTTCTTAGCAGTGGTCCACCACAGCCAAAGGCACTTCCCAAGGTGAAATCCCTATTATCCTGGGGCTGCTGTCCAACTGATGGTTTCCCCTGCAGAGGCAAGGTCCCACAGTGTGGCTGTCACCAATGTGACCAGGCCATGGGGCACCCAGAGACTCCTTTTGCAGGCTCCCTGTGCAAACTCCTCAGGAGCAGGGCAGTCTGCTGTGCCAGTGGTGTAGAGATCTGGGTGAGTTCCTGGCAGTTCCATGACAGTTTCCCTCTTGGAGATGATGCACTTGCAGTGATGGGCTGATCAGTGCAGCTGCTGTGCAGCATTGCTGAAGGCCACAGTGTTTCTGGTGAGCTGATTGAGAAGAGATTTGGGCTCCAGAGGATCCCACTGAGTGAAATCCCACTTGTTGAAGTGTTTTAGAAAATGACCTATGTAGTGTTTACCTCAAGCTCTGAAATTTCTGTGAAATGAAAAATTGCTATTTGCCTGCGTTTTTTTTACTCACCTCTCACAACTCACATCTTGGAAAGGGATGCTTTGGCAATCTCAATGCTTCTGAAAAGAAAAACCACTCAAAGCCTTGCTCTTGCACATCCTGATAAAATCCCCCATTTGTGTATTTACACTGGGCTGGGCAGTCTGCACCTGGCAGCCTGGAGGACCTAGCTCTGACCTCGTGGAAAGAGCAATGCAGGCTGAAGTGGCACAAAATAGTGATATTTCCTGAAAAAACAGTTATGGAGCATCGGCGCAGTTAGTGCCCCTAAGGAAGCAGCTAAGGGTCGGTTGTCAGGCATCCTTGCCCTGTATGAGGGTTGTGTGTCCTGTCAGAGAAGTGCCCAGCCAGGTCCTCTAGGTGAGATGTAAGGTCCCTCTGGGTGATTCTGGTCCTTGTCCAGGTGGAGGACAGCTCCATTTATCTCCTGGCCAGGACGATGCTCCCCAGGCACCTTGATTTGGGGCCAGGCTTGTTGCCCCGGGCAGGGGATGCAGTGTCAGCCGAAATGACAACTTACTTCCATGTGACACCTGCTGGTAAGAAGAGGCACGGCTGCCCTTTGGAAACGAGATCTGCTCGTGCCTTTTTATTTGTCCAAAAGGCACTCATTTCTTGCACCCTTCCTCTGCGGGGTTTATTGGTGCTCCCGGCTGGTATTCTCAGCACTCTGACTCATTTTGGCAGGTTGGGAGGTACTTTTCCGGGGCGCTCATGCATACAGGATATATCTCTTTAGGTGTCTGATTTTTTTTGATTCTGCAGAAAATGGGATTTCAAAAAGCCCTTTCCCTAAACTAATTAAACTTGGAATGATTTCAGTGGCAACAGAAGCTGCTCTGAGCATGAACCAGTACAATGACCTGAAAGCAGTTGAGTGCCTGACCCACAGAGGCTGGCATTACATCAGCCCACATTTTATGAGGAAAAAGTAAGTATGCTGGCTCAAAAAGAGATATTCAGTGTGCAGTACTTGATAATATTTGTGGTGAGGACTGCTCCCTGGCTACAGAGCAAACACTGACTTCCTGAAGGCCTCTCCCTTCTTATGCAAATCCCCCTGAGCTTATCCTGAAATCCAGCATCATCCTGAGAGCACTGGCAGGTTTCAAACATGGCCCCAAGTGCTGCTAAGGTTGTGAACCCCCGATTTACAGTGTGACTGTATTCTTTGGCTGGCTGTTTAAGAGGAATATCATTCAACAAACAGTAGTTGAATGCATTCATGTCAAGTGAAATCATTCCTTTAAGAGGTTTAGTTGTCAGGTATTCATTAAACCAGGTTTCACATCAAAATGATCGTCACTAATACAGTGAAAACATCTTTTAGAGCTTTCAAGATTTTTATGTTGCATTGTATAAATGCTGGATCTCCACTGGTATGGAAATGTCTTCCTGGACCTACACAGTAGGTATGAAACTGTTCCTCTGGTCCACTTCAGAAGAAAATGAATATAGTGTGTCAGTGTGGTAGGAACAAACCATTCCTGAAAGTTCTTTATGTAAATAGGGTGCAATGGATTGTAGCTACAACTTCAGCATAGCGTTCCCATCACTTCTGCAAGCTGTTTTCCACCTTGTAAACACTAAAAAATTGAGTTTGTATTTTATTATTTCTGTAAGGTGAAAATTATCATTCTAACTTAAAAGGTAGTTCTGGCTTAAGAAATTGAAAGTTAGTAGCAATCTGGTCACTTTAGACTTTGGATGCTTTGGAGAATTTCACTCATCTGAGAGACTGCTAAATCAGCATTTAGTACAAACCAGTCCCTTTTTGCTTGTCTCAGGCTGGAGAAACCCAGGGGACACTGCTGAGGCTGAAATGGCAAGGGGTTCCAAATTCAGGTTAATGGGAGCTGCAGCAGGCCCAGCTCTCCCTGAAAGTCAGTCAGGTGCCTAAATAGAGATCAAGGCAGCTCACTTCAGACTAGCTATTTTTGAAGCTCCTGGCCCTGGTGTGTGAATTGATGGCATTTCAGCTGCAAAGAGCAGATGGTACTCGCTAGCGATCCAGGACAGCTTTTTTGCATTAGTGTCAAAAATAGATCAAGTGCCAGCTGTAGCTCTTTTGGGTCAGTGGAGGTGAATTCACAGAGTGATGTGCACAATATTGCAACGTGTAGCAGTAAGCAGGGAAAAATCAGGCGTTCCTTTTAGGCTTTTAAATGTCTTAAACTGCTGATTCTCATGTGTTTTTGCACAGCTCGGTTCCTAGCGCATCTCACTCAGCAGTGAACCAAACTGCCTGGTGCTAGAACAGTATTACCCTGTGTGGCTGGAGCTTTTGGTGTGGTGCAATTCAGGGTTTGCACCCAGCTCTTGGAGGCAGCTTTGGCTGTGCTGCTGGTGCGGCATTTCCCGGGGACACGGTCCCTTCCCAGCCCTGTGAGCTGGAGAACTCGCTGCATTCCATGGTGCTGGAGAGAAGAAGGAGCTGCCGTGCCCTTGTGTGCCTTCCCAGGAAACTTGGTTTCAGAGGTGCTGGTGGGAGGGCTGCCAAGCTGATCCACCTAAGAGCAGGCAGTGTAAAGAGGAGTTTGAGAGTGGTTTATGTTTATTAGAAAACCAGAGGTGATTCTGATTCTCAGCCTATTGCTTGTTTTATTGGCATTGCTGAGGTTTTGTTGTATTTTAGTGAGAAACTACAGAAAGGTGGTGTAGCATCAGCAAGGATGATCTGTTCTTGTTAGTTTAATTGGGCCACGGCCTCTTTTTTCTTTTTTTTAATAAGAAAGCTATGATGCATAAAGAGGAGAGTTTGCATCATTTAAGGCAAAGAAATGAGTTGTGTGTAGGAAAGCTGGTCCACAGGCACACCCTGCTGGCTTGCAGGGAGAGTGCAAAGGAAATACATGGCTATACATTTTACAAAGAGACAGCATTCCCGTCGTTTTATAATATAAATTAACTTTTTTTGCCATGGTATCTCTCTTGGTTTTCACTTCTGAAAACATGAGTAGTGATGTGTGAGCTGCTAAGGAGGGACCTGGAGAAGTCAGGGAGGTTGCCTGGCCAGGAGTGCTCCCGCAGCAGATTCCAGTGCTTTTGGAAACCTCTACCAGATCTGTGTGCCTACCAAAATAACTTCATCATCTAGCTGAAACAGCTAACACCTAAAGCAGGTTGTATAAGACACCTCTCCATGCCCTAAGAGAGGTAAACAACACTGTGAGCTTGACCGTTGCTGGGATTTTTCCACATGAAGAAAATTACCGGAATAGCAACACAGAGAAAAAAAACCTGTTCTTTGATTCTGCTCTGGAATCTCTCCCAGATGCCCATGTGATGATTGCCTCCATATGACTTTCCACCCAAAAAAAAGAATAAAAAAGAAAAAAAAAATCAAAGATATAATGCTCCCTTTATCCCTGAACAAAATGTCTGCAGTGATTCGGAAATAGTTATTCCAGCCGATTTCTGCATGCAGACCTGCTACAGTTAACAGCATGACTGAATTAGCTAGGAGCAGGAAAGGTCTTCATGTTGTATCTGGTCTTCACGGGGCTTGTATGAAGACTGATATTTTGAAGAGTCGTAGGTGATGGTTGGCCACCCCATTTGAATCCTCTCAAGTGGAGCCAACTTAGAAAAATTGCTGTGCAGCTGAAAGCCGGGCTCTTTTAGAGGCGTCAGCCCCGAGACAAACCTTTTTCATTAGTTCTGGAGTGGCTGAACACCTGCATTTTTCAAGACACAAATCACAATGTTCATATATTTGGGAGTCACGAGCCTGATGGAGATAGAGCTGCCTGGGGAGGGGGGAATGACAAGACCCCTCCCTTCTGGTGTATGGCCCCCAGGAGGGCACAGCTGACTGAGCATTAGCAGCCAGGGCTCTCCTTTTCTTCCCCCATCCATGATTTGGATAACCCTGACAACCTGGTGCCAGCATGGCCCTGCCTGTGGTGAGTGCCTTCCAGATCCCATTCCCTGGCTGTAGCAGCCTGCTGGGATTATGCCTGAGCTCACTGGCCCCGGGTATATTGGTGAGACTGGAAAAAAACATTGCCTGGTAAAAGTAATGTCCTGGAGATGCAGAAATATGGAGTTTGGACTATTTGCCTATGAAATCACTGCAGGAAAGGGGATGGAGGCAGAAGAGGCAGCCAGCAGGGTGAGCAGGCTGCATTCACAGCTACTCAGGAAGCTCCATGAAGAGAAGGAGCCTTCCCTGGAGGCAACCCACCTTTCCTTTTGCCATTTCTCCTTTCTGTATCTGGTATAAATAATACTTTCATGGACTCCAAGTCTTCCTTGGAGAAGGAGGTGATATTACAAATTACAGTGACTAATTCGCTTAGAGTACAGCAGAACTTCGAGGTCAAACCGCCATTAATATGATGATCCAACCTCATTCACCGTGTTAGTACCCAGTGCTTGTGTTCCTGTCAGGTTTGGAAATCCTCTTCCAGCCCCTTGTCCAGAAGGGGTAAGCACAGGCCCTTGCTCTGGGAAGGGAATGCTTGGATGCTGAGCGTGGGGAGCTGTGGAGCTTGTACCCCTTTCACATCCATAACCGATTTTATCCTGTCAGGAGGACTTTACCCTGGCTGGACAAACTGCTTTTCCATAGGCGTGAGCCACGTTGGTGCCCTCATCCCGAGGTGCAGTATCAGCTTGTACCTGTAGGTTGTGCCTCTGGATAGCTTTTCCCATCAGCTCCAATTGCTCTCCGAGACCCGGCCCGGAAAATGACGCACTTTCTATCTTACTGCTCGCAGATTATAGTAGTTGGGGAAATTATTTATCACTCGCATTTGCAAGATTACCTTTGCATCTGTATAAACCTATCATGAGCTTATAGTAAATCAGAGCGAGATAGCTGCTCCATGGTAAAACAACCAACATATACAGCAGCAGCCTTAGTAATAGTAATAATAATCTATGCAGATACTTGCTTGTGTATATTTTACGATGCTTTCACATGATGCCAGCAGTGCACTAAGCACTTCAAAGTCTTGGGAGACAGATCTTTGCCCTGCAGATCTCTTGGAGCAAAAGCAGGTCAGGGGAAGGGCAATGAAGGAGGGCCTTTTCTGGTTGGGATATTGGAGCAGCGATGTCATTGCGTGATTAATTAATATCAGTGGAACGAGGAGAATGCTGGGGTGGTGTGTTTTCTGTGGTCGAGGGGGTATTTCTGTTTTTCTTTGCTGGTCATGATGAAATACTTTTGTTGGTGACCACATCTGATTATGTGCCACTCCTCAAACTTTGTGAAATACAGTGAAAAGCCTGGGCTGATTTTGCTGTTACATGAAAGGGCTGTGCCTTGTGCTGCTAAATGGAGAAGTAGCTTGGATACGGCAGGCGCAGGAGGAAACAGGCAGCTTGGCTCAGAACAAGTTGAATTTAGTTACAACAGGTTTCATTTTGTTTTGCTTAATGACTTTGTAGAAGAAACAAAAATATCCCTTGTTTCTGCGTATCCAGTTTGCATTGTTTTTACAGCATGTTCCTTTCTCAGCTCTCCTCCTCCTCTCACACATAAAAAAAGATGTTATTTTGGATTAAGCCATCGCTGTGGTATGCATGGTGGTACTACTCAAGGAAGTAAACAAAACAAAGTGCACCACAACTCTTCCTCTCGAACTGCAAACCTACCAGTCTAAAACATTTCTGTTGTTCTCTGGTACCTTTTGTGAACTCCCCGCCTTCGTTCTGATTGCTGCAATAGATTTGTAAGATAAGCCATGAAAGCAGCGGTAGACACTACGTGCCCTGCCTGACAGACAAGCCTCCTGTGACACAGTAGCCCTGGTTATCTACAGCGAACCACACACTGGTGTACAAATACCTTGGATTAGGATGAGATTAATTTTGGGTGGAGCAGTAAATCCCCATTGACTCTGCACATGCCTCAGCAGCCTTTCAGCAGGGCTCACGTGCTGCTGCTGGAGTGCAGGGCGGCAGCCCCTCTCTCCCCACTGGGAGAGGAGAAAGGACCATGGGGTCCCGGAGGGAGAGTCTGTTACGTGCTGTTTTTGCAAAGTGCTCGTCCTTCAAAAAGGAAACAACACTTGGTAAGGCGGTGTTACACCAGGCAGGTAACAAATAAACTGGGCAGCAGCTGCAAGGTGACAAATTTCAGCTTCTCCCTTCAGCTGACGTGACTTTTTCCAGTGACACTATCCCAACAGAATGCTCTTGGGGTTTGAGAAACCACCACATAACTACTGGCATTTCAGTTTTGAAAGTGAGTCATCTCCAAGCTGGGGAGCACACAATGATGCCTTTCAATGGCTTTTTGCATTTATAGATCCAGTTATCAACCTACAAGTAGGGCAATGGCAGGCATATAGGAAAATCAATGGGGACACTGCTAATCCTTTATAAAGAAACAATAAATTCTGCTTTTAACTATACCAAAGTAATTGCTGTTGCTTGGGAAGAGGAAGCCAACAGCTAAGGATATTCTTGGCCACTGGCTTGATAATCTGCAGCAGACAGGGCAGCAGCCAAGGATAGCATCTTGCCTGTCACCTTGTTTCAATAGCTCATTGAATCTGTGCCTGAATATGGATCTGAGCAAAAGGTTTTCTTTATGAAAAGCGCATTGTAAGGCAAATCTATAATCCACTTTACACAGCAGTGAGGTGTTAATGGCTAAGATTTTATGTGTTAGGATGGTTGACAGAGAATAACTTTATCCAGGGCACCACAATTGTGCAGAACTAAGTTCAAGCTTGCATTTCTGCAGCTTCTTTGAAAATTTAGGACTCGAGATCTGATCTGAGTTCGCTTAGAACCACAAATGCAGTCAGGCTTAAACCTGGCTTCCAACTTGAGTGTAGCATAAATATTTATACCACAGTCTGAATTTCTTTTTTCTCTTCCTTTTGCTTCTCAGGATTGCTACTGCAGTAACTGAACTGCTTGTCATCTCCAAATTGCTTTACACTCCCTGGATTTGAGACAATAGTGGTTTTCTTTCTGGCTAAGAGCGCAAAAGGGAGTTAGCTGGGCTGGCATGTTTGTTATTACCGATTCTCCAGTGCCCTTTGTGAGAGGGCTGTTGGGAGGGATGGGTCAGGGCCAAGCCCAGACTCCTTGTAACTCAAGCCATTGTTTGGGTTTCCCCTATTTTCTGTAGTGCCTACAGGACTGTGCTGCCCAGGGATCAGAGATGAGTGGCAGAGCTCTGCCGAGTTAAGCACTGTATGAACATGTGATGAAGAGACAAGGGCTGAAGAGTTTGCAGGCTATTGTTGGTGGGCAAAGCTCATGGTACAAACATTACACATTCTCTGAGCTGATTGTTTTTGGGGTGCTGGGGTGGTTTTTTCAAATGGCGAAGCCAGCTGGCATTTAGCAATGGCAAAAAGAGCAATTCTGTTTTCTTCTTGCTGACTTGACTCTGGTACAATGGCTTATCAGAGTGCAGGACTATTTTTTTGCACTGAAGACTAAAGACTAAGGGAATAGCTAAGCCCAGCTGAGCCCAAAGCTTTGCCTTATAAGGGAACTGCCCGAAAGCGCAGATCTCCAGCAAGCCTCTCCTCGGGAGAGAAATCCAGAAAGCAACGCGGCAGCGATGTGTCAGACCGGAGCTTGCAGGGACGGCCAGAAAAACAACACTCCTTTAAATAACTTTAATTAACCTCCAACGTCAGCGTGAAGGAGGCCACCAGCTTCTTTCTGTGGAGCAGTGTGTGCAGTCACACCAAAGAAACAGCAACAAGTTTGCCTGAACAGGAGCCTCCTTTGTAAGAGCCAGTGCGGAGTCTCTGTTGCAGGCTGGTACTGTAGCTGACTTCTCAGCTGGAAGCTATAAACACTTTCTGACTACCAGGCACTTTCAGCTGGATGGAGAGAGCTCTTTCCCCTGGTTTAGGAAATGCTCCTGGTTGTCTCCCCAGGCACCAGTCTGAGCTGTTCTCTCTGACTGCTGGGGCCGATAATTCATGCTGTGGTCCATAAGAGCCTCACCAATCTGCAGATGTGCCCAGGCAGCTCAGGGGTTCTGAGGGAGCGAATCGGGCCAATAGGTTCTCTTCTCGTGCCTCAGGTCCCTTCCTGAGCTCATGTGCTCTTAGGGAGACAGCAAAGATGCTTTGCAAAGATGCTTTGCAGAGACTGCTGGCTCAGCAACGGAGGTCGTACATTTTTTAATTAAAAGGCTTAGCGGTTATGAAATGTTCCTGAAACCGGAATGTGAGTAGACATTGATGGCACCAGTTTTGTTTGAAGCATAATCAATTTAAATAGATCTGCTCGTGTCTGCCACGCAGCCATGTGACTCCCTTGGGCTTTGGCATCTCGGCTGCGAGACAGCGCTCGCAGAGGGCCTGCTGGAACGGGACGAAGCACAGCCCTGGTGGGAGAGTACAAGGTCTTCTTTGTACGGGAGGCAGCCTCCCAAAGCAGAGCACCGTGGCAGTGCTCCAGCCCCCGGCTCTGCTTGTGCTGCCTCTGGTGCTGCCATCGCAGGCTGTGAAGTGTACCATCAGACAGAAATGGAATTTGCAAGCGAGCAGATGTGGGGAACTTCCCTTCCTCGTTTTAGAAAACAAGGGCCAAAACTGGGAAATCCCCCTCAGCTTGCCACGCATGTGCACAGACTGTCATGCAACAGGAGAGCTTCTCCTGGTCCCACTTGGTGTTGAGCCCAGGTTTGAAGATCCCAGCACAGGGCAGCGACCTCCAGTGCTTTGGGAATTCAGTTTGGTCAGGCCCCGGCTTTGGAGGCAAACAGATCCCTCTGAGGAGCTGTGTAGTGCCAGTTGTTGAGCCTGGTTAGGACTTCCTGGGAAACACGTTCTGCTCTAGAATATACCTTGAGGGCAAGTGTTCATGTAACACACGAAACCTGCTTGTGAGAGCACTCACCTACCGTCCGCTGCTGTTACTAGATATGGGTGATGTTACTGTCACATAGCTGTAAAGCTGGGGTGATTTTTAAGTGTGAATGATGATAAGCTGGTGTTAATGGAAGAAAGCTTCAGGTCTCCTCACTAAAGGATCAACAGTAAAAACTATAAAAAAACCAAAACCATATATATATATACTGCTGTGCATGGAAAAAATGTTTGTGCGGAAACATCTGATACCCAAGAGTTCAATTAGGTCTGATGAAGGAGTCTGAAGTCACATTTGAAGAGCAGCCTTCAGAAGAGCAAGGTTGTTTTCCCACATTAATTACATACACATGTAAGTGGCTCTGTAGAGGTCTGAAACATCATCTACTGAGCACAGGTGCAGGAACATTGCACCTTGCAAAAACTCTTGACAGATTTCAGCAAAACCTAAGGCCTAGGGATAATTAGGAACAATAAATATTTTTTTCACAACATTTTCTCTATTAGCACTGTAAAATTTTGAATTTAAATGAAATCAGTCCCTCCCATATCCCCATCAGCACTTAGTGCAGCATCCTTTCTCTCAGAGGGATCACTTCACTGTAAGCTGGTATTTTACCTCCTGTGTGGGAGCAAGCCACACCAGAACCTGTCAGATCTAGAAACACAGGGAGGTACCTGTCTCTCAGGAAAGTTAAACCTGTACACTTTCATCTCAGGCTGGAGTTAATAATTGATATTCCTCAGATGTAAGCTACCTGCTTCTGAGGAAATTAAAAACAAACATACATTCCTGCCCCAAACAAACATCCCTGTGCCTGGATTCCAACTGCTAATGAGTAACTTTAGCATGCAGTTCAGGAAACAGGTATAAGCTCTTCTGTTTAAAACCCTTCTTGGTTAAAACTCTTGTCTTTGCCTTTGAAAGCACTGCAGCATCTAGAGAAGTATTCTTGAGCATCTGTTTTCTGACCTGTGCTTTCCCTAACCACTTTTCCCTACCCGGTGTCTATCCCTAAATGCACAGTGTAGCTTTTTGAAGTGGACAGTCACACAGATGTGTTGTTTCAGGTGTACAGTATGACTTGTATTTGACTCATAGGTTCATCTGAGGCTCGCTGTTGGTGGGTCTGGAGCAGCCTTGGCAGTTTGCAGGACTTTGTCCAGCACTACAGGATGACAGCTAGATGTTGACTCATATGATATATTTTCTTTCACTGCAGAAGGAAAATCCCAGCTTCTCTCAAGGTGGTGGTCACCAGCCTATTGCTGTGGAAAAAACACCTCACCTTGACAGAAAAAAACCCATGAGGCTATTGCTCTGCTCCTCATGAAAGACAGTGTGTTTCAGCACCCATCTCTAACACTTGTCTGTACAGTCAACACACGGCTCAACCGCCATGACCATCCCTTCTTGTATCTGGAAACATGTGTGGTGCACGGTCTGTGTCATTGTTTTCTCATTATAGCTACCTGCCTATTAACATAATCCTTTCATTGTCATTACATTGACAAATTACATGCTGGGTGCTGTTGCACACTCTAGCAAGGCAGTTTTCCTTCAAGACATGGCATTTGCTCCTCCAGGATGACTGGCAGTGTTTGCCTGGAAGGGATGGAATCACACCTGGCAAACCAGGAGTGTCCTGTCTCACCACACTTCTGTGCTTTCATTTATAGGTTCCGTGTCCTTTTCCTGAAACACAATGTCTTCCCTCTGGTATATGTGGTTTTTTTCATTTTTAAGTTTATCCAAAATTCAGGGAACTCAGGCCTGATTTTAGTCTGTAGGACTGTAATTTTCACATTTACTTGACAGGGGTGTGGTTTGACAGGGTGGCTTTGACTGACCCCCTGTTTGATGGGGTGACACTCTGCCATGTCCCTAGTGCTGTCAGGGTGCCAGCCAAGTCTCTGGTTAGGCAGCGAACTCAGAGGGTGTAACAGTGCAGACCCTGAATGAAACCTGTATTACCTGATGGGCCTTCGTCCACAGAGCTGCGGACACCAGGTATCTATCTCAGTGTTTTGTGAAGGTGTCTGTTGTTTCACCCTTGCTAAGATCTGAACACATTCTGTTGTTTAAGCAGAGACTTCACAGAATGCAGGTCAATTTGTTGACCTGGGCTGCAAACCTTTATTTTTGATGTAGGTAGGTGTATTTTGGCTGTGCTGATACATCATCTAGACAGCTTGTAAGTGGTGTTTGTGGTATGAATCTTGTCTGGTGCTGCCACTCAAGGAGGTGATGATGACTAACAAGATGGTCAAGCTGCCATCTGTCTCTTGGTGGCTTTACTGTGTTGTGTGTTCTGTAGGGCAACACTGACTCTGGGCAGCAAGCAAGGAGGAGGAACTTCCCTCAGTGCTGCCAAACCACATGAGTTATGCTGGACTCAGGCAGTATCAGGGGGTGACTCACAGGATGATATGTCAGCTGTGTGACCTTCTGAGCTGGGGCCTGGAGCCAGCTGGAGAGCACTGGCCAGCTCCCTCAAGATAACTCGTGCTTTCTTTGTTGCTGTCATGCAGTCTCTTCAGTGCCATGGCTGCTGTCACCTGCACGTCCCAAATCAGCTGATGAAGCACTTGACTGCTGGTAGTCCTCTCAGTCCTCTAGCAGAGCTTGAGTATTGAAATAAATGTGGAGAGGTAGGGGTGGGATTCACCTTCAGATGAACAATAAGGATCTCTTCCACTTGCCCTGTGTCAGAGCTCTTGGGTTGATTTAGTATATCAAAATATGCAAGTGGTTAAACTAACTGCCCATATTATTGCAAGTGCTTTCCAGACAGAAGACATTGCATTTGTGTAAGTATTCATATAATTCTGTGGCTCTAGTATTATAGCCTCTTTTATCCCGCACCTTTGTCAGGGCAGGAAAAGCTTGCTTTGTGAGGTTGTGACAATATCAAGTTGCTGAAAGCCCTTGCTTCATTTATCTTCAGCTCCTTGGAAGTGCTGGTGGCCGCCAGCCAGGCTGCGAGGCGAGAATGATCATGGCAGTCCTTTCCAGCAGCAGCTGGGGAGGATGCTTTTTTGTGAGCTGGGCACGCAGCACAGGTACACAGGCCTTGGCTGTGCACCTGAGAACATGGAGGGGAAGCCTTGCATGTGTCTGCTTTAATCTCTAGGGTCTAGAGACGAATATCTGAGTATCTGCGTGGGCTCACAGTGAGTGTGTCAGTCCTGCACGCGGGAAGGCTGCCCAGAAGTGTGGAAATGTGCCAGCAACTCTTATTTCAAATGCTTGGATAGGTCATGTCTGTGCTGTGACTGACTGACTGAGCCGTGTGCCTGCTCCCTCGCATATCCTCCCTGTGTCTGATCCACAGCACCCTGGGCATCCAGGAAATCCTTTCCACTGAGTCAGAGAAGGGATCCTGTTGTGTAACACAGGGCTTGCAATCCATCATGGCTTCAACACAGGATTAGGACAACATCCACACTTTCCCTAAACTAATCTTCGAGTATGCTGGTGGGGCTGGGGCAGCCAGCCTCCACAGGGACGTCCCTGACAGTGTAAAGGGAATTAAAGGGACACCGAAGCTCCTCTTTGCAGGGATGAGCAACAGTCACAGAACTTGCCAGGGAGAGCCAGCAGGCTCCAGGTCGCAGCTGCTTCCCATCACTTCCATTTCCTGGATAATAGTGTTCATTTCCTTCCAGATTTTACTTGCCTGGGAACGCAGTAACATCTGTTCCTCCAGGTTTCATCAAAGATGAACTTCCTCATGGCAGAACAGGATTTTAGAAGTTGTTTTGTGTTTTTCTTTTCTTTTTTTTTTTTCTGGTTTCGTTCTCAGAGCAGTGACTTCAAGTGAGGTTTATCTCTAAAAAACAATTATTAAAATGATAAGCTTGCCTTGCCTCTGCGTTTGGCTTTTTGCTAAATGGCTTCTGCTCTGACTTGCTCATGACACCAGCTCCAAACACCTGTCTTCCCACTGTTCGAGGAGCTCCAAATGCCCCTCTTCCCACTGTTCAGGACAGCAGGCAGAGCACCAGTGGCTGTGCCAGGAGCCCTGCTCCCGTGTGCTGCCTCGTGTCACACAGATGCTGGACAGATTGGCAGTGCCACTACAACATACTGTGCTATAACCCATTCTACTGAGGATTCATAAAATGCTATGGAGAGAAACCTTTCCCATGCAAAAGTATGTTCCGTCTGCTGCACTCATATGAGTTAAAAAACCAAAAAGGCTCACAACAATGAGAATAAACAGATTATTTTCTTAGTAAAATGTACCTCTTTAAACGGCTGCTTGCATGTGTAAGTTTGCACTCAGAGTTGTGAATTTTTTTAGTAGAATGTGGCATAGTTCATCTCTATAGGATCACTTATGGAACTTAAAAAAATTTTAAAATCTTTTTTCTTTTCATAAACCCAAAACTAATTAGCTTTGTTAAGAATGCTTACCTCATGATTACTTGTAGCATCATTCCTCATCACTTTTCTCTTCTTGTCATTTTATTATTACAGGGTTAAAAAACTACGTAATTCTTTAGGAAGGAAGAGTGCAGCAGTTAAGAATCATTTTATTCTCATGCAGCCCAATTCTGAAGCATTTCAAGCACTGAGTTCTTAGCGCCTTCAGTGGACAGCTTTGTGACACCTGTGAGGAAAGGATTTGTGTAAATGACCTCTCGCTTGGGCCGTGGCATGGCCTTTGCACACAGGCAGGTGTGACCCAGTGGACTGACTGTTCCCAGGAGATCCCTTTCTGCTCCAGAGAGAGTGCCCTGACATCCTTCTGCCCACTCTGCTTTGAGGTAATGTGTAACAGACTGCCAGATCTTTTGGGAATAATCTTCTCCATCCATTTGCAGCTCTGATCTGAAAGCCTCTGAGGGCTGAAGGTTAAGCAGTTCAAGATCTGGCTGGAAGATGCAGCTGACTTTCTACGTGAACTCTGAAACAGGCACTCAGACCTTACACCTGTAACTTCGTGGCACAGCTGCCTCTTACTCATGCCCTTGAACTGAGAAGACCAGGAGGTAACAGAGGTATGGACAAACCAGCTCTGTCCTGCTACAAGCAGGCTGAAGCCAGTCTGCTCTGCTGCTGCTCTCTTTGGAGCACAGCATTCCTGATATGGAGTTTCAGCAGTACTCAGCTTCAAAACTGGTTTGTGACTGTCTGGGTGACAGCCACCTGGTGACTACACTGCTTCTACCTTCATCTCATGCATACAGTGGTCTTCCAGTTTTTAAGATGGAGATCTCAGTGTGCCAATAAATGTGGCCCAGACATCAGAAGTATGCAAGAGACGAAATAAGTAGGCAGAAAAGCACAGCTGTAATGCTATTAAAGGTGCTCATTCTTTTTCTCCTCCCTGTAACGTTTATTTGGCAGCTTTGGAGCCAATTCTGTGCCGTTTATTTGGGGATGCAAAAAAAGGCTACCAACCTTTTTTCAGAACTACTGTGTGGGAAGAGCACCATTCCTCACGGTTTTCTTTTTCCATACAAGCACTTACCCTGAGCCAGGCTGAATGCCATTGAGGTGGGGTGTGCCAGGCATCCAGAGCCTGGCCAGTCCTCAAGAAATGATCAGCAGCATTCCACCACACAGATCCTTCTGCTTGTCCTGAAGTACAGGGTCACTGGACTGAGCTGGTGGATGTTTCAGCTCATTAGCTTCATAAGTTAATGGTTCTTGTTACTCAAATTAGTACTGAGATGTAAATTAACCTTTTCCCTCTTATCTGGTAAATAAAGGGTATAATCTCTATATTCAGGATGTTTCTGGAAGATTATTACTCACTAGCATGTGGTTTTTATTGATTAGTTCCAGTTCTAGCAATCATTAACAACTACTGGTAGTTTAAGAATTATTTCTTATTTCAAATGGTGGAATTTATTTGGCTTTACACCAAGGCAGGTTAAGTAAGCTCTGCTGAGCAGTTACCTTTCTCTTCAATCAGACTTCTGTGTAAAAAGGCAATACATTCTACTGCTTGTGCTTTTTCAACTCTGAACTTCACCTTTACTGTTAAGAAAACATGTTGACATATCAAACAATGTAACTAATGGGCAAAGCAGAACAAAATAAGTCACTGTTTAAGCTATTTTTTTTCTTTTAGGTCATGCTTTCCCTATTGGAATATATCAATCAAAAGACAGACATACAGCTTAAAAGGTAGATAACCAGAAGAAAAACTTGCAGAAATGTGCAAGGTGAGATAAACTGGATAGAAGAATTGCATGAAAATACACATAACGAAAGTCCAAGAAATTAAACAAATGTAACTTTGTGATTAAACGTGACTAATAGGGCACGTGTCTTCCTATCTTGAGAGTTTGTAACTCTGCTGCAGTCATGATACGGTAAGTCAGAGCTGGGGAGGAAACAGAAAGGTGGCTGGATGATATTTTCCTAACCATAAATACTTGAATAATTACATGTCTGTTCTGCATGCCTTCTGGCCCAAAATACTGAATATAGTTGATTTTGTATTTGTTGTCTTAAAGTATTTTTAGCTGAAAGTATCCTCCCTACTACAGGTGGGTTGCTCAACTACGCCACTGTTCTCTGACTCTTTTAGCAGAGCCGATCCTCAAGCGTCCAATGAGACTTTAGTCAAACACAGCACATATAGCAAAGAGCCTGAAGACAAAACAAAAATTCCTGTTGAATGGACTACAGTAGGGCCTATTAGATTTCTTCTCAAATTAGGCCCATGATGTCTTGGGTGATTAGTGTAGGGTATTACAAGGTTACTTTCTGTGCAGGTATATGGCAGAATAAGGGTTGTTCTAGTAATTCCAGAACTTATATTTCCTAAAATCAATATAATTTTATTATTCAGATAGACAACTGGTTTGGCTTTATGCTTTATTAAAGGGGTATCTAGATGCCCGAAGCTCTGCCAACTGTTGATCAAGGAACCAGATGAAACTTTATCTAAGTATTCCAAATATCCAAGCACGTGGTCATAGTTTAAAAACTGTCTGTGACAGGAAGGCTGTGAAGTCCCTTGTCTGACAACATCCCTTTCCTGTGGTACAAGGCCAAGTGTACAGAGAGAAACAAAATTATCAGCATTTCTTGGCTACTGCTCTTCCTTTGAGCCCTCCTACAGCATGTTAATTCAAAGCACCTCAAGGCATGTTTCACAGACTTATTATGTGAAACTCCTCTTTCTCAAAGCAGAGAACGATGACCTGTCAATTTGTAACCCAGCTTGTTTCACTTCTGTTTTACAGCTCGACCCAATTCAACAGCTGTCCCAGGACAACTGTGTGGGAGTGATAAGCCATGGCATGTGCATGGGAATGAGTGACGCTGCCACCAGAGATCATGTAATGGTAGAAACACTACCAATTTCCACATCACAACCCAGTCAGTCGAGGTAAAAGCCGAAATAATTGGGTCTAATACTGCTATGAAAAGTATGCTGAGGGCTAAAAATACTATTTAAAAGGTAGAGTTTCTTGTCTTGTGCATTTTCCCATCAGCTCCTGACTTCAGTGAGAGTTGTTTCAAGCCCTGTCTGAAAAGATGGAGCAGTTAAGGATGATTTGAAAAAGTTCTGTGACAGCAGTTAATGTTAAAGAAGCACAAATCTTTGGCTTTCACAAAGTTTGAATGTTTTTCTTCTTGGAATTTTGGATGAACATACACATGTTTAAGCAGTAGACTAGTTATTAGCAAAAACATGTGCTTAATCCAGGCTATCTTACAACCTTGATTGCTCTGCTTTTTAAATCTTGGAATTCAGTTTTGCAGACCTTCAGTCCCCTGGCCTACTGTTGTGGAACTGTTCAAAAGTCCTTGGATAAACATTAAATACCCTTGGAGTGTGATGGTACACTGTGTGCTACTGGAAGCGCTGCTGGTCTTTCTCCCTTTCGCCTCCCTAAGAAAGTTACATGTTTATAAAGAGAGAATTAGACGTGGGGGAAGGAGGAAAATCTTTCAAGGTTACATCCTTCAAGAACTAAAAAAATTGTCTCTTTTCTCATTAGTCTTTATGGGACCTTTTGTTTTTAAGTCAATAGGAGACTTAAACACTCTTGCAACTTGGAAGGAGACTGGCAACTCACAGCAGTGGCAAAGGAAGGCTGAGGATTGAATCACCTGAAGTGTATATTCCTCTTCCCTCAGTGCAGCAACAGAAATGAGAGGTTGCCAAAAATATCAGGGCAGAAAGAAACATGTGGTTTTGCTGATTAGCTTGCCATTTCAGAGGTAGTGGGATTTTGTTGGTGCTGGCATTAACACCCTGTACCCAATCAGAGTGGTTTCTATGTACTCCAGTGGAGCCTTCTGGAGGTTGAAGACTTTTAAACTATTTGGATTACCACTTATGATGAGACAGTTTCCATTACAGCCTGACTGCTTGTTTTGCTTGCTTTGTTTTACCTTGTTTTGTTTTGTTTTGTTTTTCTGCAGGATGGGAAGCCCTCCTCTTAAGACTGGGTGTTCTGTTAAGCTTAAGCTTCTACGTGGCCACAGGTATTTGTGAATTTGTGAAAGGGTAAAACCAGGGCTTTTCCTACATGAGACAATTAAATAGGATGCAATTTTATGCTTTGGCCTGAAAGACTGCACCTCTCCAAGGGTCTTTTTAATGTGCTGAAGTTCAGAGCTGAGAGCAACCAGCTTAGGATAAGGGAAGATGCAGCACACGCTGGCTTCTCCATCACTTCAGGGCTGAGGTGGCACATGCCACCTCATGGAATGGGTTTGGGTTGGAAGGGACCTTATAGATCATCTCATTCCAAACCCCTGCCATGGAGAGAGACACCTTTCACTAGACCAGGTTGCTCCAAGCACCATCCAACTTGGCCTTGAACACTCCAAGGATGCAGCAGCCACAGCTTCTCTAGGCAACATGTGCCAGGGCCTTAACAGCCTCACAAATGAAGAATTTCTTCCTAATATCTAATCTAAGCCTGCTCTCTGTCAGTTTGAAGCCATTCCCCCTTGTCCTGGCACTGCATGCCCTTGTCAAAAGTCCCTCCCCATCTTTCCTTAGGCCCCTAAAGGGCCCAATACCTAAGGTGTTAATGGTGAGCCAGTGGCTGCGCAGTGCTGTGGAGCTTTGTACGTGATGAGTTAGCTTGTGGTCAGCCCAAGTGCTCTGGCCTTCGCACCAGTGTTGCATGTGTGTTCTCGAGAGCAGCGAGACATGAGCCCGTGGGCTCCCTGAACTCCCTCATGCACGCTCATCTCAGGCATCTGATGCAGCAGTTGGATGATGCTGCCACTTGTTTCTATTTGCTTGCACAAGGTTACCAAGGCTAATATTTGAGGACTGGGAATACAAACAGAAGATCCAAATTTGCTTCTGCTCCCTGGCCTCCTGTAATATCAAGATCCGGACTGCAGCTGAAGAGATGTCATCAGAATTAAGCATTAAATGTGATTGTGGGTGGACTACATGGGGTATGTAACAGTATGATTTAGGTATGTTGTAGTGCAAATAATATGCAGTGTGCTGGATGCAGCAAGGAATGCTTCTCTGGTAGGTAAGCTGTTGGCTTCTGAAGGTGAATGTTCTGACGTGTGAAGAATTTTACATCTGAGAAGTGCTGTGACTGATAATGAGCATGAGGAACGATGGTGCTGTCTCACCAACCAAGATGAAAGGAAGCAGGTTAACAAATAGAGTAATAGGAAAAAATTGTGCCAGCCTTTGCAGATCATCCTCAAAAACCTTGCTTTTGTGATCTGCTTGCTCTTGTTATATATACTAGGGCACATCATATGTTGTCTGTTAACTATGCTAGGAATGTCCCAGGCCCTTGTAGTCTCTTTTCATGTCACTCTCAGCAAATCCTCCAAATATTCTTCCTTTTGAATTAATTCCTCCCTGCCTCTGTTTGCCTGGAATGTGAGTGATATGAACTGAGCTATTGACTCATCGATGCACTATGCAGGGAGGGCATTTTTTATTTTATTTTTATTGCTTGTCCCTTGAGGTCACTCCCTCAACCATTACTTTCCAGTTAAATAAATCCTCTGAATGTTTTCCTCTGTGTTGGATTTCTGAGCTATTATACCCAAACATTTGAACATTCATTTTCTCAGATTAAATAGTAACTATTTACTGCTTATGCTTCTATGCTCAGAGGAAGCTGTTCCATATCCTCTGCACAATCCAACGGGGAATGTTTCTTGTGACTGAGCACCTTTCACTTGAATCAATATAAAAATGTTACTCAAAGGTGCAGCAAGTTTGCCTCACAAAATAAAAAAGTATTCTCATGAACTGCTGCTAGAATTGGTGGAAATACTTGAAAAGATAACAGTTGTCTCTGGTCCTTAGTTCTCTTTCAGAAAGCATTACCCAGCAACAAATGAAATGGAGCCAACAGAACCATTTAAAATAGCAAAGTAAACAGTTCATGTCGTAGTCAAGATAATCCTTAATTTCTGCTGCTTATCTGAGATCTGCCCCGCTGATCTGATGGGAGGATTTAACCTTCCTGAAAGCTGTTATCAGTGTATGTGCTTGAACTGGGAAGACCTCTTTCCACCTGCTTTTCAGAGCCCTTTCTCCTAGGAGATTAATGCTACTATGCCCCTTTTGGAAAGGAAAACTTCTGAAATATGGATTATTTTCAGAGAGCTATACTAGGAATATTTTGTTACAATACAGCTTAAGGGAAATACTTAAAAAATAATGCCTATTTAAAAGATCCTATTTTCTTTTCTTTCCTGAAGAATCTTCTTGTCTTAAATTCAAATAATTTTTGTCTTACAAAAGAACATGTATAGTTGTGGAAATTGAAAAGAGAATAATTGGCTTATGTTACTGCTGGTTGTGTAAAAAACTCAAAATAAAAGCTATGGGGAATTTTAATTTCAAATTTCTTTGCAGTGTGTGGAAACCATTTTGTAATTTTCTGTTTCTCTTGGGATACTGTGTGAAACACAGAATGGCAGAGCAGATGGCATGTCTTCTCTTTCCAAAGAGACGAGTAATATCACTCTGTTCAAAGGAGACGTCTAAAGGGGGTTTCACTGGGATATGGGAAAGCCCAGTCTAACATCTGTACCAATTAAATGATGAACAAAATTTAAGTGATGAACAAAAATCAGTGTCAGTTTAACAGATTTAATGTATGACACTTTTCCCAAGCAAATGGTTGTGTTTCTGATGCTATTTTTACTACATTTCTGATGGCTCATTTTAAATTAAAAAAAAAAAAATTTAGAAGTCTGTCTTTAGATTAAGACTCTCTGGCATACCTGTGCCAGTGGGAGGAGGGGAGAGAATCAGTGGGTGAAACGTCTCAGGCTTAGTCATAGTAGAAGCAAGGAGTGATGGCCTGAATTATGCAGCAAAAGTTCTCAGAATAGCAAATGAGTCACTATTGCCCTTGAACTTTCTGGATCTGAAACTATATTTATCATTTTGCATTGTTCCCAAGCCGTGTATTTGTAGTCCCACACACAGAGCAACTTGCATTTTGTGCCCTCACGAGCTAAAACACAGACAGGAGAATTTCCAGGGAGAGAAGTCGAGGATTAATTTCTTTCTGTGAGTTTTAGGAAAAGCTTTAGTGAAGAATGTCTGCACTGGGAGACAACTAATGTACTAATGTGAAGGCAATACTAAAAGGTTAAATAAAGGAATAAGACAATAGTGTACAAAGTTAAAAAAAAAAAAGAAAAAAAAAAGAGGAAGTGAGTAAAATTAAAGCGTTCCTGTGGGGTCAAGAACCTGTAGCATGGGGTGCTGTTTTGAGAGGCAAATATTTTTGTGAATGCAGTAGCTTTTCCTTTTCCTTGCCACCACAACAGAAACCGGAGCACTAAAAGGAGAGATCCAGATAATTACATTTTTCATTCTTCTGCTTCTTCTCCCCCTACAGTATAAGAGATGAATTAGAGCAGTTTTCCTACCAGGTTGTGGCTAAACAGCTGGCTTTGAAAAGAGTGCAGCTGCCACACTGAAAAACCACCTTGGCACTAAAATTCCGAATCTTGTAGTGTCTGCAGAACTATGTGTTCGATTAGTGACCAAATGCACATCCTGGAAGAGACAGCACTCACTGTCTCTGGTCTTAGAGCAGCAGACTCTGTAGAAAGAATGGAAAAGGTGCTTGAGAGACTTCTATCTTTAGAGTATTTTACATAACAGAATTTTAAAAATGAGAAATATTATTATTGGGCAGCAGGATAAAAGAGGCAGTATTGGGCAGTATTGGCTTGCCGAAAAGGACTTAGCAAATGGAAATCCAAAATTAGTTCCAGGAAATATAATAGGTAACGTAATAAGTACATGAGAACTTCAGGTACTTTGCATTCTTGTATGTGAAGTTACTGCAGCACAGGATTACACATCCCACACTGGTATTTCAGGTTTCCTTGTTCAGTGGGAAGAAAAACCATTGGTGCGTGGAGGCTCATTTTATAGGCATAGATTATCAGCTATCTTTGTATATTCTTCCAAAAACCCTCATGGCTGTTGTGACAATTTATTAGCATAGGGAACCCCTGTGGGCATTTGTGCTGCCGTGTAAGTAGAAGCACAAGGAAAGACTATTCTCCATGTCTATTTGTAGTTATCTCAGAGTGCATGAAAAATGGGCAACAGAACCCTCTCTGTTTTATGGGGGTCTTCGAGAGCAATTTACAATGCCTAGACAGCTGAAACATTCAATCTGTGGGGTGGTGGAAAACAAAATATCAGTATCTTCAGAGTAAAACACTTCCAATAAAGTGTGCAGCAAGATCATTTTAACTCAGAACTACAGCTTTTCCACCCCCACCTCTGCCAAGCATAATAAACATACCAGATGAAATAAACCTCAATGCATGGGGAAATTGTTCACAAGAAAATTTAGCAGTAATAGACTCACAGCTCCACAAGTATTTACATTTTTGCTCAGAAAATTAAGATTACTAAACTGAGAAAACTAGGGACAATTTAAAAACTGGTTTGCATGTTGGCATTACTGAGGAAGTAGGATGACAAGAAATCTCTTCTACTGTTACCCGTAATGGATACAATTTGCTAATATAGATTTGTACTCATCTAGGACAAATTTAGCAGTTGGTGATGTGAGCAAGGTTTCACTGAGTAACTGCAAAATCTGTGACTTCCAAAATGCTATATTCTGACAGCTGTGACAGAAGCTTAAGTGTATATAAAGAGTGACATTTACACCTTGTGCTGAAGCCCTGCAGTTATTTTCTGCTACTCTTTTCTGCTACACTTTTGCTTTTAGAACTGCACTACCATGGGTCGGTGGTTCCCAAACTGGGACATGTAGGTGAGCAGCAGCAAAATTTCCACGCTCTGATTAAATGCTTGATGAATGTGACCATGAAGAATGGCCGCACCCAGTTCACCTAGGCATCCAGGTGGTTTATTTTTGTGGGTTTGTGTTTGGTTTATTTATTTTTTCCCCAAAACAAAAAACTTCAGGCATTTGACCAAGACTTACAGCCTCCACTGTAAGTTTTGGCAATGAGCTACGCAGCTACATTTTTATTGAAAGTATGTGGAAACCTCTTAGTAACTCTGCTCATTGCCAGAAGCATTTGGCCCAAAGAATGTGGGAACAAGAATTCCTGCTGAGGGTATTTTCAACTGATTCCTGTTTCCTGAGCCCTTTCCTAGGGCACCTGGTGGGTGGCTGATGTAGGCCCTGTGCATCCTTCTCTCTTGTCTGTGGTGACCAGTGACAGGATCAGAGGGAATGGCCTGAAGTTGTGTCAGCGAAGGCTTAGTTCGGATATTAGGAAAAGGTTTCTCACCCAGAGGGTGGTCGGGCAATAGAACAGGCTCCCCAGGGAAGTGGTCACAGCACCAGCCTGACAGAGTTCAAGAAGTGTTCGGACAAGGCTCTCAGGCACAGGGTGTGGTTCTTGGGGTGTCCTGTGCAGGGCGAGGAGTTGGATTCGACGATCCTTGTGGGTTCCTTTCAGCTCAGCATATTCTGTGATCCTGCCGGCACGGCAGAGGCGGTGCACTTCGTAATCAAAAACATACAGTTTTAAAAAATGGCCATATCCATGGCAACCTGAACCCGACACCGCCGCAGCCCAGCCCGCTCCCAACGCCTTTACACGCCGCAGAGCGAGGGAGGGAGGAAAGGAAGGAGCGAGGAAGCGAATGAGGGAGGGAGGCGGCGCCCCGGGGCCCCCCTCAGAGCGCCGGGTCCGCCCGCTGGAGGCGCTGCTGCTCCCGCCCCGCCGGCCGCGCGCGACACCAGCGGCCCCGCGGGGAGACTCGGCCCGCGCCGGGGGCGTGGCAACACCCCTGAGTGGCGTCCCTGCCGGCCAATGGGCGCGCCGCACGCCTGACAGTTAGGCGGGCTCGGCCAATGGCGCTCGGCGGGGGGCGGGCGCGGCGCGGCGCGAGAGGCGCGGCCGGGCGGCGCGGCGGGCAGTCGGCGCGGTGGCGCAGGATGATGCGGCTGTGGCGCTCGGCGCTGCTGCGGGAGCTGCTGCTGCTCGGCCCGCCGGGGGC
>VXBT01002855.1:1037114-1080337 GCA_013400235.1 Oriolus oriolus
GGCGGGGAGAAGTGAGTGTGGAGGGGGCGGCGGGCGCGGGGGATGATGCGGAGGCGCCATGTGAGCGCCGCCTCCCCCTCGCACGCGTGGTGCCCGCGGAAGGGGCCGGGCCGGGCTGGGCGGACGCTCCCCCGGCAGGTGTGGGGACCCCGGGGATGCCGGGGGCTATCCCGGCCGCTCCCCGGGCGGTGCGAGCCCGGCTGCCGGCGGGTCCCGCGGGTCGCGGCCAGCGGGCTCGGAGCGGGAAGGAAGCGTGGCGGAGGGGCGTGTGCGCCCCTCGGGGCTCCGCTCACCGCGGCGTGGGGCCCAGGCAGCGCCTCGGGCTTCCCCCGGCCCGGGGGTCCCTCCCGCGTGTGTGCCAGGGTGCTGTCCGTGGGGAGGCCCGGCGCAGGGAGCGTGCCGGTAGGGTGGCTTTGGTAGCGCTTCCACTTGGTTAAAAATATTTTTCAAGAGAAGCGAAAGCTGTGTCATCTCGCATTAATTATTAAAGGCAGTGTGCATGGTGAGTAGTGCTGCCTCGGAAGTTTTGCAGCACTGTCCTCTCCACGTCTGTATCCACCTGGATGCGTTCCTATATAACCTGCCCTAGGGTGACCCAGCCTTGGCAGAGGGGGTTGAACTGGGTGATCCCCAGAGGTCCCTTCCAGCCCTAAGAATTCTGTGATCTAGTGCAGCCAGGGACAGATACTTCCACTCGTACGTGGTGAGTACAGATGTTTATAGGTGCTGCAGGAAGTGTGCCTGTGCCAAGAGGTGACAAGGGTACGTGCAGGTCATAGAATGATAAGGCTGTATATGTTTATGAAGTTAATATTCCTTCACTCAGAACCTGAAATACTCCAAAAAAAAAAAAGGTCAGAGGCAGGTGTATCAGCTCCTGTTTTTGTACCTGGTAATGACTGGTAGTGGATACCAGGGATACAGTATAATGATGAGGTAAATGGATTGGCAGAGCATTCTGCTCTGTTAGTCTTCAGCATTATGCGAATCTTGAGTGTTCATTTCCTACCACCCCCTGTCTGACAGTCTGTGCATTGGTTGTTTGAACCTGGATACGTTTAGTATCTCGGATAACCTTTTACAAGAAGTTTGACAGCTTAACTGCAAGCCCCATGAAGACTTCTCTTTTGTGTGTGTTTGAAATGTGCTCCGTGGCATTCCTGTAGGCACCCTGTGCGCTAATTATGGGGTAGCATAATTAAAATTAAACCCAAGCAGCTTTCTCAGGCTTTGCTATGCTTATTACCTAGATGAAAAGAGTAAATGACAGAAGAAACAGGGCCGAGAAAGGAGTACCTTGTTTTGACACTGAGCAAAGTCTCTGTTAGTCTAATGCTAAGAGGAAGTCTGGAGAAGATTCTACAATGCCAGTCAGAAAGGCTTCAGCCTTTAGCTTGTTACTAGTTCTGCTTTTGAGTTGTGGTTTGTGGGGTTTTTTTAGCATGAACTTCAATATGGCAGGTAGGGGAAGAGGCTGTGGCCTTGTTCTTCTCTGCTTTTTGCCCCCAGATGCGTTAGCTGCTCAGCCTGGTTCAGTGGGGTATAGCCTACTTTAAAGGCATCACTAGTTACTTCTGCTGTCAGATGCCTTAAAAAATGCATGCACGTCGGGTTATGTAACTATGTACAATATAATACACAATCATATGGGTATTATTTTAAAGTTTATGCTATTGTTCAACAAATATGAAGTCTCCTCTTTGAATTAGCTCCATATATAATGTTTTGGAATAAAAAATATTCTTCTCTGGCTCCAATAGATGTGGTTTATAAAGATTGCACTTTTCAAGCAGAAATGCACACATTAAAAATTTTCGAAAAAACCAGCATGCCAGGTGTGATGGGTGTTTGAGGGTAATGCAAAGGTGATTTATTGAAGAGGCAATATTTTCTTAAACCAAGCTGTTATTAGCTTCCTACAGCTAGCATCAGTTAGGGAAATTATTTAATTTCTGACGTGTGTGGTAAAGCTGTGTAATCACAAACCAGTTAAACACTTTTAATAATTTTTGGCTTTTGACAGAAGGATGTATTTGAAAGTCAGATGCTTGTTCTTTGAGTCTTACTGCAAAATGAACAGGGAGAAATTCTGTAAAACATCTATCATAGTTACGAACAAGGAAAAAGCTAGAAACTTTCTTTTCATTTCGGGTTATGCTAGAATTCCTGGTGGCACATTAGTCAGGCTGCTGGATACTTTCATTCTTACTTTTCTTGATGCAGAACTATGAAAAACTTCCTTCAAGCATTTGTAAATGGTACATTACATGTAGAAATCATTGCTATATTAAGACAGAGTTACAGGGTCGAGAAGAAAAGTGAGGTTTTTCAAATGACAGGTGCCTGAACTAGACTGACAACTGGGCTAAGTCAGTGCAGTCTGTGTATTCTGCTGATTCCAGCACTTTGCCATCCGTAGTGTCTTAAAATTTGAGTGGTGTTTGGCAAATGGTTTGTGGACCCAACTGGCAATAGTCCTTTTTGCTCTTTTTTTTTTGTTTGTTTGTTATTGTTGATGGGCTGTTTTTTTTTTTTCCTATTTGGTTGTAAGGTCATGGTTCTGGGATACTGAAATAACCCACGGTGTCAAAAGACAGCAGTAAGGTTTTCCTGTTTATTTGCTTGCCTAACAGTCCTTGTGTAGAGAGAGTAGCAGTTGTAAGGTGAAAGCCTAAAATGTTCTGTGCAAAGACTATACAGAAATTTAGAACAGTTTAATTCCTCATAGAATAAATTACGAGGTCTGTGGCTGATGAAATAGCTAGTATCCCATTGCATAACCAGATCCCATTGTGCATTTTTTCCGTAACATCTTCCACCACCTCCTTATCCCCGCTATCCAGCCTTCACACTGTGTATCCAACTGAAACTTAATATATTTTGGAGAGGAAAAATAATTGAGCTTAAACTGAGAGTGGTCACAGACTGGTAAATTTAATGGGAACTGTGGATTAAAACACAATAATATCTATGCTCATGCCTGAGTTATTAAAACACAGTAGCCTAATATGCTCCTCAGTTATAGATGTGTATAACACTTAATACCATTTGTTCCTACTTTCAATGTAGCTGTGCTTTGCTTGCTTTTACTTTCAGTATGAGTGTGCATTGTTCATTTTGCATCTTATGCTGGACAGTAAAGGGATCAAACAGTTTATCTTAGTAGAAGCTATTTCTAAATTACAAAGGCCTTGATTAAGGTGAGAGGGAGGAGCAAAACGTGAGTTACCCTAATTTATGAAGCTAAATTGCTCACTTTTTACAGCTAAATTGCAATAGTGCTAGACACTAGTGTATACAATATCACAAAGTGGTTAAAGGAAGTGTTTCATTAATTTTTTTTAAATGACAAGGGAGTAGCAGTGCTCTTTTTTTTAAGGGCAGAGATGAATTCTGGAGATACTTTTAAAAATAAATTTACTTTTGCAGCCAGGCCAGATTACAGAGGAATAACTAGGCAGTGGTTCATTTCACTGATACTCCTGATGGAGTGTGGGTACAATGCTCAGAGATGCAGGGAACAGAAGTGCGCTTGTATTAGACCTTTCATAACTTCTGTAGAGGCCAAGGTTTTGAAGTTAGTTTTTTGTTTTGCCATAAGCACTTTGATAGCTACTAAACATGTCTGTCTTTGGTCTTAAGTTTATAAATATGTAGTTTCTTCTTGTATCTTGGTAAGTTCTTGGGTAAATAGTTACCCACCTCTGTTATTGGATCAGCGTCTCACTATACAAGTGGATAGAAAGTAATTACTTAGTGACTTGGCAAGTGTTTATATCTCTTGGTTGGAGATGCTTACCTGTGTTAAGGTGACAACTTCTTCAAGGTGCCTGTTTCAGATAGGGGGGCTACTGACTGTGACTTGCAGCTTTCATAGAATCCCAGACTAGTTTGGATTGGAAGAGACCATTTAAAGGTCACTTAGTCCAAACCCCTCTGCAATGAGCAGGGACATCTTCAATAGATCAGGCTGCTCAGAGCCTCCTGCAATCTGATGAGTGTTTCCAGGGATGGGGCATCTACCACCTCTCTGGACAGCCTGTTCCAGCATTTCATCATCCTCACCATAAAATTTCTTCATTATATCTATCATAAATCTGTCCTCTTTTAGTGGAAAACCATTATACTTTGTCCTATTGCAACAGACCTTGCTAAAAAGCCTGTCCCCATCTTTCTTATAGACTCCCTTTTGGTACTGAAAGGCCGCAGTGAGTTCTCCCAGGACCCTCCTCTTCTCCAGGCTGAACAACCCTAGTTCCCTGAGCCTTACCTCTTAGGGGGGAGATGCTCATCCCTCTGACCATCTTGGGTGGCTTCCTCTGGACCTGCTCCAATGGGCCAGTGTCATTGCTGTGCTGAGGACCCCAGAGCTGAATGTAGTGCACTGGGTGGGGTCTCACCAGAGCAGAGTAAAGGAGAAAATCACCTCCCTTGACCTGCTGCCCACACTACTCTGGATGCAGCCCAGGACACGCTTGGCTCTGAGTGCACGTGGCTGGGTCATGTCCAGCCACTCCTCCAGCAGCACCCACAAGTCCTTCTCAGCAGGGCTGCTCTTGATCTGTTCTTCCCCCAGCCTTGTGTTGATTGCGGGAGTTACCGTGGCCCAGGTGTAGAACCCTGCACTTGACCTTGCTGAGCTTCATAAGGTTCACACCTGGACAGGCTTCTTGAGTTGTCCAGGTCCCTCTGGATAGTGTCCCATCCCTCAGGCTTGTCACCTGCACCACTCAGCTTGGTGTCATTGGCAAACTTGCTGAGGCTTCATTTGATCCCACTGTTGGTGTCATTGATGAAGATATTAAACGGTACTGGTCCCGTTACAGATCCCTGAGGGAACATTGTTTGTGACAGTAATTGTGACCTCATTTTTATGACTGGTGTCATATTTGTTAATAATGCCTGAAACTGTTATTAGCAATGTCATGTCTTTATATTATTTGTTGTTCTGTAAATCCTGTTCTGCATTTTGGCAGTTTAATCTTGAAATACAAAGTAGGAATCTTCCGTGTTATTTGACATGTAATCTTGTTTCTATCCTAGAAATTCAGCATTTGTTAAAATGAAGTCCTCCCCAGAATCTGGTGTAGGCTTTGTACTGATGCAAAAGGAAGAGCTGAAAGAAGGAATTATATGGACTGCAAAGTCCACAAGCTTGGAATTCCTATGTTCATTTTTCTTTATATTTAAAACAGCCCACCAGTATTGCAGTCCACAGATTAGTATACTACCAAAGAAGTCTTGTTGTTTAACAGTCTGGTGCTTACTTATTTTTTTAAAGAAGGTGGATAACTATCAAATTCGTTATTCTTGAAATCAGGTGAACTGGAATTTCCACTTAATTTGACTGTGAAAATGGCAGGTTCCCTGACCTGAAAAACAGCTTTTTACATGTGTGGAACAGAATTATCTTGCTAAGTGTGCTCTCAGTGCCAAAACACATCTTTTAGGTTAAGCAAATATTAGTTACTGACATCACTGATCTGATAAACTGCAGAGCAAGCCTTTTCACCCCTATTTAGCTGATAAACTTTATCAAAAGATGGACTATTTGACAAGGAGCAATTTTCTGTAAATGTATTGAATGTCATCCTCTTTGCTGTGGTAGTCTGTGCAGCTCCATTGTTTAATTAGGCTGAGTGACCCAATATTGAACAACAGCAGATGTGAAAGATATGAAAACCACGCTGAGAGATTTTCTGCTGTGAAAGGTGCACATCTCTTTAATAGATTAAAATCTTAAGAAGAGGCAGCTAAAATCTTGGTTAAATGTCTGAAGTATTTTTCTGCACCTTTCCAGAAAGAAAGTTCTGTACTTGGAACAGCTGTAAAATTCTGAGTAATTGCTCAGAAATGTGTCATTAAATAGGTTATCAGTTAGAATTTCTCAATGTGTTTGCTGGCTGGTTTTGCCAAAGTGAAATAGGAAAGTTTCCTCTGCCAGACCTTCAGCAGTCCAGGAATGACTCGTGTAGCAGACTCATTCCTTAAAACATGAAATCTTGACACTTTGGGGAGCTCAGTTAAAAGCTCTGTGTAATTGCTGAAGAGGCAGTGGTGTAGATGGTGTAACTTAGCATAACTTTTAAAATTAGTTCCCTGCAGAATTAGGATGCAGACACAGGGTGAAGCTTTAGTTGCTATGTTGGTAGTTCTGGTTCTGTTGGCTTGACTGGACATACTGTCCCTGAAGGATTGAAAGAGAAACATGCTGCCTGGAAAACCTGAATTTTCTTTAGGAAAAGGGCTGTTCAGTAATTTGCTTGAGGTAGTTGCAAGCGTTTGTCTTGGTTGAATTGCCAGCCTGTCTGTGCATTAGTCAGCCAGCATAATTTAAATTAAAAAAAAAAAAATCTAGACTGTGAGACAAGGAAAGTTCTGTTGGCTTACAAAGCTGTCTTCTGTTCTTAGTATGTAAATACAGTGTTTTAAATTGGAAAATGAGAGGTGATATTTTTTACTACTGGTTTTCACCGCTAGTTATGAGGAAAGGAGGGAGGCAAGGGCAATGTAGAGGTTGTCTTAAATTTAAAAGGATATTTGGATATAATCAGATTTTTATTAAAAATAATCATAAATCTGACTTGTGTAAGTATTGGGAGAGGAGAGGATTAAACGTCAGTCAGCAAGATTGCATTGCCCTATCTAGGGTCTGTGATTAGTTGTAGCATTTTATTTTTGCAGTTGTAACCCTGAGTTCTGTAATTCAAAGAATTACTAATCTCTTGAAAACTTCAGTGTCTAGAATTTGGACCTGCTTTTTGTACACACTTGCATAAATGCATAAAAATACATAAATTGCCACTGAGCATTCTAGTTTCAGGCGATGGTTTATCTATTACTGTATAGTAACAAAGTATTGCCAATACTAATAGGTTATAAGACAGACCTTTAAAATTGATGGCTAGAATAATGTAAGACTGCATACTCTGCATTTTAGTTAATATCTACATTTGTTTTCTTTTGGTTTTATGTATTTTTGCTTGTCAAACATCGGAACATTGGCTTTTTTGTCTGGATGCAAACCTGGGCACTTCAGGGGAGCACAGAATCAGAATCCCTTTGCTGTCGCTGCCCCTCCCAGTGTAGAAGTGTGCGTTCTACTGCTTACAGGGCAAGGGTAAAGACTTGCTGCAGGGTGCTTTGGAATACCAAGGAAGGTGAAACTTTTTATAGGTTAAATCTTGTAAACTTCCAAAGGCTTTGAGGGAAAGCTGTCAATTCTACAGCTTTCTGTCTTAGAAGGAATCTCAGTGCTTAGTCTGGTAGGTTTCATTCAGATTTCACATAAAATGAAGACGCAGGTAACAAACTGCAGGCACAGGGGAAGCCTGTCTCAGGGTGAAACAGGGAGCACCTGGGACCCTTGGAGAGCCCGTGTGTTTGCACTGATAAGCACAGTGACCATTAAAGGTGCATCTACGCTGGGTTTACTTAGCTAAGTAGATGTGATGAGAGTCACTCCTTCTGCTTCAGGTACTCTATTATGCTGCAGATGGCTTTGCTTGTTTCACGGTAACTGATGGGGCTTACATAAGCTTCTAGAAGGATAAGGACTTTAGGACTCCTCTGGAGAGTCCTGAGAACAGGACTGTTTTGAAGAAAATAATTACGTATTTATCATCTCCTCCTCTTGCCTGTAGAACAATTGGGTCAGTATGCTCTACAACTTTATTGTGAAGTATGTACATCTTGGAATCTTATAAGTAATTTATCCTCTGCAAGTAGCATACCTATCCTTGGTGACATCAAAAAGAGGGGTATGTGATTTATCTGCTCCCAGAAAAATCTAGAATCTTAGCAGTAAATGTATGACGGTAAATATATGACTGAAGAATGTTTGCTACTGTAAAATCTACTTGTAATATTTCCATTTTTTTCTACTTAAAGTCAACCTAAGCTTTGTGTTCACTGATGAAAACGTTCTTTGAAATGAGTTGTAGCAGTTATATTGCTAGTGAAAATGTGTTTCCTTGAGAATAATGCAAAAATGTGTATAAATAAATATAGGCACTAAAATAATCTATGCTTTTTTTTGTTTTTTCTGTTTTCCAGTAAAATAAAACAAGGTCTCCTTCCCAGCTTAGAAGATCTACTTTTCTATACTATTGCAGAAGGACAAGAAAAAATACCAGTTCATAAATTCATAACTGTAAGTCCGGAGTGCTGTATGAAAGCTAGCTACTGCAAGGTTATTTTAACATTCTAACTGCAAGAATGCAAAGCAAAGAATTTCTGTTTTACATGTTTAGCGGTGGGAAGGAATGTAACTATTGTTTTCCTCCCCAAGTGCTGTTTCTGTAGTTAAGTCAGAGAATGAGTATATTAATGTTATTATTCACTTCTTTGATGTGCAAAAGAGTATGCTTGAAAGCATCTGTGCCTATGGCATGGCTTGGTAGTGTTTGTGCTTGTGTAAAATGCAGTTGGACCACTGGATTTTGAATTACATTAATGCTTTGACATAAAATGCAGCCAAACTGGCCAAAGGAAATTGCTAAAGAATCAATGAAGTGTCAAAATGTTTCTGTTGATAATGGAGTGGCAGATCTCTTATAGTGATAAACGCTGAGCAGTAGATAACTTGATTTTAATAGCATATCTTTTCACTTAGTAATTATTGTTTTATTGTAACAGGCACTCAAATCTACAGGATTACGTACATCTGATCCTCGATTGAAAGAGTGCATGGATATGCTAAGACTGACTCTTCAGACAACTTCAGATGGTGTTATGCTGGACAAAGACCTTTTTAAAAAGTAAACTTTTTGTCAGTTATGTAACTGTATAATTCTGAATGAATGCTGTCTGTGTGTTACTAAGTGCTGTCTTAAGGAGAGAGACATAATGTATATAAATCGATTAGAAAGGGCATCACACGTATACTCCTGACGCTGTTTTGATGAAAGTTTGTTCTCATTGTTCATCAGATTTCATGCAGCAGACAAGCTGTGTGATCTCCACGAGAGTGTAGTATGTCAATGTTTTTTGCATGTGTCTGACCCCATACTGCAACTCTTGGTGAGATGCCAAACAAATTAATTCAGGGTGCTGCTTCTGTGTGGTGAGATGTTCAGAGCATGTATGTAATTAAGTGAATATGTGGAAGACAATGAAGTTGGATTTCAAGATGCGTGGAGATTAGAGGAGTTAGGATTGCAGACATTCCTTTGGTCTGTTTTGGAAAAAATCTGTGTGCTGTATTTTAGTCATGCTTTTATTTTTTTTAGCAAAGTCTGTAAGCTGAATAGTATAAGCACTGTTCAGGTTGTCTTCTGTGCGCTTCAAGCACACTCCTTTCCTGCTCTACTTGCAGCTTTTGTGTGCCAAAAGATTGGAAATTTAGAGGCTCTTAAATTTTGAAATGGAATTTTTAGATTATTTTTCCATCTGCATTTTTATTCCATTTACAGGGTAAATCATAATATCTAAAACTTATTTGCACGTACAATTTTTAACGTGTATATATGTAATATGTATATTTTAGATACATATTATACATATATATACATATAGGGATATAAAATATATACAGTATATGCTTATGCTATACTATGTATTTACGTAGTTTATGTAAGTATAAATATATAAACATAAAGTATACATATATATTAAAATATATAAAAACATTTTTGGAAATAGATTGAGAAAAAGTGAATGTCTGTGTGTGTGACAAAATAACAAACCAGCCAACTCTTTAGGCAGATGTGAGATACTTTGTAAAGGCCCAGCATGGACTAACTTTACTCCTGTGTTAAGTTCAAGATCAGGTCTTCACCATTTTTATTGTCAGCACAGTAAAAACTCTTAAATTGTTAGACTTGGAAACCTTCCTGGGTTTATGGATGGATTGGAAAGGAAATGCATTTGCTATTATGCATTACATTTATATTATAAGGATTATTTGTCCCAGTAAACTCTGAATTATGTTTTAGGCAAGGGCTCTGCATTTGAAAAAGGACAAGTGATTGCTAATTAGCAGGATTATATTATGTTCTGTGTCACATCTCTGGGATTTGATCCTCTGTGTGTGAGGAGAGTAGTCATTACTATAACAATTTGTGGAAAGCTTACGTGGTTGCTTCTTGTGTAGGAAGAGTTTTGAGCATAAAGATTATACAGACATGGAGAGGTGAATCTTGTTTCACATAGCAAGTTTTTCTTTGCAGCAGCAGAAGGTTCCTTTGCAATCTTTTTTGTTAATTAAAACCCCCCAAACGTCAATAATCTGTTCCTTGTAGGGGCACTGTGTTTGTTGTGAATAGACTTGTGCAGGGTCCCAGTATTTTCTTGTACAAGTGTTTAAGGTGTGAACTATAATAATGTATCTACTCAGCTCTACTTACCTCAGGACTTGGAAGCTTTGGTTCCCTAAACATAAAAGTCAGTGGTCTAATTCTCCTCCTGAATTTGAATCCAAAGCTGCCAGATCCAATAAAGTATCAAGGTTAAGTGATCTGGAGTTGTGGTAGCATAAGATTAACTAAATCAATCAAGTCTAGTAGAAATTACCTATAAAATACACCAGCTCATGCCTCAGTATTCTGTTTCTCTATGCCTTTTTAGTGGTTCTAAACATTAGGCTCCAATTTGACTAAAATTTCATTATTTTGAAGTTTTTTGGCTTTACAGCACTCTCCACATCAGAAAGAATCTCCAGGTTACAGGCAGAACAACTTGGGAGTTTTAATCTTTAATCTGCAGAATTTCTTGACTATTTCTAGGGTGCACATTTTGGAGAGAGTGCTGATAAATTCATGAATTAGCTGTTCACCTTGCATTTGTGTAACATAACGTGATCTTTGCAGGGTGAGACCAGGCTGCTACTGAAAGCAGTGCAACGTGCTGGTTAGCTTCCTGTGTGAATTTTCTTTCCTTTTTTTTGTTTTTTTTGGTACTACTTAATGTAGTAGTACTATCTATTGTTAGATGTGGCTTGGGCAACTTAATAAATATGGAAGATTGTACTTGCTAATCTTCCTTACAAAGTGTGCACATCTTGACATGCCCTGTGTTTTTAGAAGTTTCTATGGCATTGTAGCTAGTTTGTAGAAAAAAAATCTGATAGTATTTGTAAGAAGTCCTCCTAGCCCTCTTAGCTTTTCCTTATACTCATAGCATGTTCCTAACAGAAAAATATATGACTTGCAGGAAGCGCTATTTCTTAAACAAAAATATTTTGGTCAGTGGGGCAGAGTGGGGAGGAGGGGTAGGAAAGCCATAAGGCAATCAGAATTGAGGTAACTTGATTATAGTGTACACTTGAATGAAATGATAGCTACTGAGTAACAGGTATAACTCTTAAGTTTAAACCCTGGTTTTTTTCAGAATAGCTTGCTTGGCTTTGTAGGATTAGCTGTTGTCACAAGGTGCTGTCTGTCCTGCTTTATTGGCCCAGAACTGTGGTATTGCTACCATGTCTTTGATGTGTGGGTAAGAAGCAGCAGTCTGCGTGTGTTACCTGCTGAGCATCAACCTGACAATCTGTTGCTGGATCTCAGACAGGGTTTGCTATTTGTTGCTGGGTGGCTGTGCTGCTCTCTCAATATAGGTAGCAAATCCTGATGAAAACTTTAATTTTAGAGAAACTTAACCCAGGTATTAATAAATGTTTTCATCCTGTTTGAGCAATTAGATTTGAGAAATCTTTTGACAGATGCAGAGGATTTCCACCATGTTAGGGTATTAATATCTGGTTTGTCAACATAATGTCACTTTTTTTCCTAAAGTGTATTAATGTGTTGAACACTTCTACAGACCTAGTCATGGAACTTTGCACGGCTTTCTGTAATGCTTAAACTGTTACTTTTGAAACAGGAAAAAAGGTGTATCTATACACACAGCTGAACAGCTCTTTGGAATTGAAAATTCAGACTGTTTTTTTAGCTGGGTCTACTTTGTGTAGGGAAGCAGTAATCAGCAGTCTGATAATAATGGATGTGTATGTGCAAATAATGGATAAACCTAACAAGGTGATGAAGGAAACAGAATGATCCTAACTTAATGTTGGAGAACAAAGATGCAGTTTCCAAAAACCCTCAAACTTTTGCTTTCAAACTTGGTTATACAAGTAATTGACAGTTAATATAGATAGTAAGACTTGCAGCCGAATTTTCCTAGCCAAAATGCATCTGGAAAAACTTACAGTTTGGAAAGACATTTTTTAAAGTGGGCCAAGAAGTGCTTGGATTGGGATTTGGCAAGAGAGTTCTTTTTTTCTTTTTTTTTTTTTTTAGGCTGAGATCATAAAGTTTTTAGTGTACCTGTCCTGAATACCACTAAACTATGTGAGAGATAAGGGCCAAGTTGTTCACAAGATTTGACCACAGAAAGGTTTTTATTTATCAATATATTTATTTATTTAAATTCCTTCCTGTGATCTTTTTCTAGTGCTCCATTTCTTCGGAGCCTGAGGCTCTCCAGAGAGTTACCTGGAACATAATTAGTTAAATACTTCGGTGGGGAGAAGATGTGAGCTGCAGAATTTAAAGGCTGTCATGGCTCATGTCCTGGCTGACTGAAAACATTACTGTCCTGTTAAGGGGAGACCTAAGAACTCTGTTGTTTTGTCCATGCACCTATTGTTCTGAATACTCATCTGGATTACTTGAACCACTGTTTTTAATTTAGTCTGTGAATTCATATGATTTGCTTGGGTTAAGGATAAATACCCAGACAATGACCTTGGCAGAGTCTGGGAAAAACTGGTAACAATAGGTAATGTCCTTTGCCAGCATAGCCAACTCTGTAGTGAGTTTCAACCCCTGCATTAAAATGGTTGAACTGCTGACGTGAGCATCATAGGCTTGGTGTAAATTTTAAGTGTATAAATGCCCTTCCTGTTTCAGAAACACAGTGTGATCTTAAGAGGACTGTATTTCAGTGCATACTGCCTTCTTGTTTTCTGGACTTTGTATTGAATTGTTCTAATAGGTTTGGGTGAATTTCGGAATTTTTTTTTTGTTATAAGAGTGCTTAATGCTGTCCAGGTGGTACAGGCAATGTTAGAAGTGCATCTGAAGTTTGAACCTAGTGCGTGTTATGTTGTTACTCCTGCACTCCCAGCTGCCATCAGTGTTATTAATTACTTTTGAAAAGCGATTTTGCACCTGGAGTAGGTAACTCTAATTGGAAGCTGCTGGGAGCAAAAGTAAGCAGGATTTTTTGCAGGATAGAGAAAAAAAGTATGACAGATTGCAACAAAACCCACTCAACTGCAATTTTAACATAGGCTAAGAAAGCAGCGTATTAGAGACAGTAGTTTGTTAGGTGACTGTGTACATCGGAAACTTTACACTTTCCCTTTCACTTTCGGACAGCAGTGCCTATCAGCATTTGAAATGGGTGTCAGTTGAATTTAAGATAAAGTCATCTAAGTGCTAGGGAGTTTAAAGGCTTAGAAAAAGAGAGGGATTCAAAGGGAGGAATCTGTCTCTTCACCGGTCTTCATGCACCTTCATTTTGAACTGATGATGACTTTTAATAGTAGGATTATTGAAATACCTATTCCAAGTGAAAACATTTCCCTAAATTTTTTTTTTCTGAATAAGTCTTAATTGGAAGGTATGTTCTTCTTTGTAGCATGTGCCTAGATGTTCTTAACTTTCCATTTGCCTGCATTAATAGTATGTGTCTGCTTTTGTCAACACTGCCTGAATGCATAGTATGAAGGTGTTAACTGTTTGTTTGATGTTGAACCTCTCTTTGTCTTCCTTGCGCTGGCATAGGGCTGTTAATACCCTTTATCAGGTCATATTTCAACTGACTTGATAATGGCTCCCAGTTCCCACCCTGCTCGTGCTCGCCCCCCTCACCCCCAGACACAGCACTTTCAGCATGTCTCAGTTTGTGTTTTCATCCTTCCTTCTGTTTGCCCTAGATAAGTCCTTTCCTTTTTACCTCATCGGTTTTTTAACTGGCCCAGATGGGCTGATGTTCAGAGGGTGTGGCCGATAGCGTAACTGTGTTCTGGGCTAAAAGGCAACAGAGATTCCTTAAGTGCTGGTGGTTTGAAACACGAAATTTGCGGTGCTGCTCACTATGAACTTTTGCTTAGTTCAGGAGATGTTATCAAGTTGTTCCACAGGTTTTTTTTCTTATTAGAGTGGAATCACATTCCAGCTCGGTCTGTTGACAGCTTTCTCCGGTCAGTTCATGGTGAGAGAGTGAAGTGAGAGAAGGCAACCCTGAACCTCCCAAATCTGATCTAACTCTGAAATTAGCACTTTTTTGGACAAGGACTGGGTTAGATAAACTTCAGGTGGCTTGATTCTAAGAATTAGGTGCTTTAGACCCCCTTTGCAAGCTGAGGTGCTACTTGAAGGCATATTGATAATACCTTGCAGTACAACTTCACAGTTGAAACTTCAAAAAGAGACCTTTAAGTAGAAAGGAACAAAAATGAATGCAATAAAACTATTATAACTAATTTCGAAAAATAGAGTGGCAAATTGGAAAAGTAATACAGCCTTGTTCTTGTAGGCATGTAGCTTCAATGGACTGGAGGTCCTTATTAAATAACATGTAATTGCTACTTAAGTAGGCTTTTTGACAGTACATTGTTAAAGTACTAATAAACGTTTTTAACTTTTTGCAGGTGTGTACAAAGTAATATTGTGTTGCTTACTCAAGCTTTCAGAAGGAAGTTTGTCATTCCAGATTTCATGTCATTTACTTCCCATATTGATGAACTATATGAAAGTGCTAAGAAACAATCTGGAGGAAAGGTAACCTGTTTGTAAACTCAACTTCAAACTTCTGTAGATTTTCATTATTAACCAAATGCGTCATTTGTTAAGCAGACAGATTTTTCTTAACATTTTTAGCAAAATTAAACTGGTAACTTAATGAAAGAGTTTTGGAAGTTCACTTATGCCTGCAACTTGTAAGCTGTGTTAGAAATACAGTTCACAGCCTCTAAGAATCTTGTAGCGTTTTGATGTTGGAATATGAAAATAGCATTATTCATTCTTATAAAACTGCTGTATAATTTGTCAGAGTACGCTTAGTCTATAGAAAAATTACGCAGCTCTACACATCTGGCTGGCTTGTGTGACGGAAGTAATTGTCAATGCTGTACCTTTGTTAGTAAATAAAATTTGTTCTGGTGCTTATTTTGAATAAATTAGTTAAAAAATCTCAGACTGCGTTACAAGCTAAAAATTTTATATGATTTGAAAATGCTGAACATGCTGTAATACAGACCACAGATACCTCTCCGAATGTGCTGAAAATTTTACTTTGAAAAAATGTTTTATTTCATAGTGATCTAGTGAATATAATAATGTCTAACGAAGTTTTAGATATACCGGGAGATTATTAGTAGAATAACTCAGTTCTACCTTGTGTATTCTTTCCGTTGACATTTATTTTAATTAACGCAGAGTTAAGTATTTTGGATATTGTAATGTGTCTCTCTTTATTTCATGCTGTGATAGGTTGCTGACTATATTCCACAACTGGCCAAGTTCAGCCCCGATTTGTGGGGGGTGTCACTTTGCACTGTCGATGGACAAAGGTATATTGTAACTTCTAGATTTTGTTCTTGGAATAGTTGAAGGTCAGATAGAGGCAATGCTTCTGTAGTGTTAATCTTTGGAAGTTGAAAAGCTTTGTCTAATAGTACTTGTGCATCAAGCTATATAATGTTCTGTGTAGGTCACAGTGTACAAAGTGTTAGTTCCTTCTCTGCATTTTAATGTTTTCACTGTAGCATTGTTATATAATCTGTGTGTCACTGAAAGAATGCAGATTCATGTTCTTTAAAAAGAAAATGAAGATGTGAAAACTGAACAGAGCTGAATACGATTTTGCTTTCCAGGTTTATCAAGCTTTTTCCTGTAAGGGTGTATGTAGGTCTTAGATATAGTCAAGGTGATTTTATTTTGCTGTCTGAGTAACTCAGAGTAGCAGAGACAGTTTGGAGCCTAGATGTAAAGGGATACCTTGCACCATCTAGCTGAGAAGTCACATGAGCTCTGTCTACCTTTGTGAATACACAATGCAAGATGCCTGTCAGCTCTGCTGACGTGCAGTTTGGTGTGGTCCTACTGCAGGTTCTGGAAACTGCCATTTTTAGGTGCTGGGTTTGTGAATGGGGCATTCCTGAGAGCATCAGACTTGCTTCTGGTGACTATGGCTTGGAGTTCATTTTGCCATGATCTGCTGAGATTTGTATGTTTGCTGCTAATTAGCCATATGCTCTGTAATCTCAGGGGAGGAGCTGTACAAGTGAGCTGAAGTATTTTTTTATCTCCCTGTTTAAGTGTCTGAGTTATAATCTATTAACAGTAAAAACCTTACACTTTAAATTTGCTTTGTTTTGGATATTGTGTGCTAATGAAAGTTTTTATAATGTTAATTTTTGTAATGATTAGCTTTTATAATGCCAAAATGATATTGTGATTTTCACTGAAGCCTGCTCTTGTTTTCTACCAAGAAAAGAAGCAGATACACTCCTGATTTTGCCATCAGACAAGTGGCAGCTTCAAGCCTTTTGCTCTAGATGTGGCATATGCTGCTTACATGAGTCACTTTTTGGTGCAGTCTGACATAGATGCTGAAAGTAAACTTTCCAAAAGATAGCATCTAATAAGTGTTATAAAATATCTCTGCCATTGTCAAAGGGAATTTAAATACAGCTATTTGATTGTTGTTCTCAAACTGCAAAACCAAACTGTATCTCATCTTTGTTTATATAGACATGAATAAGTATAGTGGCTCTCTTTAGGTCAGCTGTACCCTGTGGAGTGTGTGTTTTGCAATTGAGTAGGATAAGTGTAAGACTAGAGGTCTGAGGTGATTTTTGCTCTAGTACAAACCCATTTCTGAACGTGATTTTGTTTTGTTACCTCTGCAGTAGTCAGCAACTGACTTTGTTGTGCTTGGCTTGTGGAGTCAGTTGCTAAAACCTTTAAATCTCATTGTTATGTTCTTTAAAATGAGAGTAATAGTATGCTTTTGCTTTTTGGGACGTTTTTGTTGATAGTCCTTGTATGTTGAAGGACAGATGAAGCATTTAACACTCTGCTGCCACAGCTGACAAACAGGAAATTTCAAGCCTCTTCATCTGTGTTTTTCGCAGGCATTCTGTGGGTGATACCAAAGTTCCATTTTGTCTGCAGTCCTGCGTAAAGCCTTTGAAATACGCGATTGCTGTCAATGATCTCGGCACAGAGTATGTGCACAGATATGTTGGTAAAGAGCCTAGTGGATTACGATTCAACAAATTGTTCCTGAATGAAGATGGTAAGAGATACATTATACTTAATAATGCAAATACTGAGTTTTAGAAAATTGAGGCAAGCTTATTTTCAGTTTTGTCATTTTACTATATCCCCTTAGGTCTTATTAGTAGGCAGTGTCCCTGAATATTTTGCCATCAGCAAGGTAGACTTAGTCTTTGTTAGTCACTTTTGCCTGACTTAGACTGCTAGTAAAACATGTTTTATTGCTTCTATTCCATTTGCTAGTTACTGAGCTATAGGAAAACCCAAAGAATTTTAACAATGCAGGTATTTGAAATTTATTTTTATTTGGTTGAGTTGGTAGCAAGTGTTCCTTAATGATGGCTTCTGTAAAATGGTGGTGAAAGAATCAAAGATGTTCAGTTGATTTTTAAAAAACATATCACTTCTCAGCCTTCTGAGAAGCAGATGCTAGTGCCAAAGGCCAGCACTGACTAGTTTCCAGAAGGCGAAATCTTCCCACAGATTATTCTAAATGGAATTTGGCTACTGATTCAAAACAACACTTTTATTTTTTTCCCTGTGGCAGGAGTATTTTACCAAGAATTTCTCATACACCCCTTACAGAGATTATTTCTTTTTCATATTATATTAATTCTCAAGCATGCAAATTTTGTTTTAAAAAACTTTATGGCAAAAATCTGAGAAAGATGACTCATGTAGCCTTAGAGGAAATACTGGATGTTATCTCTGAAACACAAATGTTTCTTCTGGTGGATCTGTCTCAGGAAAAGAACTGACAATGTTTCCGTTGCCATGGTATTGCAATTAATATTTAATTACCAGCATAAGGCTTGGATGACATTTTTGTGAAGGACTGTATTGAATTCTGACTTAAATATCTAAATGATTATATAAAAATTAATTTATTTCTATCTTAAAATCATCTTTCCATGCTTAAAAATATAGAATATATCTTTGCAATTTATTTTCTGTTTTACTGTGTTTGTAAATGGTGATGAAATACCAACGTGAATATATTGCCAAGAGGGACTAAGCATTTTGTCAAGTTTTGCTGTCGTTTTTGCTTTCCTAGTTTTTCCAAATACAGTATTGTGACAGTGTGAAGATGACTTATCTTTCATATCCTACAAAAGCTTTACTGTAAAAAAAGCTTTGATGGTGCTGAAAATTGCTCCTTAATTCCTTTGAACTAATATAGATGTTCTGTATTTTTTCTTTTTGGTAACATGACAAAGTGTAGTAATTATTTTCTTCTTTTTATTGCTACTTTTAAAATTGAGCTATTGGAGAGGAATTGGTGGGTTGTGGTCTTTTACATTACTGTTACACTTTAAGAGTGTTTATAAGGCAAGATTGTTAATGATGCATATTATGTTATGCATAAGAGAATTTGGGCTGTTGAAATTTTGACCTATGAACATGAAATTAATAGAGAAGACTAATTTACATGATAGAAAATTTATTTTTGAAATATGTGCTTCTGTGGCTGATAGACATAAGAAAAAAAGTGGTGGAACTGACCTGGATGGCCTCTTATGCAGTCCTTAAGAAAAGACTAAAACAAAGTAGGAGTCTAATAAATAGAAACATTTCAATTACAGTGAGAGAAGAAAGGGAGGTTGAGTTTCTCCGAGTGAAGGAAGAGGAGGGAAGAAAAGGATTTTAAAGATTAAATAAACACTTTGCTTGTAGATTTAAACCCCTGTATGAACTTTGGATATGCAGAGTATTTGTCAGTTTGAACATCCATAAATACTTCGAAGACCAGGTTTGAAAATTTTAAAAAAGTAGGTATTTAATCTATTTACTTTTTAAATATTCAGATGTAGTTGAATTTCATGTTCATAATCCAGATTTTATGAAGTGATACACAGGTGTTCCAAAACTGTTGAGACATGCATCTGAAGCTATTTTTTCTATACTTACTAAATGGAAGATTCCTAAAACAGGATGTTCTTGCATTTCATTGTTTACTAGTATTGAGATGCAAGCTGGAAAGAATGAAGACTATTTCAAGACTATTTTAAATTATAGCTAAAAATGCCAATTTACAACAAAAAGCTGTTGCTATGTTTTGAGTATGATCTGTGCTCTGCAATGGAAATTTGGAAACTTCTACAGGCTTATGAATATTCAATTTTAAAACTTGTTTTATCAAAGGGAATATATTAGCCAATCCAATTCAGATTTCTGGAGGAATAAAACAATCTCCATGTTAATTTTAACAAGATTATTCCAGCTGATTGAAGTAGATCAGGAATTTTACATAGTAAAATGTGTCTGAAACAGGCATTATCAGGAATAATTTTCCTGGCTATGGTCATTAAGCAGCTACAAGGTTTTTCATGTCTATTGAGTTCATGGTGCAACAAGTCTAACAGTAACTGTATATATGAACAGTTAGTATCTCTTATCCATACATACAGCCTCCTCTTGGTGTTAATTATTTGTTGAATTAGTCCAGTGATTTAATAATTTGTGGAACTTAGTCCTGTAATAAAAGTTGCATTGTAATTGAATGGAGAATTGCTAGGAAATTGTTTATTTTGCTTGTATTTCATTGAGGATGAAAACATGAACTTACTTGGAAGTATAATGAGATGATACATGGTACAGCAATACACATGACTTGCGGAGAAGCTGTGTAAAAAGACTTTATTTTTTTATCAGTCTGAGCGGATCACTGCCTTTATTATTTGGTTATAGTGAGTGTGTGTGTTTGGTTTTGGTAATGTGTGTCAGTTAGGTTTGCACAGCTTGAAATCCCCCTTTCTAAAGATTAAGGGATGAATTTGTTCACCTCTTTGGCAAACCTGCAATTACAGTATCAGTCTTCACGCTTAGTTGTTGTACAGGGTGGAATCCCTTTGCTGATGGCACCCACTGTGAGGTAGATCAGTAGTGGCTGCTGCTTTAGAAATAGACCTGTGTATGAATTTCTTTAAAAATTTTTGTAGTGTCAGAACCTATACATCCCCCAGAGGTGAAAAATTACCTGGAAATGGAAGAGATCTCTTCTTTGAAATCTGCAGAAACCTTTCAGAATGTAAGTTTTTATTTAGGCATCCCTTAAAGCCCTGTATGGCTTAAACTTGGGGAGAGGTTCTTCATTGTAGAATGGAATATTTCTGTTGGAAGGGATCTGTTAAGGGCATTGTCCAAATGCCTCTTAAACATGGACAGGCTTGGGGGCATGGACCACCTCTAGGAAGCTTGTAGCTGTCTTGGCAAGGTAGAGGCTTTTCTATCTATTACAGAAACCTGTGTATGGGAAGTGTTTGGGGGTATTCCGTGGTGCTATGCTGATAATGGTGAAAACTGCTTACCTGGGACCTGGATACCCTGGCAGGTTTGTTGTGCTTAGAAGAGGCAGCAGTGGGTTAATGGCAGGTGTCCTGCTCAGCGCTGTGATGTGTGCTGGAGTTGGCAGCAGTAGGAAAGGCCCTCCAAGGACAGCTGTTGTTAGTGTGTGGTGAGAGGGGCTGCTGTACCTCCCCTTAGCTGGTAAGGCTCCCACAGCGATGTTCTTGCCGACTTGTTGTGAGTGGAACAGCACACAACTGCATTTCAGAAGCAGTTCAAGAAAGTCCATGTTTTGTTTTATCAGAAAGTTCTTTCCTTCTTCATGTGCAGGCAGCACATGGAGATGCGTTAGTTGTAAATTGGCCAGAACAAGCACAGGTAGCTTGAGATGTTAAGCAGTTAAGAGACAGGAATCTTCAGAGTAGAGGTGTATGTAACCAAGAATGCCTTGACTTTGAAGGTAAGTGGTGACATCTCCAAAGAAATGACAAGCAGCAGCATTTCTGAGGGTATATTCTGTGTGGACATACCACATTGATAAGCTTTTCAGTTGCTGAATGCTAAATTAACATTGCACATCCTTTTTATTCAAACATACATGTGATATGGAATCTGGTTGTGTTTTTCTCTTTGTACTGTGTGGCAGATGGAAACTGTAGAGATACACAGAAGCATCAAGAGCAAAATATTTATAAAAATATTTTTAGAATGGGCTGTGTATGATAAAGTCATGAGCATGTTTGTGGACTGGAGTGATACCTGACGTTGGTGAGAGGAAGCTGTAAAGAAGAGAAGTGTAGCTAGAGTGAGAAATGAGGGTGGCAGTGTGTTCCGATCAAGCATGAGAGCAGTGTTGTCGTGGACTGTGTGTCCAGAGTTGGGATCCCCAGCTCAAGGAGGACAGTGAAAAACTGGGGAGGGCTCCAGTGCAGGGCTGCCAGGGTGTTGTGTAATCCAGGGCACGTGCAGCTCCCAAGGAGCAGTCGGAAGGGGGAGTCGAGGGGCTCCCCTGGAAGCCTCTTCAAATTCTTGAGCAATTGCCAACATGAAGAGCTCTGTAACTCTTCTTGATAGTGACAGCTGGTACAACAAGGGCCAGTGGCCCCCATGCTGTGGCTTGGGAGCTGCAGATTGGATATTAGGGTAAATTTGTCTTCCAGGAGGAACAGGATTGCTGGAGAGGTAGAGGATTTGCCACATTTGGAGGTTTTCAAGACTCAGTTAATGGAACCTTGGCAATAGCCTTGCGTTGAGTGGGAGGGGGGAGGAGATGACCTTCAGATGTCCCTTCTGACCCGCAGGCTGTGAGGCTGAGAGTGGTCATTTGACTTGTGTTCAGGTTTGTGGTCCCTAAGGAGCTATGGATATGCTGTGTTTTCTTATCCAGGATCTGATTTTAATTGAAAGTCAAATACATTTGACCCTCATTGCTGGCATTAGTAGATAACAACAGGATATTTGATATATGTGGATCTTGAGTATAATCAAATGAAATCAGAACAATTTGTGAGTCTCTTGCAGAGAGAGAAGGAATGGCGGTAACAACTTAAAAATAGTATCTAGACAGCAAGCTTGTATTTTAGGGGAGCTTCACTTTATTGGAAGGCATTTGCTTATTTTTTGACTAACAGAGGAGTTTGATTTACTTAAAAGTTCCTTTAAATATTGACTTCCTGAAAAATGCTAATAAAACTTGATTAGTTTTTGAAGATTAACTGATAGTCATAGATGGCTAAGTGCCATTGACTGTGCCCAGTGTAATTTTCATGGGAAAATGTGTGTTTGCTGCAAATATCAGACTCATCTCCAAAACCCCAATCATCTCAAGTTTCTTTTAGAGTCCATGTTTGTATATCATAAAAGTGTTAAACACTTTTTATGTTGTTTTTAAACTAGTGTTTTTTCAAATTTGGAGATAAAGGAACAGGAAATAAAGAATTCAAACCTGTCGTGGTATTAATGTATTGAGAATTGTTCGAGGTTTGCTCAGAAGTCAACATCCTAGTTAAAAGGCACAGCAAAAATTTTAGTTAGGAAAGGGTAATTTGTGAAAGGTAGATTATTTGGGAAAAGTAAGATGGCTGATAAGGAGAGGTGTTTTAGAAAAAGAAGATAAAAAAGAAGGTGATCCATTCAGCAGCCAAGAATGATTTGGGAATCCAAAGGTACTGTTAATATGGAGACCAGTGGGAAAAAGGAAAATGTAGGTGTAGCAGGTATGTGCAAGTCAGCTATGAAGTAAGTTAAATTCTAGTGAGGATGAGTAAATTGATATTTGCATTTCAGAAGCTGCCAGAAGAGACCTCTGGTTCTTAAAAAGAATCAGAATTTTGAATTCATGTACAGCTATAAGGAAATTTAAGAACTGGATTTAATTTTTTTTTTTAAAGGACCTGTTTAAACACTTTTAAAATCACTGAGACATGGTAACTTGGGGGAAAGATTGGAAAGACCCGGGGCTGCTCCACTTTTAAGTGTTGCGTTGATCAAATACTGGAACACTGAAGAGGATTCATAATTTTCAAGAAAAGAAATGATGCCAAACCAAATAATTTACTGGATTGTTAAGTAGCATAAGGCTGAGTGTATTCTAAGCTGTAAAATACTGTGCTCAGAATTATAAAATACTGTGTATGGTGTTGGATTACAGTATTTTTTAAAGGTTCAGGATTATATAATAGCTATTCTGTAATAGTAACTTGAAGTCATACATAAATCTAGAATAATTTTTCCCTTAGGCACGTGACTGGTTTTGTTTGACAAACATGTCTTGGAGTATATTTGTAATTGAAAACTTTATTTCACAGACAGGCCTCATAACCCTATGGTGAATGCTGGAGCAATTGTGATCACATCTTTAATCAAGGTAAAAAGTTAATTTTTAGTTTCTCTCTGAGTATTTTAGTAGAATGTAGAAAAAAATGTCTTGTACAGATTATAAACTGTATTTGATTTTTGTTTGCAATATCTGATGGCACTTTACTCATTGGCAGGTAGACAAGCTCTGATATTTTGGAAATAGTAACCCTTCTAAACAAATGCAGTGGCAGACTAGCAGTTTCTAACAAGTATCAGTGCATCTGAAAAACTCTTTCCTTGATGGTGTTAGATATGTTTCCTTCTTGAGCTGCACAGCACTTGATGTTCTCTTGAGAGTGTTGCCTCCTATTTGTTAATTGCTGAGGAAGTATATTGCTCACGAACATGCTTCATAGCCCTCAGAAGTATATTTCTGAGTGTCTAGTGCTCTTATAGAACATAAAGTTACAGGAGTATTTCTTGCTATGCAGAAGAAATGGAAGATACTCTGATTTGTACAGGAGCAATGCTGCTACATCTAAATGTCAGTCTTAGGTTGAATTTGTGTGCTATTAACCTCCTGCACCACTAAATTATGTTGAGCTTCTATGGTACATAGCTGCTGTTGGTATGTAAGTGTGTTTTCGTAAATAAGAGTGTTTGAAAATAGTTACTTATTTTGCCGAGCACACCAGGACTGAATAATGACTTTACATCTTTAGTCCATGATCTTGAGACTTTTTGTGAAGCTGTATTTAATTTTTTTGTGTAGAATAGCTGTATATATGTCTTGAAGTTGTTAATGGTATAAACTCCATGTAATGTTAATGCTTGCCAGATACTTGACTTGTATTTTCTGCTGGTTTTGGTAGCCACAGGTACAAAAAATTAATTTTTGTTTCTAAGGGTACCTGCATAGAGTTCTGGGGAACATGTCAGTCCCCTGGAATTTTTGAGTCCATCCTGTTACTTCAGAGGTCTAAAAGGCTTGTTTACAACCTGTTCCTTGATTGCATTTCAAAGTCCATTAGCTACAGTGTATTTCCTACCTCCTATTTCCAAAACGTTGATTTTAAAATTACTTAGATCATGATTTTCTGTTATTTTATATTTAAAGAAGGTGTAAGAACTCCTGCTTAAAGACATTTATCTTTGATAGCTGTAGGTGAAAGAAAATGGCCTTAAGTGTGACAGGTAAATTTATTCACATTTAATATTTTTTAAAGGTTGACTGAGCATTGAAATTCACTTGGATAATAGTGAATTTTAAAATCTTACTTAACACATTTGTCTGAAATGTCAAAATGTTAGTCCAACTACAACATGCCCTACTGATCATAAGGCAAAACAAAAGCATGTGCCTCTTGCAGAAGGCACGTAGTTCTTGATAAATGCTGTACTTCTGAATAGATAACATGGATTTGTTTATTGCATGCAACTGGGGTATTTCTTAGAAGGATGGGGGTTTGGCTTTGCTGGGTGTCTTTTTTTAAACTTTCATTTGGGTTTTTTCTGTAATGTTCTTATGAAGAGTATTGCATTGCACTAACATTTCTGCATGTGGTAACTGCACGTCTAGTGGACACATATCTTACTTATCACACCATTATTTGTTTCAGTGTGATTAAAATGTAGACTATTTTCTGTACTGCTTTCACTAAGATACCATTTATCATTTGAATAACTAACCAAGCTAAACATATTCTGAAGAAAATTATGTAGAGGGTCACAGGTACAAGACTACTTAGTAGCTGTATTTTTTGTGAAGTAACTTCTTTCCAGTCTGCAACTTAACATTATTCCTACTAACCAGTGAATTATGTAATTCACATTTATATTTGATCTAATGTCAAACTTTCCATTTTTTCTGAAAAAGGTGGCTTCATTAACTCATGTTTTGCCCTCAATTCCTCTGCATTTATTCTTTTTATTTAAGGTTTTACTTGTATGTCTTGAAGACAGTGTATGGCTCTTAAAGTACAAGACAATTTAAATGCACCATGTATTGCAGATTTATCTAATGATAGCATGTTAATAACTGCAGGGAGATTGTCGGTGTATTTCATGGTTACGAATGCTTTTATCTCCTTTGAGATTCACTATCTCTTTCTGAGAAATGGATCTAAGAAGTCTTTCAGAGTTCCCATCCGTGGTACTGAGTTTAGCAGCTGTTGGTAGATGTGATCTTGCACACAGCTGTCCTTAGAGCCTGGCATAGATCATGATTACTTGTGGATGAGAGATTATGCTTGGAGTAATCTCTGTCAGAATATGTTAACATGTAATATGTTAACATTTTACAGGTAAAAAAGGCTTTTAGCATCACATACCCAGTTCTGCCTGCTGTAAGAATTCGGTGTTCTTGCCTTGAAAACAGAGCAGGGACCTAAACTTTAATGTTACATTGTCTTTGCAATCCATAATAATAATTAGGGGTATGTGCATGCTAAGTTGTACGTTTGTTTGAGTTACTTAGGCTTGGCTATATCATACTCCTGCCATCTTAAGTGGTTCTGCAACTGCCCTGTGTTTGGGACTACGATGTATTTACATTTTGGTGCCTTAACCCCTGGCTCTGTTCTAATTATTCTTGCATTACACTCCACTGGCTGTTCCAGCAGTTTAAAGCATGTATCTACAATAAAAGTGCATTAGCAAAAGGACATCCTGCAGATCACTTTTAAAGAAATAAAATTTAAAAAATAACCCTGAGGACCTTTTTCCCTGTTGATAATTGTACAGCCATTTGCCTGTAATACTAGTTATATAAATGACATAGTTACAACAATTTTCAAATAATTTTTATCGAAAGAAAATTGTAGTGGCAATTACAGGAGTTTGTGGAAAAGTGGTTTGAGATAAAACAGTGATTTTTTCCATATCTCCAAGGAATACAGGTGCTTGAAAGAAGGTGATTCAACTCCTGCACAGATTTAGTACAGATTCAGTGCAGCTTTCTGTACATCATATAGGCTGGGAAAAGTCTTTATTGCCTGCAGTATGGATAGATTTTACTGTTGTGATCTGTTATGTTTTCTTAAACCTTAAATGCAATTCTCAAAGCTTGTCAACTCCAGGAATATCAGTGGTTTTGTCAGGGACTTCCCACTTCCACATTACCTTTACTGACTTGTCACGTTAGAAGTGCAGGTGAGATGAAGAAGGGTTCAGAGAGAAATATGTGGAAGAAGGCAGATGGCTGTGGGTGGAATCACCAGAGGACAAAGGATTAATCTTAAGTCATCTTTATTGTGTGCTTTAACATTCCATCTGTAGATAAAAGTTTTCCTAATCTAACAGCAAAGGTTTAGGCAAATACAGCATCTTTAAATCCTGTTAAGTGCTGGCAGCCACATGCAGACCGTGGACAGTGTGGACTTGAATGCTCACTGAAGGGAGGTGTTCTGTGGTCTTGAATTATGTGGGAAGCATTTAGACATACTGGGAATAACAAAATTCATAGTTCTTGCAAAAAGTTTGATGTGCGAAGAAATGAAAATGCTGATCTTACTGACCCTAAAAAAAACCCTCTTAGTTCGATGGAAGCTTTTTTTTTTGATAAAACAGGGAGGGGTTTGTGATACATTCAAGAGCTTTCTAAATATGCTGATAAATCACAAAATAAACGAGGCAAAGAGTGGTAGAAAAAACCTGTCTAGGTGTGCCAAGGGTCTGTTGCTGTCAGGATTCAGTTGTTAGGAAATCTATGCAGTTACAGTTTAATACTTGAGAGGTGGGAGACCACATGGTTTATTTGACAATATAGTTACAATAAATAGTATTGATTTAGCTTAATTGCTCTGTGCTGTCACTCCAGTTATCCTTCCTGACAGACTGTTGTGTAAATGTACATACAAACCACTTTCCGTGTGTTGGTGTTGTGATCTTCTCTGCCAGATACTTGTCTTTACTTTGGTGACATTGCCTTTCTTCCTCGGTTAGTAACTTTCTTGTGGTAACTAATTTGGGCTAGAACTTACATCCATGTTTTTCTCCACTTGCTTTTTATTATAACTCAAGTATATTGGATGTTATATGACATAGAATAGTAGTAGATTCTGTGAAATACCATGTGTTCAGTGGTCACATACGCACAGAAGTGAAGGACACGAAAAAATCTGACATGTATTTGAAATTTTCATAGTATTTGTCTTAGGTCAAGTTCTGTCTGTCATAGTGTACTCTCAAGTATTTCAGAGCTGAAAATGGTACACTAAACTGTCAAGACACCAGTTCTTACAGAACAGGACCATCTTAACAAATAAAATATAAAAAGTGTGTAAGTACAGAAAGCTAAAATAAAGATTTTAGTAGTTAATGAAAATGCACAAGTGTAAAAAATAGAGTTTTCTTGCACTCTGCCATAGTATTACGATTTTTTGTTTCTGGATATTTTCATCAGAGTATAGTGTTAGAGTATAAATTTGGCTTTAAATATTCCAGAAATTAATTTAAAAATAATCTTCTATTATTAGAAGATTATAAACTTCTCATGATCCAGGTATTTTTATTAGCTTTGCTTAGATTCAAAATTGAGAAACTGCTTTAGCAAGAGACACATGCTAAGAGCTTATATGGTCTAATCATAGGAACAGTGTTGATCAATGAAAAGCAGCTGATATTAACTACTTTTCTAATAAATATTGCCTAATTTTGTTGTTGCAAGCTCTGGTAAGTATCCATGGATCTCTTTCCTATGTAGGCATGTAGCCTTTGAAACTGTTTATACTTTTTAGTAGAAATACAAGTAATACAGTACAAGTACCTTGTTTAAAAAAAAAAAAAAGGGAAGATCACTAAAACCTGATACAGTCAAAAAATTCAAATTTATGATTGACAGCCATAGGTTCATTAGGGTTTTAACTGTTTAGAAAATTGTACTGAGCGGTCTTCTGCAAGTTTGAATTTTCTGCCTATCAAACTGTTTCAGTCTTAACATTGTAAATTTAGTTTTGTATTCATTTAGAAGTGTTTTTTCATATGTATATACACACAAGCATGTAGAAGTGTGTATATGAACATATGTTTCAGTAAATGTACAAAGTGTTTGTGGAGTTAGTGCATGGAATGTTTTCTTTGATATTCTAGACAGGTTGAATTGCATCTGAACTTTAAAAACACTTTTTAAGAAGTATTGTCACGGTTGCCCCCAAACTCATAGGTTTATACAGTCAAGCTAAAAATAAGTACTTGTGGAAGTACAGAAGTTTCCTTGTCTCTTATATTTGTTTAAATTGTAATGGAAAATCTGCTCAGTACTCTGAATGTTAGGATTTTATATTTGCAATTGAATTTTAATCATAGAATGTGTGTTGCTACTGTGTCTCTTCAGCTTTTTAGGAGGAGCAGGATACCTCTGTCAGCTGCTGAAAGAGGGGAACTAATCTGCTGGGGTTTTTAGTCATCATGTGTATGGAAGCAGAGTTTCTTATTTCAGTAACGTGTTGTAGTAAATCCCTACTGAGGTCTTGATCATGTCATTGCTTAAGCAAATAGTTGAGGTGTACGAGCAGTCTGATTTCAGTTAACAACGCTTTCGTGCGTGATGTGAAATACCTCTACAAGTGCGCGGAACATCAAGGACTAAAAACTCATCACCTGGCTTAGTACGCAGAAGGTTTTCTTCCCAAAATACGAGTTTAGTTGCGAACTTTGAAAAGGAACCTTTTTTATAAAAAGTCGATGTGGAAAAAGTTTGCATTGAGTCTTTTGCCCACCGATTTTATGTGCTGCTGGTAAAGCCATGTTTTTGTTGAAGGGAATATTTTTTTCAACCAGGCAGAACAAAAAAGTGAAGTGTTATGTATTTATATTTTTGCAGAAAGCATGATCCCTTTCTCCCTCTTTTCTTTTTTTTTTTTAACAAAAGAACCTGTTTCAATTTATTATACATGTCTAACCATACAATTATCAATGCAGCATCCCATAACTAATGCTGACCCACTTTCCCAGAAAAAGATGTTCATTGTGCATTTGAAAGGTTGAAAAGGTTTTTGTGGTTTAAATGTTGTTACATATTTTACAGCATTAGGATCTATGGAATATTTTGACAACTGCAACAGTTCAATGAAGTTGGTAATTTCTTCTTTTAATTATTTTTCATTGAACAGATTTGGAGTTAAATTTTTAAGATTTGTGTTCTGGTATATTATACGGGAACATTTTGATGAAATGTATCATGCATTTTTTTTATCTAATTGAAAATTAGCTAGAGATTATTGCCTTTAGGAGTAAGGTTATTAGCCTTTAAACGTAAGGTAACCACTGGCGCGTAATTTTGAGAGAACAGTGTGGTGTTCCTTTCACCAGTGATCGTACGTGTGTGTCTGCACATCCTCTTGTAGATGAGCTGATGCATGGGCTTCCAAGATTATCTGCAACACCCCAATCCACACAGAGTGGGAAATGAGACTGGCTTTATGCATTGCATTAAGTAAAATGCTGGTTGATATAAAGCTTCCGTTTTTTCCACTTTCTTCCCCATCCCCACACTAAACACAGTGCAAGTAGCATCTTGAATTGTTTGAGATTTGTTAGAGTCTTGTTATTCTAAACAGAGTGTCTTTAACATTAAAATTATGTATTAAAACATCTTCTCCAGATACATTGTTTCCACTTGTGTATGCGATGCTATTGTTTTTTAAACTTTCTCCAAAAATTCTACTTGGCTACTTTAAAAAAATTAAAAACTCCCCCCAGTGGACCATATGCTATTTTTTACCTGCCACTCCTCTTTGAATCCCTTTCGATAGGAATTTGTGAAAGGTCACTTATCAGAGACCTCCAAAAAATTAATGTCTTTAACGGGCAGCTACTAAATTTGGGGATGTTCTTAAATGAGGGAGGGAAAAAAAAATCCTCAAAATAACACCCCTCATCCTCCCTGAAAAAGCCAAACCAAGCCCACCCTAAGAATTAAGTTTCACTGTCATCCTTATTAAGTTGGATTTAGATTTTCCTGTACATTGTTAGCACAATAATGTGCCCTATGATGTGAAATTCTATTTTTCTAGCTGCTTTAACGATATTTAATCGGTAGGACATTACACAGATATTAACCAAATCAGATATTTTTAATTACTTGCAGTTATTTTCATAGTAAGGGGTAACACTTCATTTTGAGTCTTCAGTCTAAATTCTTAGTATGGGCACTGGCCATGGAAATATTTTTACTTCAGTAGCCTGAACCTCCCTATGCTCAGCTCTGTTGGTAATATGAGAATACCTTTGACTTACTAATCTATAAAAAGTTAGTGTTTTTACTGTAATTATCCTGTTTGTAGTTACTTTTGTATTTTTTTGCTTTAGCTACTGCATTTACTTATGCTAAGCATGTAAAGTTGAATAGAGAGCACTTAAAATAAAGCATACCTTTTTCAGTTTAAATTAATCTCCAGCATACAGGTGTTTAAGATTCATAGGATTATTTAAATGATAATTAAATATTTACTTATCTAACACTTTAACTTTTTCATTAGTATATGAAGTGATTATAGTACTTTATTCTTAATTAGCCTCATACCTTAGTTATGTGCATTAAAATCCTAATACTGTTAAGTAAACTAACTTCTTTCCTGTGTTAACAATTTTGGTAAATTATTTTTTCTTTTCTTGCAGCAAGGAGCGAATAATGCAGAAAAGTTTGACTACGTAAGTTGATGTTATAACATTCCTTTTTTAGCTAAATTCAGTGGAAAATTTTCAAGATGGCAAAGGAATTGAAAGTGAAATTTTAATAATATCTTGTGTTTTGTCTTTGTAGATGTACTTGGTTGTTTAAACATTTAGTGATTTGTATTGCATTTGTAAAATGGTGTTGCAAGATTTAGGGTAAGGCTGTGTTGAAAGTTCATAACCCTTTCATGTGTAAAAATACTGCTTTTCCTCCTCTTTGTCTCTAACAGGTGATGCAGTTCATGAATAAAATGGCTGGTAATGAGTATGTTGGATTCAGTAATGCTACGTAAGTATGTTTTATTCACTTAATGAGATTAGGTGGAAAGTGTTTCACCTGATAACTGGTATATTGAGCTTAGGACAGAGTTTATTTACATTTAAACCAGCATTTCATCCCTTATACTGGAGGGTGTCTTTGACTTACAATTTACAACTAAAGCTGTGCATGTCTCTGACATCGCATGGCTAAATTTCACCTGAAAGTGTTGGTTACCTCTTTGAAATATCGTTATTCTGTCTTAGTGCTCTGTTGGTGCTCTGGCAATGAGAGGTGTAAGTGCAACTCTTCTCTTCGTGGCATTTGTATTAAAAATCAAACTCTGCATGTTGGTGGCTGCATAGCAAATGTTTAGAAAGCACAGTTCATACAACTGGGACTCCTGTTTTTTTATTTTGCATATTTAAATTATTTTCTCAAACCATCAGTTCCCCTCATAAACTCAGTGTATAGCATACCAAAAGTCTTGAGAGCTTTTTCAGGCAGCACGGGGGAAATCATGAAGATTCCTTTTAGGAGAGTTGCTTCCAGGTTGCCAGCTGGAATGCATGTGCAGAGGTGTTTTTCCTGAGCTTTGTTACGATAAAAGGTGTGTACTATAGAAGGAACCAGGCGGGTGTTCCTCCTTTAGATTTCATCCTTACCTTAATCACCACAATGAGGAGTGCAGCCATCAGTCTGGTCATTGTCTGACCTGCTGTGTGATCCGTAGGTTCCTCTGCTTTGGTCAGGAATGACCCTTTCACTGTCTCAGTGTGGGATGTTCCATTCCACTCTGGCTTATTTAGAAATGCTTCTGAGATTAGGATCTTGCCCTCCTTTGCCTTATCTCCAAGTCAGCTTATGTTGTGGGGGTGACCAGTACTGTGTGTGTTTGGATGTCAGTGCTGATTCACTCCAACTGGGTGAACTGGGATGAACTTCTATGGCCACTTCTGTCCCATTAATAGAATATTTGTGTTCAGAAGTGATATATCCTTTACATGGAATTTTACTGAATTACATTATACATCTTGAGTTCAGCGATTTTTGGGGTTTTTTTGGAAAGTTTGACATGTTGCCATGTCTTTTCTTTTTTTGTTTCTTTTAGGTTCCAGTCTGAAAGAGAGAGTGGAGATAGAAACTTTGCAATTGGTTATTACTTAAAAGAAAAAAAGGTTAAACTCTTTTTTCTTAAGTGTATTTTGAAGATGGTGTGCTGGGTTTTATTCATAGTCTGTGAAGACTTTTAATTTATGTACAGTATGGCATAAATTAATACTGTATATGTCTTATCAATGTTATTCAAATGCTGTTGCTTAAAAAGTGTGATACTTATGCCATTCTCATAAAACACCTCTAAATATTTTTCTGTATCGTAGCCATGATAATTTGTTTTATTTGTTGTAAAACACGTAATCTGTGCTGTACAGATGACTTTATAAAACCCCTGGATGCATTTTTCAGTTTGCTTATTTAAAGATGATGAAAAGATGATGCACATTTAAAGATGTACTGAAAAATATTTTAGTACCTAGCTTACTGATATTGCTGCACCGTGTTACTTTTAAATCTGATATCATTAAATATTTCTACTTTTTTCATTTAAATATTTATATTAAAATATACCTAATGCTTAGTCTGCTGACAAAAACGGAGCTTAATTTATGTCTTTCTAAAAGCGATACTTTAAAAAAGTAATAATAATTTTACCTAAAAATTCTTTGTTTTTCTTCCTCAGTGCTTTCCTGAAGGCACGGATATGGTTGCTATACTAGACTTCTATTTTCAGGTAACTGACTTTAAAATTGAGACTCGTTATAGACTTAGAATTGCTGTTACAAGCAGTAGAAGCTGATCTGTGCCTAGACATGGAGGCTTTAATGACTTGCAGTTAAATTTGTCAGCTTCTGTGAAACTCTGGAAATGGCAGATGTATGTTTGATGTATCCAGATTTGCTTTTGTTTAGGTGATCTACTCAGGTGTCTTTATTGCTAATACAAACTAGCAATAGTCTTTAAACCACGAGTAGAAGCTTAAACTGTCTTGTATTACTTCAGTGACTTTGACAAAACACTTCTTCTTTGGGTTGCTGCTTCTTGTTGTGCTGTGGAGTACTTTAACCTCTGTGTAACTGGAGACTGCATGCTGAGCTGTAGGCTCAAGGGGAGTGGTACAAGGGAAGTAATGGCAGTATCTCCTCCTTTTGGTTTCATTCAATGCTTTTGAGTAGAAGAATCTATACATATATATATTCTCTCCCTCCCCCATTTTTTTTTCTTTTTCACTTTCAGCAAGTTATTTGCAGCTGTCACAAAATGAGAACTTGGCAAGTGTGAGGTATTTCCTCAGTAAGGGTTTCCTAATGTTTGAACGTTCACAACTCAACCCTGCTGTGTGGTGTTCTCAAGAGGCAGTTTAAGTTGTGTTACTGATTCACTTCATCTGGGAGAGTTTAAAAAAAAAAAACAGAGTTCAGTTCTCAAAGTCTGTTTTTGACTTGGAGACTTGCTGTTACTTATGCAAATTATGAGCCATTATTTTCAAAATGCAAATTTTATTCATGTTTTTTGTGTTGGGATGCACCTGCTCTCTTATCTTTAGATCAGATGAGTGTTTATGAAGTAAGGTATGTGTGATTAGCTGTAGCTGACCTGTTGTTGAGTTAGAAACTAGGTACAAGCTAATAGTCTGCTCTGAGCTTCTCTTGTGACAGAACAGAACGTGTAATTTATTTGAATCTACTGTGTAAGCACGCTTTTAAAATGCCTTGTATCCCACTGCCTGATAATGTTTTTTAAGTGAAAGCTATTCATAAGTTAAGAAATGCTAAAGCTAACTTTTCTGATGTATTTTAATTTGGCCTCATTTTTGTGCATTCTGATCTCTGATTTAATGACCATGTGTCATTCTTTTTTCCCTTGAAAAATCCCCTTTTCACTCCATGCTGAAGAAAAGGGTAGCTCAGACACAAGCAGCGTTTCTGTTTTCTCGTTAGGGTACAATGCTTAACTTTCCAACACTCAGATGCTACTTAAAAGTCTAGTTATTTCTTTTCTTTGGGTTTTCTGTAATGCTCCTTCCTCCCTTTTGTAACTGGGAACTTTCTGAGCAGGAATAAACGTATTTGCCTATTATCTCTGTAAAGTGAGGATGGATTATTCTCAGTTTAGAGAACTGAGGTACAAAATGCAGGTGCTTAAACTGAGAACCTAGAAACAATTTTTTTTTTTCAAAGTAGGTGATATTATGTAATACTTCATATGTTTAAAACACAGTTGCCATTTTAGATGCGTCTCTGACAATCTCTTGATTTGCAACTCCAGTTGATTGGACTAGGATGTATTGAGTTTGGCACCCGGAAAATAAGAATTCCAGGTAGTAACTACTCATGCAAACGTGGCTTAGGTAACTTCATGAAGTATCATGTAATGACTGTTTGGCAAAAGCAAGAATACGAGCACTAGTTTGTTTACTTTTTAGAGCAGCATTTCAGCTTCAGGTTGAAACCAACTTATCTTTTGGTTTCTGCAGAAATGAGGCAGCATCAGGTGATGGCATCATATCACATTTCCTGATGTGTCACCAAAGTATGTATAGTCTGTACTGAAGCAGGGATCCTGGGAAAAACTATGGTGTGGTTGTATCATTACTATATAAAAAATTAAATATGAGAAAGGCGAAATAAGGCTGCATCAGCAGGAAGTGCTGGCATTAAGACTTGCATGTGCTAGAATTTGCAGCTTTAAATTGTGCTTATAATAATGTGTGGGATCTTCTAAGGCTTTAAAATAAAAAGAGCCCACCACACAAAACAAGCTCAAATTGAAAAAAAACAGTCATTCTGTGGCTTTGCCATTTAAGCAGATGCAAAATACTGAGATTGTTTTACACACCTCTTCCTCTCAAAGGAACATAAGGGGGGTGGGGGGAGGAATCGAGCAGAGAGACTAACCCGTAAAAATACTGTCCCCAGCTTTTAAGAGAGCTTACAAACACTGTCACTGGGATCTTTATAGTAGAAAGATTCAGACTGCATTAATTGATGCTACTAGTGTCATCTGTAACAAATGTTATGCTACAGGTGATTTTGAGTTGTTATTTTAATATTTTTATATTTTGTTGGTCCTGCTGTAGTTGGCCTTACTGCGCTAGCAGTACCAGTGCTTATAATCTCTATTTCTTTTCCATAAGCTTTGCTCAATAGAAGTAACATGTGAGTCAGCAAGTGTGATGGCAGCAACTCTGGCTAATGGTGGCTTTTGCCCGATCACTGGTGAGAGAGTCCTGAGTCCTGAAGCAGTCCGGAACACCTTGAGTTTGATGCATTCCTGTGGCATGTATGACTTCTCAGGGCAGTTTGCCTTCCATGTAAGTACTTTCCAGGTATTAATCAGAGCTGACCAGGAAGATTAATCTGTGCTATTATTTTCCATATTCCAGGGGTTGCTTCCTTGTTTTTGAGGCAGAGGAGAGGGCATTACATGGATTGTTTAGAAATTGAGCGCACTGTAAGGGAAAATCTCACCTTAGATTCATGGCACTACTAGTGTCACATACCTTATAGCACTCTGCTTTCACATTTGGGAATCCTTTTCACATCAAAACATAAATACTGTTCCTTAGGAAAGGCTGTTCGTGAGATAAAACAGGTCATGATGCAGATGGAACCGAAAACATGGCTGCAGAAATCCTGCTGTATGGGAGTCAAGGATAGCAGAAAGCCTTTGCAGACAGTTGTTTTTTCTTCACTAGCTCAGGCTCAGAAACTGTCCTTACGTGTTGTAAAAATGGCTGTCATGCACAGCACATGTCCTGTGCTCCTGTTTTCTAGCAGTGTGTTCCTTACGTGTATATATTTCGAGATGGACTGTATCTTATTTATGCTTGCAGTGTTTTGGTTTGAGCATTTTTAGGTTTTCCTTATTGCATACACGTAAAATTGATTTTGGCGCATTGTGTGGCATAAAAGTTGCTGCTTGGAGAGCTGTGAGGATATGTGACATGTTAGTTCCTACTGGAAAAAAATAATACCTTTGTTCAGATTGTAAATAAGTAGGTTATTGTATGATTTCATAGACACTGCAATTTTCTTGTGGTTTTGTTTTTTTGCCTTTTCCAGTCAAGATTTTTACAGTTTCATTATACCACCTTGTTGCAAGCTGTTCAGGAGACATAACACTTGTGTTGTACTACTGCTTAGTCATAATTGCTCTTTTTATAATAGGTTTAAATTATCTTTTTTTCACAGTATTACTGACTCACTGTGTTCGTGAGAGCAAATAGTTTTATGATTGTGAACCTTGGATTGTCACAAACTGCATCAGGTTATTGTTTATCTAAAAAGAGATGAGTAATAATGCTTTCCTAGCTTCAGGTGCCTTCCAGATACATGTTTTATAAATGCTGCACAATAATCTTCGGGAAAATGCCAATGCATTGTGTTACAATAGTGAGGAACATTTGCAGAGACCAGTAATTCTCTGATTGTTCTATAGGTTGGTCTCCCTGCAAAATCTGGCGTTGCTGGTGGGATTCTTCTGGTTGTTCCTAATGTCATGGGCTTGATGTGCTGGTCACCTCCTTTGGACAAGATGGGCAACAGTGTTAAAGGAATTCACTTCTGTCATGTAAGCAGCATTGCCCTTGGGGTTTTTTGGTTGTTTGGGTGTTTTGTTTGGTTTTTTTTTTTGTTTTTGCAGCTGATGTTTACTTAGCTTTAGTTGGCATAGCTGAGATCTACGTGAATTAAAAAGTGATTTGTGATTGTTCCCTACATAGCAAGTTTCATCTGATTCAAGGGTGAAAGTCTAAGAATAGATATTTGGTTTTTAATAATAAGTAGCACTTGAATTCAGTGAGCATTAAAACATGATGCCAGAAACGCTGGAGAAATCTGTTGTGGAAAAGCTTTGCAAAAGAACACTTCATCAAATAATGAAAGTGCCGGACTCCAGTATATTGCATTAAAAACTGTAGAGCTCTATTTACAGACTTTTTTCCCTGTCTTGTCAGAAAGTGCAGTTTTCAAAACACTGGAAATGCAACTCTTATTTCATTGCAATAAAAGAAAAAGATTGTAATGAAATATTGCCATTCTGATGTATTTTTAAACTGATTTTTGTAAACCATGTGACATAAAAGATGTCTTCATAGATGATACCCAGCTGGTGGGCAAGCTTTTCCTAGCTTCATGTTGTGCCAGTGAAGGGACTGTGGACAGTCTGATGATAGGAGCATTAGAAGCAGGAGAGATTTTGGGGAGGACTTTGTAATGATTAATGAAGATGTTTTGGGGGAGAGGAGAATGTAAAAAATTTCTTCCTTTTTTCTTCCTAAAACTACTTTGTAATGATGATTGCTTAATTATAAATGGGAGGTTGAGCAGCAGTTAAAACTTTCCATGCTTCTATTTATTTAACATTCGCACAGCTTCAAATTAAGATGTTACTAATTTTAGTTTAAGTACTTTAAAGTTTCATATGAAATTGTGCTGGTAACTTAATTCTAAAATCCTAGAATAGTGGGAGAGGTGAAGGATTTACTGCATCAATTCTGCGTTCCAGTGAGACCTAAAAACTGATACGTGATTGTGGCATACAAGTAACCTGAATGTAACATTCACTTTTAAAAATAGAACAGCGTTGCCAAGTTTTGTAATTATATCCTTTCATGTTGTAATTCAAACTGACTTAGGATCCATTATATCCCATATTTCCTTGTTTCATTCTTGTGACTGAAGTTTGATGTACTGGACTAGCCCAGGCTATTCTTTTTGTTCCTGAAATGTTCCATACAGCTGGAGTAGGAATTTATCAAAATAGGTATTTTGCAAACTGCTCCTTGTTTCGTTCTTCTTTAAGAAGGAGTTTAAAGGTATTATTAGAACTTTATCATATAGTTGTGTTATGTTCAAAGGGCCTTACAGACATGGGTATTGATTTATTAAATCAACTTGTCTTCTTACTGGTTTAAGTTACTAGGATGTGATGCAAAACGTAAGGGGTAGCAGTATTATTAACTTATATGCATTTGGCTGTCATATGCAGATAATAATGCATGTTCTTAAATATTTGCAGGATCTAGTTTCTTTGTGCAATTTCCACAACTACGATAATTTGAGACACTTTGCAAAAAAACTTGATCCTCGCAGAGAAGGTGGTGATCAGCGGGTAAGTTACTGTCTGTGTTCAGTGAGTATTGCTTGTAGGCTTCAGAAGAAATACGGAAAGTTCTTCTCTAAATGCCAAACTGCTCAATGACATGTATTGCATCAAAGCTTTCAGATAATCCAGTTAGTGCACATTATTAGTGGACACTTGCCTGGGTGGACTGCACTATCACAGGGTTTTGTGTAGTAGAATTTCATACTAAAGTTGTAACTCCATTTCATGCAGTTCATCTCCCCTGCTAGATTAAGCAGATGATATCTGATCTAAGTTGCAAAGAGTTTTACTGTACTGGTTGCCTTTAATAAAGACTTGACCAGCTGGTGGGCTCAGCCTTTCTCTTGTGTGCTGCAATGCACGAGATCTGTGTTTAGCTTTATTTTCATGGGGCTATCTCTGACACCACATGACCTGCTGAGAGTTGCACAGGCAGTGAATTCAGGCATGAATAATGCTGCAGACAAGAGCCTGGTACTTAGGGAGCAGTGTAAGCAGTGTCTGGGAATGAACTGAATCCACTCCAGCTAAACATATACAAGAGATACAAGTGTGAGGTGTTGAGATAAGGAAAACCTCTTTGTTTTCAATGCCATTAATGTTTTGACTAAGACATGAGGATTTCAATAGGTGAAGTAGAACGATTTTTAAAGTGCTTCTATTTGCATGTATACATCTAAAAAATACCCAGTTTTGAATTTGATTTTTTTATAAGTGGAAAAGAGAAACTAAGAGTTTATGTGAAGAGCTGAAAAACTTGAGTCTGTTAGCAATGACTGCAAGTATGGATTTTTTTTTTCCTTCAAGTACACTAATAAATAATGTATGTTGCTTGAACAACTAGCATTCCTTTGGACCAATGGACTATGAGAATCTCCAGCAAGAACTTGCTTTAAAAGAAACAGTATGGAAAAAAGTGTCACCTGAATCAAACGAGGACATCTCCAGAACCGTAGTGTATAGAATGGAAGGTCGGGGAGAGCAGAACTAAACGAATGGGTTCTAGTTTCATTAAATTCTTCATTTTTAAAAACCCTCAAGCATCTCTAGATTTAACTTTGGTTTGAATATTGTTTACCTGGTGTTTCATTTATATATACGTTTTGTGTAAATTCTGTATGCCATACCAAAAAGATTGTCAAAGTTCAAGGGTGTGTGGGTAAAAAGCATGTGCAAACAACAAACCCAAAGCTGTAAATGACTTTTGTAGTTACTTAGAACACGTTTAGTTAAAAAGAAAGTAAAGGTAAATCTTAGTGTTTTCAAAGATATACCACAAAAGTGGTATATATCTGTTTATTTTTGTTTATATCTGAGAATTTTAAGTATATGAACTTTGAGGCTGAGCAAGAACTTGTGTCCACTGAGCAGGGTCAGCATGTAAAGACAGAATATTAATTAAAATATAAAATAGTGTTCAGCAAAATACAGCAAATTCCTGAGTTTCTAAATAATTGTATATTACGTGGAGATGGGTTCTGAGTCATATTAGTACCACATCAGGGTTTTCTTAGTGTGAGCTTTCAGATTTGAACAGAAATGGACCCTTTGCATATGCTATGCTAGTGAAGATTACTTTTTCTTTTAATCGGGCCATTAGTAATTATTAAAGCTGATGCTGTAATAAAGAGAGCAAAAATGCCTGGGCAGGAGTGGGAGAAGTAGAGAGGAGGAGGAAAAAAACCTGTCTTGTTTGCAAGTTAACTAATGCAGCAGAGAGATTTCTGACCCAACTATTTTGAGTGTCTCTCTTGCTGCTTGTGCTGCCAGCTGGTAGTTATGACTCAGAAGTCTGCCTTACTAATAGTGCTGTGCTCCACCCTGGAAAGGAATGTAAGCAATCTGGGGTTTAGAGTGGTAACCAACTGAGCAGTGAGCAGGAAATATGTTCAGAGGGAAGCAGATAGGTAGATCTTATTAGAACTGTTTACAATTAACTTATTTTTCAACCATTAATGTGTGCACATGTTCATATATGAAGATGAGAGGTTTCACTTAATTACAAATGAGGAAATTCTTAAGAAGTTATCATTAACTGCTACTTTTTGAAATGATTTTGAGTTTGCAGCTCTGTCAGCTTGCTGAGAAAGAGTTTTCTACAGGCAGCTGCATCTCTTAAGCTGCATAATTTGATAATTTGAGTGTCTTGAGTAGGGTGTAGCTCCAAATGATATATTTAAGCTTCAGATAGGCTCAATAGGCAGTTCCGGCCAGAGTTCTAAGACTTGCTAAATTCTTAACACTTGTAGGAATTAGACTCTTAATAATGCTAAAAATCTTAGAAAATCATTCTCTATAAAGTTTTCTCCTTTATAAATTTGCAAATAATCTGATACGTCCCATCCCTAGTACACACCACACAGAGTCCTGGTTTATCAAAATGAGGAAACTTGTCCACGCAATGATAAATGGTATTAGCTGGTAGAGGATTTTAAGAGACAATGACAATTCTGTAGTAACACCTTCACCTCTTCTCCTTGCTCCCTGCCCCAGTCCCTCTCCTGTTTATCTAGAACTCCAAAGTGTTGATATGTGAGTTTTGCCTAATGGTAGAGTTAGTTTTTTCCTGCCCCTTTTTTGACCCATCTGGATGTTTATGAGTTTAGGAAGATGCATAAAACAGAGCTGATGTTCTCTGAGAAAGCAAGCTGCTCTTAATTACTCTGTTTAGGTATTGTTAGTTTTGCATAAACTTTTGAAAAAGTTCTGACTAAACCTTGAATAATCTTCATTTAGCAGAGTATTGTAAAAGGATGGGCTTCCTGTCTTTGAAGCCTAAGATGAAAACATTTAAGCAAAACAACACAGAACATTAATTTTCAGTGAATTTGATGCCCTACTGGGATGAAGAGGTAGATCTGTGGTGCAGATGTCAGTAATAAGTGTCAGTCATGATTTGCTGAATAATAGCTGTTTTATAATCTTATCTCTGATGATAAGGTTAGGCTTGTTAGTGCTTATCCTCAAAATAACGGCAAAGTATTGAATTATAAAAATGTCTTGCCTGTTTGAGGATTTTACAGTAAACTAGTAGCTACAGAGACATAACAAGTATTCAAATCCTGCAGAACTACTTTACCTGAAATACCCTCAGTTGCAAGAGGGAACATAATGTGTCTGTGCTGCTAATGGAAAGTATTTACAGCGGTGACATGTTGCTGGATGCATTACTGATTTAATTAAAAATGGAAAAGGATGGTGCAGGATTTGCTTGATCTGATTCTACCCACTTTGAGTTTTAGTACTGTTTGAAGCCACTCCTAAATATGTGGTTGAAGATGGAAGATTTTTCCACATGCAAAACTTGTGGTTGAGTCAAGTCCTGCACGGGAAATACAAAAATAAGGAAACTACTAGGTCGTTAATATGCATAATAAGAATATTTAGGGTACAGCTTAAACAATCTTTAAATAAATATATATTACAGTTCTGTAATATATGCTTTTGAAGCCTGCCTCAGAACTGAAGGCAGCTTCTAGCTAGGAAGGGTCAGGAGGAGACTCCTCTGACGCAGCTGTTCTGTAACTTGCCCACACTTGTAGTTTCTTGCCCTGGCCTGCCACGTGTGCAGAAGGCTCCTGTTCATGGCAGGGCACCCAGGGGGCCGAGGCCAGGGCTGGGTGTGCCGAGAGGCGTCGCCCACCACACCATGGGCAGGTGGGAGAGGCCAGGGCCACAGAGTTTTAGTCATTCCATGTGTGAAGTCTGCAACGGTTTTAGTGTTCACCTGTGCTACAGTAATAGCAGTTCTTGATATTCAAGCATTTTAGCTGTTTGTTTGTTTTTCTTTGTCAGCATCATTAACATTTCATTAGAAATGTAAATGCTTTTTAAAGTTTTATTTTAGCATTTGTGTTGTACCTTTTGGCTCAGTTGTTAAGTTACCTGTCTCGTTTTCCATTTTTCATTTGCATTGTATGTTATTTATGTATCTTGATTTCCAGCATGCTTATTTTTGTATTGTTTAATAAATTTATTTTAAGCTGATTTTTATTGTATTTTTTTTTCTCTCAATGGAGAACAGATTTGTTGAAACACATTTTTTAGATTGAAGTTGAGATAGTGAGCACTCCGTTCTAAAAAAGGTTCTGGAAAAGTAGGTGGAGTAAGCAGATTTAGTTAAACCAGTCATTGAAAACTTGCCTAAGATTTTGTAAACATTTTGTACAATAGTCTAGTTATTTTTCTCTTTGAACTGTTGTCTTAGAAAGTTGAAGGCAAAAATCAAAGTAGCAAAACTTTGTCACAGTGACATTTAAAATAAAGAAGTCCTGGTGCAGTAGAATATTAACATCACTGTGTATTTTTCTGGTTTTGAAGATACTGATTCAGTCACATGGAAAATGTATGGTTAATGGTACCAGTGCCAGCGTAGTAACTGCTGATCCTGAGCATTATGAAGGGAAAAATACAGCTTGTAATAAATCATGTACAGCAAGGGAAGTGGTCCAAACCCCACACTGTTTTGGTAGTGATGGTGGGGCCTGCCTATACTGAGGATGGTCAGAATGGTTAATTTAGCTTTTCTGTAGACTGGTTTATAAGCTGAAGTTATTTGTTCTATGGTTGTAAAGTTAGCTGTATGTTCATTATACTTAAAAACATTGCATATCAAAAGAGTTTCTCTAAAAAGTCATAAAGATGATGAAAGGAAAAAGAATAGTAAGTACAAAGAAAGAGCCACAGGTGATTTACTGTAAAATTATTTTAGCTCTTATATTTTGGTTTTCAGCATGTATTTGAGTCAGAAGACCAGTGGGTGGGTAGATGAATAACAAGGCAAAGGATTCAGAGGAGGGTGGTTGGGGGGG
>VXBT01002855.1:1080356-1187692 GCA_013400235.1 Oriolus oriolus
GGGGGGGGGATGGATTATGTTGAATTTTTTATTGCTCTTATATCTCTTGGTCTTGATACATACATGTCATTGATGCACAGTAATTTGTGAACAAAGGAATTAATTATGAGCATAATTTATAATGTTTTTGTATCCTAAACATTGTTTGTAGGCTTTTACTGACCTTTTTTTTTAAATTCTAAAAAGTATTTCTGTAGTTTATTTGAAGGGAGTTCAGAATCAGCTATTGCAGTGAAAGAAGAAAAAACTTGTTAGAATGACTTAATAAACCTAATAATTTGCCTTCAGTGCAGAGTCTTGTTGAGGATTTGAGTTCACAAATGTCTGTAGTAGTTGGACGGTTGGCAGAAGGCTTTAAATTGGGTAGAAATCCTAACTAAAACTTTTTTTTTTAATCATGCTGGCATCTTGTCTGTCCCACACTTGTCCAGTCTGGAAAGCGCATGACTAATTAATATATGTAAAGACACGGCTGAGTCATGCACAGCCCCATTTTCTTTCAGGAATTTGTGTCCCAGTATGTTGAATAATTTAAATAGTCTAAATTATTAAACTACCTACCTTGAATCAAGTGTGGTTTCTGATTTGCCATTTGCTCCTTCTAGAGAATGTTGTGTGCAAAACAGAAATACCCTCTTTTCTTTTGGTTTTCATGCAAGTAGGAGTTAGTTTTATTACTGGCATCTAATCCTGCTTTATGCAGACTTTTGGTATCACTTGGACACTGAGCATTTAAAAGTTTTTGCAAGACGTAAGTGGCACTGCTCTGCACATGGTTCAGCTACTCCTGAAAATGCCATGTGCGTTTCTTCAGTGCGTGGCAGGGGTACATGATGGTCACATCAGAGGCTGCAGCTTAGCTGAATAAAGCCTAGAATGGAGTTGAGTGGCAGGAAGTGTGGTGGGGGCAAGTTTGTTGGGTGTTTTGTTTGTTGTTTTGGTTTTTTACCAGTTTAATTTAAACAGGACTTAATGGAGGCCATAAAGCTGTTGTGGGTGCTTGACCGAGGACAAGGTGGATGTTTGGAGAGTAATAGACACTTTGACACCTCAGCACTAAGTCTGAGGAGGAAATGGGGTTGTAGGAAGGACAGGGGGAAAAGGAAGTAATTCTAGAATGTTTTCCTATCCTCAGAAATGTTCCAGCCAAGCATACTTTGATGTATTTTATGTGCTAAGCAGGCACGTGGAGCAGCATGTCTGCTGTAAGGTGCAGCTTCCTGTTTCAGCTGCTGCTCTGCTCTGATTCTGACTCAGCTGGCACAAAGCTGTGCCTTCATGTGGTTTTACAAAATTCATGTGCACATTGTGAGTTGGAAATTAATCTTCATATTGTATCTTTTCTTAAATCAGGTCAGATTTACTTAGCTGGGTGCAGTTATTGTAACCTCTCTGAATGAGGTGCAGGAGGCATTAGTGACCGCGAGCAACCTGAGAAGGAAACCACAAGGTCACGAGTTGGGAGGGATCTCTGGAGATCTCACAGTCCAGCCTCCTGCTCAAAGAGCCAGCTACTGTCAGGTGGATCATGTTGCTCAGGGGCTTTGCCAGGCAAGTGTTGGAAACCTCCAACAATGAAGTTTTGTCATCTGGCTGGGTGACTTATACCAGTGTTTTAACGCTTCCATTGAAGAATTTTTTCCAACTTATAATTGAAATTTTCCCTATGTATCTTGTGATGGTGACTTCTGTCGTTTCACTGAGCATGATGCTTTTACCACCATGCTGTAATCTGTTGGCTTTTAGGGAGTCCTAGAAGTGGCATAGGTAAAAATGGCTTTTGGTCAGCAGTAGCTAGTATTTTCACTTCCTGCTGTATTTTTCCTACTGGATTCTAAGTATTTTTTCATTATGTCATTGCAAATGAAGTGATTTAGGGATTTGAAAAGGCCATATTCCCTTTATTTTTCTATTGAAGCCCAGCAGGCTAAATGCAAACGTGGAAGTGTGTTATTTGCTGAGGGATGGCATGTTACTGTTAGGACCCCTTGTGATCAGAGTGCTTGTGAAAACAATGAACTGAGAACACAAGTGGAGTGATAGGAAGAGATAACGTTACTCTCGTTTCCTGTTGATGTCATTCACTAGCCCAGCTTTTTCCTTGAGGCAGGCAACTTTATTGTTTGTTCAGGAATTACTCATGCGATAATCAGGGGTTTTTTGGACTCATAGACCTGCTTTTGGTTGTATGTGTAGCTTTTACTTTCTGAATGGAAAGTACATTTCACACTTCTTTTACAGGACCTCTCAAAGTTCTCCAACCTGTAATTATTGCAAATCAAATAATTAAAATGTAATCTTGATCTGAGAATAAACTGTTTCTATTAAACATGTTTTAAAAAGTCCCCACTCATGCCATTGCAGAGCAGGATTAAGGATTATGATTGAGAACATAGAGAAGCAGGCTAAAACAGCTGAGTGTCTTTTGTCCCATATACCAAGGCTGATGGGGAATAATATGACAGCAATATTTAAAGATAAAAGCAGGGAGGCACAAGATTTGTTTAAGCTAATAAATATTTCCAATACAAGGAAAACAGGTATGTAATACATAGCCTAAAAATAATAAGATTTATAGAAACTTGATCCTATTATTTAGAAAGAACCTTCACGAGAGTAGAGTGCAAGTGTCTGGTAAGATTTCCCCATTCTGCTTTCAACCTGTAGGGTGGAGTCAGGCTGCTGCATGTGCCCTACATCTTTTGAGAGCAAAGTTACCCTTTCTTTTGGGAAATTATTCCTTTCTTTTGGGAATAATTCCAGTTACAAGTCCTGTATTTAAGAGTAAACTGTCATCCACAATTTGTGAAGTGCTTACAGGCTGGGAAGTGGGAGCATTGCCCCAGTCTACTCTGTTGTGTGGGTGTCAGTTGTGTCAAAAGGTCTCTGAAAAGGCAGACATCCTTTTGTCCTGTCTGCTTAACATAGCTCGGGTCACTAAAGCACCCATCAGCATTCCACTTGATTCATGTGACTGGCGTTGATCCCAGTCCTTTGGTCCCAAATCTTGCACTGTTAGTGATGTCTATATCCATTACTTCAAAGGCTCTTGTTTTGTTTTTTTTTCCTGCATCCAGGATCAATGGCTTAGCATTCATTCCTCTTTTTAAGGTTTCTGTGTATATTCTCTATGCTCTTTGTTGCAGAACTGTTAGCAGGGGGTTAGTCTTTGAAAAGGAACTACCAAAGTAGGTATAACATTTCTGTGATAGTTTACTCCAAGAAGTATTTTACCATTTTTGAACTTCCAGCCATCATTATTTACTGACAAAATGTTTCATTGCTGATGAGAAATGCTGAAAAAGTTGGACAGTGGAGTAAGTGAAACTCTTTGAGAAGGTCGTTTTCTTACATAACTTGGATGCTTTGGACATGGCAGCAACATTGAAGTATTTCCATCCAAAGCTGCTGATGGCAAATGCATGCAACCTAGAAATGAAAATTTGCTTGGTCTTCATCTTGTGACTTGAAGGGTGGAAGTCTTTATGCTTTAAATCTTTCACTTGATCTAGTAGACTTTTTGTTGAAATGCTTAATTGACCTACCATTCCTTTGTGATACTGTTCATGGCCAGCAGTGACACCTTTGATCATCCATGACAGGAGCCAGGCTGGATTTTTCTGTGACTCCCTCTTGTTATTTCACAGTTCTGTGGAACTGCCTGACTCACTATTATTCACTATTGCTATTCTGACTCGTTTTTCTTTATTAGGTGTTGAAAAACTTACCTTGCTGGCACAATTTATGAGTTTATGGATGTCCATGAAAGGTCTTTTTTAAAAAAACCCCAAAAACCAAGAAAGTGGAGCCAGCCAACTTTAGCTCTTAAGTCTAGTGAAGGATGATTAAATTCTCAGTTGATATTTTGGGGGTCTTTACAGGGATGTGCTTAATTCTGTTGTTTCCAAAAGCAAAAAGTGTGATAATTCATTGGTACCAGAAGAAATTGGAAACAGCAGGTGGAAGCAAGCATGGCCGTGTTCACTGTAATCTAGTGAAGGCAGCTTTGGTACTCAGTTTTCTCTCTTCTTCCTAGTATATGAATCTTCTGAAATCAATGTAATCATCCCCAAAATCAAGGGATAGGGTTGGGTATACCCATACCAACGTGGGTATGAAGCAAAGGATAAGACATCCATCAGAAATTGTTAGCGAGCAGCTCTTGAGATCAGCTCCTCTTCTGCCAGGCTCTTCTGTTTGTCCAGGCGCACATGTGCATGGACAGGGAAGCTCTCCAGTCACAACATTATCATCTGAGCACTTGTGAAGCTTCAAAATTAGGTACTGTAAGGACTTCTATGGTGAAAAATTTAGGGTGATGTGTTGTTCAGGGGTATCTGTGACCGCAGTATTGGCTGGCTCCATCCTAGTACCTGTTCTTGACACTCCATACCAGGCAGTTTTTCCTGGAAGTTTCTTCTAACTAAAGAAGCGTTAGTTGCTGGGATCCTGTAATCTAATACTGATGTAGTCAATGGCTCTGACTATTGAGCTCTTGATTTCTGTGGGAATTTTTTCTGTGTACCCCTTGAACCCAGTTCATAATTAGTAATGGTTTTATCTGCTAGAAAGGGGAGATAGAAACCCAGTCTGTTTCCCACAACATTTCCTGCTGTCCTGCTCCTGATGATGGCACTGGAAAGGAGAAACTGCCCCGTCCACGCACCCTGAACATTTTTATGATACTATGTAATATTTTCTTGTAAAATTGAGTTGGAATTCCCCGATTCCTGGGGGAGAGGCTTGTGTGCAAGGATCCAATTACACTTTGCTTTGTGTGATGCTCTCTCCACCTCTGGAGATCAGGTTCTGAAGTCAGGAATAGTGAGTGGTTGTTTCTTCTGCCTCCATCGGGGGAGGCAGAGGTGGGAGTGGGGCAGTTCAGGAACATGGCTGGCCAGAATAGCCTTGGTTCACCCAGTGGGGTTTGCACATCTCGGGAGTGGAATAGATGGGCATGAGCTTTCTGAAAGAATCTCAGTTGCTGAAGGTAAGTAGATGTTTCACTTACTCTAGTAAACATTTTGTTTAATTACTTAACTTAATTCCTTGTAATTAAATAGTCTTATCTGTAATTTAAACAGCATCAGTTTACTAATACTTTAGAATTAATCAATAGTCAGAACTGTAAATAACAAGGCATTGCAAATTCCCAGTGTGTGTTGCCGTGAAACAAGGTCTCTGCTTCTGTCTCTTGCCGTCGTTAAGGGCTGTTCTGTATTTCAGGCACTTGAGTAAAACCAAACATAGCATGAAGCAAACTCTACTTATGGAATTACAAACTATATTGGAAAAATAGATTATTTCAAATTTCATTTACAAGATTATAAATCTCATTCAGCCTTTAAAAATTAGACTAATTAAATGTAATAATCTCCGAGCATGCATTGGCTGAATTAATTGTACAACTGAGCTCAGTCCTGTCTGTGACTCTTGCTTTGTTCTGTATGAGTCAAAGGATATTTTTGGACACTTGAAGAACTTGCACCTCCTGCCTGATAGTGTTTAGGGTGAATCCACAGGTAGAGATGTTGTTTTGAGCAACACCAGTGTTATATACTCCTTCCAGAGATTTGTGTCCACTTGATGGCCATCTCATGAGCAAGAGGTTGGTGTTGGAAGAGATGAATTCTGTCTTTCATGGCTTCAAATGTGATTGGAGGAAAAGTACCTTCTGCTCACAGTTACTGCTTCCTGGGTCCTTAGGCTTTTTAAATTTTAAGCAAAGTAGTACAGTAACAGAGAAGAAAAAAAGAGACAAACACTTATGGTATTGTGCTCGTTGTTAGTAAGTATCATTTTTAGATGTTATTGAATACCTCCATTAATTTAAAGTATTTTGACAAAAAAAAGGGCTTCAGGCAGACACGGACGAAGAAACGCAGGTTACCGTAACGTGGTATCAATACTCTTAATTATTTGCAATTTTGGGTGGCATAATCCAGTACTTATCTCTAAAAGGTTTGAATCAGAGGGAAATATGAATGGCAGAAATCCATTTCATGCCAGTAGATGGTAGAGGGGAACAAACCACCTCTGCTCAGCCTTCCCTCCCTAGAGCTGCACTTCTCCTTTAGCAGCCTTAGCCCGTCTCTTTGCCGGTAAAGCAGGCTGAGAGGTGTTCTTAGGTTGAAGAAAGGGCCCTGGTGTCAAGAGAAATCTTTGGTGTATATATTTGGTTTAAGTATTTCTTACATTCAGCTGCATGCACGGCTTCTGTGACAAGTTCCAAGATGGAGCTACTGGCGCAGGCTTGTTTGAATGTTCATGGTCCTGTGTCTGAACTGAACCTAGTCAAAGCTCCTTGCTCTGTTTTTGGATTTTAAACAGACACTTTCAGGACCACAGAAACTTTTTTTTAGTCAGTGTCTACCACCTAGTTCAAAAATGTAGGAAGTCAGAAGGAGAAAATGACTAGCTTTATTCTAAAAGATTGGATTTGGATTTGAAACAACGTGAGTAGTTGAATTGCAAGAAGACATTTAAATGCCTATTGGGATCTTTCCCAGCTTTAAGTAAAAATAATAAATAACTGGTTTCGCAGCTCTAGCAGTACAGTTGGCTTAGAGCTGCTTTGTGTTTGGATACACGAAAATAGAGCCTCTTGTGTGACTGCAGTCTAGACATCACTCATGGGAGAAGCAGCTTTTGGTACAGGCATGGGTTGTGTTTGAGCAGGGCTGCTGGAAACTGGAGGGAGGAATAAATGAACATTTTGTTAGTCTGTTAGTTTGCTATCAGCAGCACAAGCTATATGGATAATTGCTGTGCAAAAGGCATTTCAAGTTAATTCCACCAGGGAGACTCCAGAAATAAACTCCGTGGCAGCAGCTTTGAAAGTCACTTGTGGCAGCTTTGAGTCCAAAAATAAACGCTGCACCCACGGCTCGTAAAACTGAAGGAGCTGGGTATCGTCCTCTGTCCCCAGCTGTGAAGAGGGAGGACCTTGCACCATCTAGAGGAAAAGAAAGGATAGTCAAAGGGTTAGAAAAGGGACTGGGGAAAAACCTGACAAAATCTTTTTTCCTGTGTTGGTTTTAAAACATGGCACAATAGATACTGGCAGATTCTAAAGTTATTTTTGCACTTTTGTCACATTACATGAGGAAACGAGGATCAGTACTGCAGAAAATAGTCTAAGAGGTGGTGGAAGTTGTCAAGAAATGAAAGTTTTATGGAATAACTAGCCTCGTCTGTATTTTCAAATACATCAATATTTTAATGTGTGTAGGTATATGCATTGATTTATTCACTCATCTGCTAATTATTTATAGTGTAATGGGAACAAAGACTCCCAAGGGATTCTAACTATAGAACTTCTTACGACCCTTGTGTTTGTTTGAAGTCAGGGCGGGAGGCTCTGTCAGAGGCAGTCGGTGTTGGGTTGCTGTAGAGGTACATGGGGTGATTTGAACACTTACTGAAAGCCTTACTTTTGTGTTCTTCAGGAAGTTACTTAGAGAAATTACCTGTTCTTGCGTACCTGAGTTTTCTGTGGAATAAGGTAATGCTGAGGCTTAGTCCAGAGGCTGCTTTGAGTGCCTGGACTGTCCATCTCTAAAAATATTCATGGACAGAAACTTACCAGCAGGCTCTGAGGCCACGTCAGAGCCAGCCCTCAGCTGAGTGGGCACCTAAGCTAGTCTGGGATTCCTTCAGTGAGTAAAATATGGCACTTAGGTCTGGCAGTTGTGTCCTGGCAGGCAGCTGGCCCTGGAGTGGGGCAGACAGGTCAGGTCCTGGCTGTGAAATGGAGGTGATGCTTGGCTGAGCGTGGAGGGCTTAGAGCTTGGTTGGGTATTTGCCTATAGTTCAGTCTTGGTTTTTACTTTGAAAAGTAAGTGCTTTACTTACCCGTAGGTAATAAGTTCTACTTTATTTCACGGGAAGCAAAGCAGAAGCTCAATTGCAAGGACAGGCTTTTGACTGAGATTTCTTTCCCTGAGAAGTACAACTTACCTTCGTATTGAACAATGGTATTTTAAAGGAAAACTATGGCTGTCTCTTTTAGACTTGAAGAGTCTGAATTTTTTGTCCAGCAATAGTCTTCAATGTGGACACTGGAGAGTAAATTTATTGTTATTGAAAATTAAATGTAAATACAAACCTGGCCTATTTGTAAAATAAGTGATCCTGTCTAGTGTCTGAACATACAGATACCTGCATTTCACTCTCAGATCTGTCCCTGGTTTATTTTTGTCCTTTTAGAGACTACTTGCATTCTAGTTTCAAAGTTGAAACACCAAAATTCATTTTGTGCAGGTTTGACGGGTTTTTTTCCTGTTTGTTTTTACTTTATTTTGAAACCCTACGTGCCAGGAAAAAGCTGTCTAAAAGCTGTGCTTCAGCGTAGGTGAGTTATGAGTTCAGTGTGTAAAAACTGGATGACTAAATTGTTTACTTGCTGCTCTAGATTTACTTTTTGTGGTATCAGTAGGTCAGCACTGCTGTTTCAGGGTTTATATTGGTGTCTTGGGTTTCAGGAATTGTTTTCCATTGATAGAATAAGCATCTAAAAATCCGAAGAGCAGATGGAGGGATTGCTTTTTACTGCAAACCCCGATGACCCTCGTCAGGGGATCAGCTTTAGGAAAAGCAGCTGAACAGTGCTACTGTGAAAGTCGATTCCTGTTGATTTTGGAGCTTTTATTACTTCGTGCAGTCACTCGTGGCTCACGTAAACTCTGCTGCTGCCTTCCTTGTCAGTCCCTGGGCGTTTGCAGAGGCCATGGGAGTAGGCAGAGTGCGGAGCAGTCGGGCTGTCCCCGCTGCGGAGCGCTAATCCCCGCTCACCAGACGAGTGCTCACCTTGGGCAGCTTAACAGTCTATTTCTGTGTTTCCGAGTTAATGCCGCGCTGAGCCGGATTAGCTGTGCCGTGTGCTGCGAACAATGGGTGCAGAGCCGGGCGTGCGCGGGGCTCCTGGGCTCGTGTGTGCCCTGCCAGGCAGGGTGGGTGGCCGCCAGTGGGCTGTGGGAAAGCACGGAGCCTGCTGGCTGGAACAACGTGCTGCTGGGATGTGCTGTTCGGAAATGCCACCTGGCAGATTTTCCCTGTAAATAGGGAGCTGTGGAGCTGTGCTGTGTCACCCTCGGTGTGGGCGCAGGTGCCATACGTGCACATTAGCTGTGCTCAGCGCCCGTGGGGTTCAGTGACACGGAGAAATGTGCCTTGGGGACACTTCCACACAAGCTGGGCTGATTTCCCTGGTGTGCTCTGCGCTGGTGAAGAGCTCCAGGGCTGCATTCTGATTGCTGTGCAGCTCTCCTAGGGCTGGGAGCCTCTCCGGAGCCTGGGGAGCACTTAACCCAGAGCCCTGCTAACCTGGGACCCATTCACGGGTCCGAGTGCATCAGGCCCTGGGGTTGGTGTGACAGTCACCTATCATTAGGGAAGTCAGGAGCTGAATTTAAATCCCAGTTTATCTCTACAGCTCTGTACCGTGCAAGGGGAACTTTTAAAACTTGGTTTTTCATACCAGTTGGCCAGAAGGGCAGGGTTCCTCAGAAGGAAACGTTGCATCCCATTTTAAGCACAAAAAATGGGATGTGAAAGAAGAGCGTGGTGCGTGTGTTCTCTCAACTAGCTCTACCCTCTCTTTTTAACTCCTCTTGTTGTATTTGAAAGTCTCCTGTCAGCACACTTGGTCTGGTGCACAGTAAAGTTCAGATATGGCAAAGTTCCTGAGAAACAATGTCCATTCAAACCTTTTTTCTCAATATTTGGAACATCTCTTCAGAAGGCCAACCTGTGGCGTCATCCCTAAATATCATGGAAAGAGCATCGGAAAGTTTAGGGGAGTTGTTTATTTATCCTTGTTTGTATTGCCTTGAGCAGCGCTATTATAAACTATATGGCTTGACTGTATTGCTCAGCCACCTGGAGAAACATAAAAGTTGGAAGTAATACTTTTTTTTCAGAATGTTAATTCTGTAATGTTTTCAAAGAAATTGAGAGGGCGGAGCATTCTCAGGAAGCAGGATGCAGTAGGAAATTAAAATCCAGATTCACTGACCTTTCTAGCTAAGAGCTTCTCATGGAATTAATCCAGCTTTGAGCTAAATTAATTTTTTCTGAAGGATTTGCTTTCTGTACATACACAGCTGTTTGGCTTTTCTCTCCTGACCCAAGCGCAGCGCGGAGCAGAGGCTCTCCCTGCCGTGCCGGAGGCATTGCAGCGATAGCGGAGCGGGACAGAGCCCTGTGGTGGCAGGGACACGTGGGCAGGGACAGAGCACAGCGCTGGTGTGCTCAGCTGCTTGGGTTTGGCTCCTGCTCGAGGTCTGGTTGTTCTGCATTAATGATGAAGGCAGTGGGCAGAAGGTGTCAGGGCACTCTCCCTTCACCACGAGACTGTAGCAGTTCATTTCCATCTCTGGGCCTGAGTTTCCCTTCTTAGTGCCAATAACAATGTCAGAGTGCTCTTGGTGAAGTGTTCGGAGAGGTCTTCTGTGGATGGCATTAGAGCCAGGCAGTGGTAGACATGCTTGTCTTCAGTTAAAAAAAAATCCTCTGAACTGGTCTCTGTTAAGAGAGAAGTGATTCTATCTCAGTCTTGTGTAGACATTTGCTGTTAGCAGTCATGAGATTATTTAAATAAGTCTGGATTTGGGTGTGCAGCTCAAGTAGGAAAGACTGTTTGTTACAAATACTCCACCAAGGCAATTCCCACATTCCAGCCAAGCCTGGTCAGTTAGATGTGTTGAAATTTCACTTGCAATAAGTAACTTCAGCATATTAATACTGAAGTTAAAAAATCTTTTTTTTTCATTAAGTTTTTCCTGTTGGTACACGGAGAGATTGAAAACCACCCCAAAAGCTCTCATGTCATGCCCAAGTGGTTTGTGCTCGCAGGGAAGGGGGGCACAGCCGTGCGCTTGCTGTGTGGTGGGCCACGTGCTCCCTGCTGCAGCTCCTCCATTCCTGCGCATCCGCTCACGTCAGCACTGCTGCTTGAAGGAGACTTCTTTGAAACTTTCAGCATCACCAGGCTCAGGAGATACTTAAAATAACCGTGATAGGAAAGCTTTGGATGAGGAGTCGCTTTGACACCGAGTTTCCCTTTGTAACTGCCAGTGCTGTAGCTCACTCAGTTTGTCCATTTGGGGTTTTGGGATGGTGTTTTTTCCCTTTTGTTTTTTGCCTTTTTGTCCGTCATGTTTATCTGAAATATCTGCTGCAGTGCTGTGACTTCCTGCCGCTCTGAACTCCAGCTGTTTCCTTCCTCTAACTTGACCTCAGTGCGGTCCTTGAGCAACAACAGTCTTGATTTTTCTTTCTTGAGCTGCTCACATCCTCACCCACAGACTCACAGAACCATTAGCTGGAGAGGTACCTCTGGAGGTATTGGTCATTTGGCCACCTCCGATGTGAAGCAGGACTTGGATCCTTCATAGGTTTGTCCAGCTGAGTCCAAGACCTCTAACACCTACTAACCTGACGGTGAAATTGTGTTTCTGATTATTACATTTGTGTGACATGAGTATTTCTGAGGAACCTTTCCTTGCTGGTTTTACTGCCTGGATAGTGAGGGTTATACCCAGTGCTCAGGAAAGAGTGCTGTACAGAGAGGGTCTCATGGTAGCTGAATGAGCAGTGCTCTGTGTTGTTGGCATGGTGAGAAGAGAGCTGCCAAGTTCCTCTGCTTCAGTGCACGCAGGTTTTCTCTCCTGACTGACAAAAGGTGGAACAGTTCTGCTCTGGGTTTGTTCCTGCCGTGCAGCTGTGTGTGTGATCCATCCAGCCCATGTAAAGCAAAGGGAACCCATCCCTTCTCCTTTTATTAAATTTTCATAGTTAGGGAAGTACATGCAGTAGGAAAAGGTAATTCATGGCTGTTGGGTTGAAGGGGAACTTTGTTTCTAAACATTAGGGAAGCTTGTGTTCACCAGTGCAGTTATTGAAACACTAACACTGAATGTTCATGAACCACTTGGTGAGAAACTCACTGACAGAGTTTCTAAACACTTAAATTAGTTGCCTTGTGCCCTTCTTAGTTTGAATGGATAGAGCTCATCTGTCGTCTTCACTATTTTTTTTCTCCCCTACAGTTAAAAAATCCCAAAATCGTATGTTTGCTGCTGCCACTTTAGAGTTTCTTTTGCCTTTTGATTTTTTTTTTTTTTTTTTTTTTTTTTTTTTGCAATGAACCTGTTATTTCAAGCTAGTACACTGTGAGTTTTCGGTAGAGAATTTGTACTTGATTTTGTGGCAGCCTAAGTGAGATTCTGCACAGATACAAAGCTTATGGCAGCAAGTGCTGCTCACATAGTGAGTTTTTCTCACTGTCAGTGGTAACCTCTTCCATGATGATTTAGTATATATGCTGCTTAGATTAATATTCTCTTTAAAACTAAGGAAGACCCATAAGATGCTTGTGGAGATGGTATGTTCTTACTTTGAGTTCAAAGTGTATTTTTTATTTGCAGATTCCTAAATTTTATTGAATTCACTTTTTACATGAAGTCAATAAAACTTCTGTTGTTTATGGCTGCCTTCTGAGCAGTTTCATTTCGTACCCTATAAAATTTGTTAATTTTTTGCCCTGGATTATGCTGCTGTTACAGTAGGGTGCAGTTATGGGGTCAAGGTGCGTTTTGTTGGTACCAAATCCAGTCTAATTCTTCCATAAAATCATTAAAGTCTCTCTAGAAGTAGGAAGAAGTTGTCCCAAGAGGATTTTTTCAGCTATAACGGCTACACTGGGCTTTTTTTAGCTTGAGTTCATCTTTGACCGGCTTTGGATAATTACTCTCCTAATAGTTGCCCTGCTAAATTTGTTGGGTTTCTCCTTTTTGGATCCTAATACTTGTAGTACTGGACAGAGAGAAAATTTCCTTCTGAGCTAAACAAGCAGAGATCTTTTTGTCTGGACTTGTTTTTCTTTTTATTTTGATCTGTCAAGAAGTTCAGTTTTATAGTAACCTTTGTTTTTATTTGATTTATCTTAAGGAAGGAACAGCTTTGACCTCTCCCAGATTGCTGAGAGATGTGATCTAAGGTGATTGTGTTACAATGCCTCAGGAATCTCCAAATTACATTTTGTCACATCATTATAGAAAACAAAAATCACTTTTTAGCAAAATGTTCAGCTGAATCCAGGATTCTGGGTTCTGAGTGCACTTGGAAAGTTGTTTTTTGAAGAGAGGAATGTGTGCTATTTTTATTTTATTACTTGAATATATATTTGCATTTCCCAGAAACATGAAGAAGCCCAGCCAAAATGGTCAGTTACCTCTGAAATGGTTTTTATGAGAGACAGAGTGTCCTTTGCTCATCCCAGATCCTGAAAAGGGAGAGTATTCAACACCTGTAGGACCTGAAACATGGGAGCGCTGCCAGCCCAGTCTGCCTGCGGGGCCCCAGCGGCTCCTCCCTCTTCAAGGCCTCAATCATCTCGATGAAATGGAGAGGTTACCAAACTAAATTCCCCTTTCACACCTGCATTTGGTCTGCAGCCTGGTGCCTGTAACAGATGCTGTCTCTGTTACAGGGTTGGGTATTTCGGTGTGGCCGTGGCGTTTCCTGTGGAAAGCCCAGGGAGTGTGGTTGGGTGGTTGTTGCCCCGAGCTGGCCTTGCCGATGCGAGTCCGTGTGTCCGTGGCACTGCAGCAGGAGACCCCAGCCCTGCAGGGTGCTCCCAGCAGCTCATTCCTGGGGTCCTGCAGCCCTGCTGCTGAGCCAGGGCTGGAGAGGGGCTGAGCCCAACCGTGGGGAGCTGCCTGTGGGGCAGGAGGGCTCAGCCAGGGTGGCTGGCTCTGCCTCCTGAGCAGGGCCCTGCTGACCTGCTGAGGAGTCTTGGTCACTGGTTTGGCTTCTAGCAGAAACTCTAAACAAAAAAATCTCGATGGGAGGAATAGAATCACTCAAGGCCTGCGCTCTGTAACACTGGCGAGGAGGGTCTGGGGTGTGATGTCAGGTTCGCCACATCACAATTCAAGGTGTTGCGGGGTCAGAGCTGAGAGAGCCTGACCAGGGGCCCAGCCTTTGGAGCCAGTCAGGTTTAGTGGCAGCCCAGAGGGGCAGAGCCCTCTGAGGAGGGAGGGAGTCTTGCAGATCTATAGCCTTACAGCCCTCATAATGCAAACTGAAAAGGAGCTGCCGGAGTTTGTGGGTGCTGGAGTGAGGGTGGCTCTGTGTCCCCTTTGTATTTCCATGCTGGCCTTTGTGCCTCCTTCTCCTTATGCTTCGGTCTCTCTTTGCGTCAGTGCGTATTTGAGGTGTAAAAAACAACAAGCAATTCCATGGCTTCGGTTTAGAAGAGGCGCAGATGTTGGCTCGTCTGTGGCCCTGTGAAAATACGCCAGTGTTCTTGCAGAAATCTGTGGGAGACTTGCTTGTGGGTGGGGATTTTTCATTCTGTTTGTTTCTCCTCCTTGTTGCAGGAGGTCAGTGCAGCATCAGCTCCATCCTTTATCTCTGTTGCTTGGCTGGTGGCAGCGACAGAGCTTCGTAGACTCAGAAAGCAAAGCAGCATTTAGAAAGTTTACTGGAAATTACTGTGAAATGGTGCCTAGAAGTGGCTGTGTCAGTTTATGAAAGAAGCTGATGTGGGATGCTTAAAACCATCTAGCTTGTCATTTTTGGCTCTTGTTAAAACCTGCAAAGTTGTTATAGCCAGGATGTATTAAAAACATGCATGGGACAAGGTTGGTGTAGCCTGACAGTATCATTTCTTACTAGAGTAATAAATACAGCTGAGAAAAAGCACTACTTACCTGAGACTTTACCTGCGTTGTGCTTTAAGCCTGTATTTATCTAAAAAGATCCAACTTTGTCTGCCTGGAAACCTTGCTTATTATGTAACAGAATTGCTTAAAATGGTTTATTTGAGTAAAGTCTGTATGTTGGATGTATGCAAGGATAATCTGTAATACATAGAAAAAAGGGTATCATCTCTTCTGCTGACATAGATTTCTCCTGGCATTAGGAATCTTTGCAGTTAATTTAAAAAATCTTACTTTTCCAGAATGAGTTTGCCTTATAAAGGAGTTCATGGTTTTATAAATTGTGCAGAGTGATGCTGTCTGTGCAATTCAATACTTGCTGTCATCGGGCAGCTGAAGAGAGAAATACAGTTTGCCCATAGAGCAAGGCTCATATTTTTTACCACAATAGAGCAGAAATTCACTGGTTTTAGTTCTTTTACTGTCCTTAATGACTTCAGCCTTGGAAAAACAGACCTTGCAGTCCTGGTAGCAAAGCAAGCTGTACTGCAAGACGTGGTCAGGCAAGGGGATACAATTAACAGGTTCATAAGCACTGGACCAACTGGCCCTGCTGGGTTTTCTTTTTGAGGAAAGAAGATCAGTAAACTGGAACTTAATCTTTCTTTGTAGGTGAAGTCTGTGATAAATCTGCTGTTTGCTGCCTACACAGGGGACGTGTCTGCCCTCCGGAGGTAAAAATCCATGGGGGTTTGGGAATAGGAATGCTGCTTGTTTGGTTCCTGCTGCTGCTGTTTATTTAGGAACATGCACACACACTGTGTCTGTGTTGGGGACATTGAGCTGCATGAGCTAGAGATTGAATATGATCACCCAAAACCCAACCATCAGAAAAGTACCCTCACACTATCCTGAGTCCCACTGTGTTCCATTTCTTTGGATCACAGTACAATAATTTCTTTAACCATTTTTTTTTATAGCACTGGCAGAAAATCCTCCCTGTACTCTCACCTGCTTTAATATTCAATTCTGAAAGTGCCACAAAAATTCAGGCTGGAAAATGTACATTGTTATTGGACAGGTTAGGAGATCTAGCTTTGCTTTTTAAATCTGAAAGAGATTCTGGCAAAATTTAAAATAATAATGGTAGGAGACTAAATAAACATTAATTTGGCCAAAACATATCTAAACATAGTTAGTGGATGGAAAAATGTGTATAGTTCAGCTCTGCTGTCCCAGAGTTGCTGTCCCAGGGCACCACTGTGTGAAGCAAGAACTCTCCCAATCCCTTAATGCTGCTCAGGATTTCCAGACTTGGGAGACTTCCTGGGATTTTCTCACCTGGTATAAATTTACTTTGCCTTACGTGGCTTAGCTTGTCTGTGTATGATTTTAAATCAGGCGTGTTGACTGTTATGTTTCCTGCAAAGATGTTTTATTTTTCTTCACGACAACTAAAGAGCAGAAAGTTGAGCCACTAACCTGGTTTTTAAAGCCAAAGCCCCTGTCATTATCAGCAAAGATCCGATGTGCTCGTGGTGCTGCTCGCATCCTCTTGTGGCAGGGCGATACCGTCCCATGCTGGTTCTGTAACGTGCTTTAATTATGTAAGCCTTGCCTCTGCAACAACCCCTTCTGTTTTATTTTGTTTTTAAGGTTTGCTCTGTCAGGAATGGATATGGAGCAAAGAGACTACGACTCACGGACAGCCCTGCATGTGGCGGCTGCAGAAGGTACTGCCTCCTCACACAGCATTTGCTGTCTGTCTGTCTGTCTGTGGGAGGGGGCCAGCTTGCTCTAGAACATCCTTGCTGTCTCTGTGCATCTGCTTTTGTCTGTACATACATGGATGTATGGAAGTACATGCACTCACAAAACTGCTTTTCCTGTAGGACATGTGGATGTTGTTAAGTTTCTGCTGGAAGCGTGCAAAGTGAATCCTTTCCCCAAAGACAGGTGAGGGTTTTTGTTGCTGGTTTGGAGGAAAGATGCTCCAGTAGTCCCCACGAGGAGAGGTGCCTGTCAAATAAGAGTGGAATGTACTGAGCCAGTCCACTGAAGTGGGGGGAATGGGATCCTAGTGGTTCTCCATAGGTTCTGCAGGCCGAGCAGGAATAAAAAACGAACCACTAAACCCGTTATTTGAAAGGTTATGCTCAGCTTAATGAAGTAGTTCCACAATTACTGAACTGAGTGTGGTCTATGTGCTGAACTATTAGTGCAGTATGTAAAGAGCTTAGATTTGTGGTGCTTTTTGGCTCTGTGCTTAACGTGCTGATCTTAAAAATACTGTGCTGTGTTTTGTAGGTGGAATAACACTCCTATGGACGAAGCTTTACATTTTGGACACCATGATGTTTTTAAAATTCTTCAAGAATATCAGGTCCAATACACACCATCAGAGGATAACAACGATGGGAAGGAGAACCGAACGGTTCATAAAAACCTGGATGGCTTACTATAATCATCTTCAGCTAGATCCTAAGAATCAAATCACTTACCTATTTAATTGTGGTATGCATAAGTAATGAAGAGCGTGTGTGTTTCTATCTGATAGTGGTATATATTTTACAGAAGTCTCTGTTACTTCAGTGTTACGTTACAGGAGTTTCTATACGCACAGGACAAATCTAATCTCTTCAAAAGAAACAAAACCAACTAAGAATCTCCCTCCATAATGTGAGCAATATTACCTCATGCTGCATATAATTGATGTATAAAAATATTTAGCTGTTGTTGGCTTTACTGTGCACTTCTTAATTTATTTTTGTGTTCTATGTGAACTCTAGTTAGTCTGTAGTCAGGAACTTTTTTGCTGAATTTTTGTTTCTTTAGCCCTCCGTTTCCAGTATGGCCAGGATGAGCCAGAGTACTGTCAGGTATGAGCGTCAGTGAGGTTTTTTGAAAGCTGAGGATGCTGATGTAGATTTAGGCTGGGTGTGTTAAGTAAGGATCTGCACTTACCTTTGGGAAAAAATAGAGAAAAGAATTCCACACAACCTTGTTTACATACTATAAATATCACAGAGTATATAGGTGACACTTGTCAATGGTCTTAGAGGTAGTCTTGTCAGGGAATGTGTTTTAAGGTTTGTTTGACCAAATGGCGTAGGGGAATGTGACATGTAGCACCGGTGTGTAGTGGGATTTTTGTTTTGGGAGCGTTTCTCTCCGTTCCCTTTGTCTTGCCTCCCTCCTCTCTCTCCATGTTCAGCTGCTAAAGTACTTCCCTGTGGCTGGGGAACGTGGGTGCTTGCGCTCCGTGCAGGTGTTCCTTGCAGGTATATTTGCACTACAGCAGAACCCCTGCGGGGGCTGACAGGTGCTGCTCCTGGTGGCTGCACCGGGAGCCAGCGAGGGCAATGCAAGTGCTGGAAAGGCAAAGAACTAAACCAAATACTACACGTCGATCTGAGCTCATTTAGGCTTGTAGCGAGGAACACAGATGGAGTGAAACAGCTTTAAGGAGCACAGGGCCAATCAGAACAGGAGCAGAGCAGGAGATAAGCCAGGTTTTTGGGTATGTTCTCTTCTTGCACTGCCATCAACCAGGGAGCAGGATATTGCATCACTGGGATTCCCCTGGTGTAGGACAGGAGTTCGGCACCAGGAGCACAAGTAAGTAAATGCCTTTTGTGGTGAACGGTGGCATTCATTGTCTTGCCACTGAAGCCAGCGTGGCACGTGCCCTGTCGTGGAAAATGTAGATGCAGGTATTTGTAGTTCACAGAAGTCTAAAACTGCCACAGCTCCCTGTCCCATGTGCAATTGCTTCTGCCAGTACTGTGGTATAAAACCTCAGAAGTGAGCAGTCACTTAAGATATTCACAAAACACTACCGTTGTTGGACACAGGCAAGAATCTTAGCACAAGAGTTTTAGGCAGGAATCATTTAGCACATGGAAAAGGAGATTGTGCTTGAGAATTGTGTATATGGTGGTTTTTATCCTAGCGTGTAGTGTACAAGTCGTTAATAGATCTCAGAGTTCAAATTTCCTGTGTTTTGGCACCAAAATCCTCCTGAAATAGTGCCCAAATTCTTCCTAGAATGGCCCAAGCACTTTATAAAGATGATCTGAACCACATTACCCTCCTTTAGCAATGAGTACACTAAGGCTTGGAGAGAAGTAACTTCTCCAGAGTGACCCAGCAGGTCAATATAGTTGAGAATAAATCCTTTCAAGTTCCTGTACAGTCTCTCATCGAAATGCCATACTGCCTCCCTGCAGGGAGGATGAGCCACATGGAAAAGTGCTTGGTACTCATCACAAGCAATGACTGTCTTCATGCTGATGAAATCTTGAAAGAGTCTGAAAGTCTAAAGCCCTCAAATTGCATCTCGAAGCTGGCTGGCATGGTTATCAAACACTTTTTCTCAAGAGTCCTACTGTTCTTAAGCTGGTTGGGTTTGTTTTTGGGGTTTTTTTTGTTCTTCTGAAGATCAGCTATTTTTCTGAAGGCTTTTAACCTGTTCTCTTCACATCCTGTGTCACGGCCACCCCCGTTGTAACCAAGAACTAAATGAAACGGCGTCTGGCTCTTTGTTGAGCCACACCAGTCACTGGGTAGCACAAGGCCTCTTCTCTGCTGCACTCTGATCTAAATTCCAGCAAGTTTTCTCTGGCAACAGATTTATCGGCTTCAGTGTAAAGGAATATTTTCAGATGGATCCTAGTTCAGAATTACGAATTTCAGTGCTAATCTCCCCTACTTTCCCCCTATTACAACACATGCTGTAGCTTCTCAGAAAAATACCTGATTTAGCTTTATTTAACTGACATTGCATTGTTCAAACTGGCATTTTTAAACATAGGTATATTATATAGTACACATGATATAAAAAAACCAAAACCAAAAGAGGGATTTTAACTGAGCTAACATTGAAGATCATAGCTGTCCCTAAACTTAATGCTTTCATACCGAGTGCTTTTAGCCGGTCTTAGCTTCAGTGCATTTTTGCTGGTTAGTTTTAGTATTTTCTCATTGTGAGAAGATGGATTATTTTGTAATGTTCAATTCAGCGATGCAGCTACTTAGACATGGCGTTATTTATAAATATATGCAGTACATTGGTTTGGCTGTTTATCATTCATGACACTGACACGTAGATTTTACAGTAAATAGCTTTTGGTTATCTTACCCAACGCTGACTTCCTTATGCTCCAAAGAGGATTTCCCCCACTCCTTTGTTTTTATGTCATATATGTTTCTTCTGTATCACAACCTAAAATCGTTCAGCTAACTTAATGCTTTGTACTCAGAAATATTGTGGTAGTCTTAGCATTAATTAGCCTTTGTGAACAAACTGTATTGTACCAGATTTCTTTTGCTTCAGAGCTGGACTATCCGTGACTATACTTACTGGCAGTGTACTTCTGGTCATCGTAACTGACTGGGCTGATCTTGACTTTTAGATTCTGTATTGTGGGGACTAGACAGTGATGAATGTATTTCTAGCAGTTTCCCATGAATGAATCTAAACTTGAGCTGTACTGGTTCTGAAAATGAAAGTTATTTATTTTAAGAAATAAAATCCAGATAGTGTTGCTTTTTACAGCATAATAAATGGAAATACCAAAATGATGGTGGTGCTGGTGGGTTTTGTTGGTTATCTGTGTGACTGCCATTGAACAAGTCTTCAGCTGTGGGGAAGGCTGTCCTGGAAAACCTACTCCGGTCATTTCTACTGTGCAAAGCGTACAGGAAATCAGAATGAATGTATCTAATGTAGCCTTTTTCTGATTTTTGTTGGTGTTTATTTTGAAACCTACACTTCCAGAGCTGTGTCCTTTCACTGGCTGCTTTTTGTTAATGCTGGAATTTGTAAGCGGATTGGCCAGGTACTCTCAACAGGTCTAGCTTTCTCTTGCCTTACTCCTGCTATCCTTCATCACACCAACGCTTTCTTTCCTTTATTATTCTTCTGGCTGTGCAGTTCCTATAAAAGCCTGGCAAGTGTGAGATGAGGGATTTTGTCACTTACTTGCCCCAGAGAAAAACGATGCAGCAGTGGTCCAGCTTGGCAGCCCACAAAGATGAGCCACAGATCAGTTATCCTGCTGAGAACTCAGATTAGAAATTCAAGTTCAGTTTATTGAAGTTTGTGTGGGGACAGAAACAAATTAATGAAGTGATAGAAGCAGTAATAAAAAAAAGTTAACAGCCACCTTCTAAGAACTCTAGTGCAGATGGACCTGCAACAATGCAGAGAATTAAAAGCATCAATACTGCCTTGGGCTTCAGAGCTGTAACTCCTTAGTTGCACAAACAAGTTTAAAATGAGATACAGAGTAGTAAAATCCTGGCAGACACATCCACTTTAACACAGAAGTAGCCACAACACAAGAGAGAGAACCAAAGTGGCAACTGACAGTTCCATTTATTTAAAATATATAAAATACCTATTTCCACTGAGGAAAAATCACTGCCTCTAGAACTACCAGCTCTGAAAGGACCAACCTGTGACTAAGGCCACTGCTTTAAATCTCACAAAACTGAACTATAAAAGTAATGACATGTAGAACACGAATACAAAGCATAGCTCAAAAAACAACTTGATTTTTGTATTAGCAATAGATGCACATTCAGCTAGTTGCAGTAAGATAAAAGCATTAAGTCACCACTTGTGATTTCCTGTAGCACTGTTAATCTCAGTAACCTGTGGCACCAAAAAGAAGTCAGTTTGGCTTTTATTTCAATTCATGTGTTGGCAATGCTTTCATTTAAATACATGTGTTACATGCTCTAGGTCCTTTAATTTTTCTTTGAAGCTTTTGCAGGGGGCACATCAGATGTCTTGGGTACAACACACCAAACTGAACCAGTCCTTTTTTTCCCAAACAGCAGCTGATGGGTCTGGAGAGGCCTCGGGAGGTCACCTTGTCCAACCCCCTGCTCCCCAGCCCCACAGTGGCTGCCCTGTTGCTGTCCCTGGACAGGTGGGGTGCAGCACGAGTGCTCTGCAGCCCCTCTGCTCAGCTCTGTGCTAATTAGCAGCCTGCACTAATAGGTACCCTTAGGCTGCCTACAACAGCCTTGCCTCTTAACTGTAAGTTGTGAGTTACCTTCAAACGTGCTGGGAAACAAACTTGTTCCTCCTCTGCTGGAAGCACAGCTTCATCCTTTAAGTGCTGCACACTGCATATCCTGCAGCCACTGCTCTGGATAAACTGTTAACTTCCTCACTTCCCTGTGCCTTACCCCTAATTACAAACCCACTTCATTATCAAAGCCTGTAGAATCTTTTAGCTATTCAAATTAACAGTTAAATAAATGCTCTGGTTCATAATGCATGAGAAAACTGAGTTCCATTCCATCTGTTATAACCTAAATGGGGTCTGTATTACTGCAAAAGACAGGAGTGACCAGATCCTCACCTTGGCACACTAAGCATGGTAAATAAAAACATACTTCAGTCCCTTTTGCACTTTATAAGAGAAGGTTCTCATTTTGTCTCATGACTGCAGTCTGCAGAGGCTTTAGTCTTGATTATACACCTTGGGCTGCAAGCTCAGCAGATGCCAATGCAGCTTGAAGGTGGTGTCCTAAGAAACACTCTTTATGAGAAAGAACGCGCTAAACATCCCACACGAGATTATGCCTTATGAAGACTGCAAAAATGAAATGCAGGTAACATTTTGGGCTTCTGCTCTCTCAGTGTGCCGTGCCCAGAAGAGCTAAAAGCACAACAAACTTCAGCAGCACAGGGATTTGGTGTGGTATGTATGTGTAGAGTGTTTTCCCTTTTGTGATGCAGACAAAAATTCAAGGTGTAAGCTTTCTGAACAGAACCTCTGCGACAGAACCAGCTTTTCTTTGAAGCCTTCTCTGTACAGTCAACTGTTTTAAACGTTTAACTAATTCCTTTAAACAGTGAATGCATGTTTCTCCCATCACTGTCACTGAGGAGCTCACATTCCCATCCTTCTCTTCCTCCACTCTGGCATGGTATCTTGCTAATTAAACAAAGATATGCACGTAAGGAGGCGACTCAGGCTGCTGCTGTTGATATTCCCATTAGCTAAAATTGCTGCTGGACCTTCAGGTTGAGAAACCAAGGAAGTGAAGCGTGTCCCCAAGGCACTGACTGCAGCACAGGATGCGTGAAGTGAATCGGCCGTGCTAATGACGCGGGGAAAGCTCAGCCAAAGCTCAGAGCTGAATGTGCGTGCACATCTGCAGGCAGAAAAGGAAACCTCCATCACACAGGCCAAGCCTGGCTCTCAAGCCTTTGCTAACCACAGAGCGTGACCAAGCTTTGCCCCAGTCACACCTGATTCACATCTTAGGATTCAACTGCTCAGGGTGGGCAGGGGGAGGGATCACTTTAATTTGTTTCTTTTGCTGAAGCACACCCTGCAAGGACAACACTGCTCTGCCCACAGGCGCTACCTCGTCAGCACTGGCAGGGCAGCACTTCCAAACTGCTCTCCTGCTCGGGGCCCTCCCCACACAGACCCCACAGGAAGCACTACAGCGATCCCCCTTCCTCCCTGCCCATCTTCCCTCCGCCTGCAAGGCACACACAGGAAGCTTTGCTCTCCTGTTCTTCACCCCTCTCCCTGCAGACAAGTGGAAAAAACAACTGCCGGCAATCCCAGTCTAACTGGATCCCCAGCTTTTCCCATCCATGTTAAGAGACATATTCTCAAATGTTGGCTTAAGTGGCTGAGGTATGTCTGAAGGGGGGGAAAAAAGGGGAAAAGCAAGTTCTGGCTCAGCCCTCCTGCTCCAGGCTGGTTTGTGATACATACCACAGTATCGATCTCTGCCGGGCCCACCATCCGAGACACCTCATCAAACTCCTCGGGAGACATGGGGAGCAGGTTTTCTGGAGACTGCAGCCGGGAAGGGTGGCTGATGGAGAAGAGCAGGGATTAACCGTCACTAAAGCAACGAGGCACAGCTGGGATACCCTGTCTGGCTCCAAGGCCTGAAGGGGCACTAAGGAGGCCTCTTGTGAAGAAGACTAGCCTGGCTCTAAATGAAAACTCAGACTACTCAGGGGTGCACAAACTACTCAAAGAAGTCCAACAAGTCTTCGAGAATGTGCTTTTCAAGAAATTACTTGCCAGTACAACTACCTGCAAGTTTCTAGGGTTTTTACCTAAAAATAGTGTTTTGAACACAGCACTGCATTAATGTGTTATGATCAGATTCTCGAAGAGGAAAGATTTCACAGGGGCACATACATCTTAGATACTATGAAGAGACATGAACTACAGCTAAAAACATATGATCAGTTCTTAAAAATCCAGCATTTTTGTGGGAACTTACACTTCAGATACAGAGATTAACTCAGTCTTGATGTAGCCGTTTCCCTTGGGACCGTCCAAATCCATTGGCTCTGGTGCTTCAAGGAGAAGAAAAACTTGTGGGTTTTTTTTCAGCAAGTTTATGTCACATTTTCATCTTTATCGTACCAAAAATATAGCCTATGACCCAGATAACGTGCAAGTCTCTCTGTCATGCAGTTCACAGCACTATGGTTAATTTATTCAATTTTTAGTCAGTCTTCCCTTTTCTCCTATAGAAGATGGCAACGAAATCCCTCCCCGAACCAGTCATGGTTCAGGCTGTTAGTGGGAACCTACATTTCTGAAACAGCTCACAGGCTCACATGACAGCTGAATTGGAGGACCAGAGACAATTAGGGGTTTCATTTTTTGATCTGATTAGATCTCATGTTGTGCCTCTTTAAAAACAGACCTTTCCTTAACCTCTAAACATGGGACAGGCTGCCAAGACACTCAGGCCAACTGCTCCCTTCCTTTGCAGGCCACAGAAGCTGCACAGTGCCCCAGTAGCTCAGGAACAACCAGACAAGCTAAAAGCTAAAGAGCCCCTCATGGCACTCACCCTCCTTAGGCCTGGAGTAGTACTTGCCAAAGGCGTTGTCTTTGGGTATATTCGGGTACAGGAATCGCAGTGGGTTTTCAGGAATGTTTTCGGCTGCCATCACTTTGTAGTTGCGGATGATATCGGGGAAGGTCACGGCAGAGAGCTCCTTCTTGGTGTAGGGCTCTACCGAGTGGAACTGGAGCTCTGCAGAGGAGAGAAGCAGCAACTCAAAGCTGGTTTCAAAGCTTTTTCTGAAAGGGTCCAGAAAAGCTGCAGCCACTTCCACAAATTCAGAGTTCACATGAGCAAAAGGCTTGCCTAGATGACACCTACAATGCTGCAGTAAATGCCTGTCAAAGGGAGCATAATTGTTCTGTGGGGTGGGGAGCACACAGTGATGGTTCTTGGTGTGTTTTGTATTCAGAATGATGGGGGTGACTTGTCCGTGGAAATTAACTGCAATATTTCATTAACTAATTTAGGTTGTGCTGCCTTTTTAACCTTCTTCCAAATGATGTAATTCAAACTCTGCTGCCTATTAGGAAGTTTGATCCAAGTACAGAACTTGAGGCTTTTATGAATCATCAAGAGACACAGATAAGCCTTCCTGAATGCTCCAAATACTGTTACCCTTCTTTTGCTTCACTTTTGGATGTCTCAGGTATGAAGGCAGCAAAGGGAAAGAAGTCAGACAAGTACATTCAGCTGTTTCTCTTCCACCTGCTGCCCTGATCTGGGCACATCAAAGTGAAGCGTCAACAGCTGCCCCATGCTGGCAGGGGGGCTGTGCAATGAGTGTGGTAAGGGGAGAGCCCTGACTGGGTACAAGGGAGGCTGTAACTTTTTGCAGCTGTGATGGCTCCAGGCTTCCTTAAGATGAGAAGTGAGTCCAGCTCTCGCTCTTTCAAAAGAAGCAAGCTCTTCACTGATCCTTTTGGACAACAGGAGGAAGGAGAACTACTTGGAAAATCAAGTGAGTATGTAATTTACCTAGGGGGAATGTGGGAAGGAAAAGGAACAAAAGCTGCATTTGGGTTTGGAAGTAGATGCAAGTGTGTGTGTACTAAAGGCTGGGAGAGAGCCTAAGGAGGTGGGGAAGACAGTCCAGGCAGTTCTTCCTACCCAACTTCCAGGCCAGAAGCAGGACCAGAGAAGTGCTACTTGTCCTAGCTGAAACCTTGATCAGTTCACTGTGTGGCTTGAGTTACCCCAAGTATGGCATGTCCCTGCTATTGCTTGTAGCCTGCTGCTGCTGGGGTGCTGTGCTGGTCCTCAGGGTGGAGGAGGAGGGCAGAAAGACTTCTTGTTCTGGTGCAAGCACATCAACAAAAGTTCTCTGCTGCCGACTTACCGTTCTGAGAGCCCTCTACCCAAGTAAAGGTGATTGCTCCCTCCTTGCTGCTTTCACTGAATCTCAGTAAAAATGTCCCTGGGTTCTGGTCCTTCAGCAGAGCACGTTCTCTCTCTTTGCTGATGAAACCCACAATGCAGCTGTAATGTTGGAAAGAAAGAACTGAGTTACTCCTCAACATAAAACCTAAGCTGTGCCGGGCTAGCTAGGAAAATCAAAAAGCTTTCCTCATGTAAAAAAGATGAAGTACTGGTGAAAGCCTCACACAAGGCTGTGTCCTGTGAACAGCTGGCAGCAGGACTGACTGGCTGCAGTCAGGTGGTGATTCATGCCCTGTGGCAGCCATGAATCACCACAGCTTCCCTCAGCACTCTCACTTTGGCCTGGGGGCTTATACAAACATCTTTCTGAACTTGGGACAAAAGAGATTGTCCATTTTGCTGTCTAAGCTGGGCTGTGGGAGCAGAAGTGAAGTTACGTATGTGTAACAGGGCCACATCCCAGCTAGCAGTTAGTTTTAACTTCAAAAGTGTGCTAAGGACCAGTGGTTTCTCCTTTTTGGCTGATGAAACAAACTTTGCTAGCTGCCAGATTACATCCCTACAGGTGTGGGGCTTGCTTTGGTCCCTGTGCATGTTTTCTAGAGGAACTGTTAAGCTTGTGTGACTTATTCACTATGCTCAGCAGATGTTATTGCACGGACAAGGAGGCTGGTGTGGTAATTATAAGAGATTGATTGATCTGAACAGGTACTGGGGAGGGAGTTGTTCAGGTCAGTGCGAGGGTATAACCCTGGCCAAGCCCCAGCTGTTTGGTTTTGGATGGCTTGGTGATTGGTATTCTACTTTTGTTGTGTTGGGGTTTTTTTCCTCCAAAGGTCACAACTTCTCTGCTTCTTGTTCCTCAAAATACTCCATCAACAATGAACTTTTGAGTACTATGACTGTCCTCATGTGCATTAAGTTAGGGAAAGTGGGTTTTGCACAAAAAAATACTAAATCATCATAATTTTGCTTAGAATTTCAGATGCTGTAAGATGCCCTGTTTTATGGGGTTTGGGGGTTTGATTGGTGAGTTTTGTGTTTTGTTTGGTTTAAATGCCACACTTTAGGTAACAAATGTGTTCAGCAGTCAATATCCTGTGTATAAGGGAAGTCTTTTACCTTCCCATCTCTCAGCTATGAAGAAAAGCAAGTGTTCTCGAGGCTGTATTACTCTTTTGTATACGAAGGGAGTCTCTGCTGTTCAAGCCTGTACCAAATCCACATGTAATCCCAATCCCAGAAGTGCCACTCTGCTTCAGTAATGGTGGCAAACATCCCCACTGCACTTGCAGCCCCCTCAGCGAAGAAACAGGGACGTTTGGGGCAGTGAAACAAGGCTTTGACAGAACTCTTCTGGACCTGGGGGGTAAAAATGTGAAGCCCACTGCTGAATGCAGCCAGGCAAAGCAATCCTGCTGCTGTAGATCCTGCAGAATTGTGGGATACTAGGATGCTCCACTGTCAGTGTGCTATTTGATGAGGTTTCATAATGTGGCTAAAGCTAAAACACATGATTGTGACTTTGGATAAGCCTAGTTTGGGCAGAATTACTTCTGAAATCGGAAATCCCAGAATGAGAAGTTTACTAAACCAGTATTAAAGGGCAAATGGAACTGTGTTCCCATCTGGCAGAGTCCCTCTACTTAGTAATACTGTTAAAATCAGTGAAGACTGCCAGGTTCCGGGCCCACAGTGCAGGCACAGGCATCCCGAGTCTGGCTGCTGCCACCTCCAGGCAGCTCACAGTAAGTCTCTTCGGGCAGGGAGCTGGGTTTTTAAAAGGGATATCACTGACTTTTATACTTTCTTATGCTTCAGTTTTTCTTGGCTGTGTTCTAGGATGTGGGAAAGAACTGACTTAGAGTGGGAGGAGAGGCAAAAAAAAATATAATCTAACATTCAAAGCCCTGCTCTGTGACTTAAATGAGACAACTCGGTCATCTGATGTTCTTGCTTTTAGCAGTTGCTTCATCAGAGGATTTCTCACTACTACAATTCATTTGCTTCAGATTTTTTCTGGTTTCAAGTTCCACTCTCTGCACAACCAACCTCCCTACCTGAGGGTGCACCTGCTAGCCTAAAAGAGAGGTCTGAGGCAATGACCACATCTTTAACTTCCTTCAGGTCTTACCCATCGTTCCAGAGACACAGGAGATGTTTCTTAATAAGCTCCAGGATTCCCTCAATCCACAGCCAAAAGGGGAAATTTTTATCATTTATATTTTCCTGAAATTTAGAAAATGGGAAGGCAGGGATGGGAGGGTGGAGAACAGGGATAATGAGACATGAGTTTTGTTAAGCAGAGAGGAAAGCAAGTTTTCAGTCCTGCCACTGTCTTACTTGTTCTTGCGTTTTTCTCCCTTTTTCTTTTTTCCCACCCTCCCTGTATTCTCTTACGACTCTTTTTCTCTTTCTGTCTCTCCATTCCAGAAGGACAGGAACTATTGGTAATGAAGCATGTACTGAATCTTAAGGCAAGAGGCAGTAGGAGAAAAATGCCTCTCTGAGCCTCCAGTACCCACCAATACATGATCCATCACCTCTCACATGTAACAACCCTGGTCTAAGAGCCAGTAAAAGGCTCTTGTTCCCGCCTGGGTGCCGTCCTTATTGGAGTTGTTGGACATGCAAACCCATGCCATTGGGGTTTTTGACTGGGCTGGTTAGCAGCAGCTTTAGAGACACTTTCTGTAGAGACTTGGATCTTCATTTCTCATGAGACATCCATATGAATGAATTTGAGTGCTTGGAAGAGCCTTGCTCTTCCTCTGGAGTCTGCTCCTGGTTGCTGTGATCTCCTACTTATCTATACCAGTTTAGGGTCTAAAGCTAAAGAAAATGTGAAGAGTGCTCCTGTCTTGCTGCAGCCAGGGCTGTGAAATCCCATAGTGTGGCTTTCTGCCATCATACTGACCCTCTTGGTCACCCTGTGTTAATCCTCACCCTAATTCAGTTGCCCCTGGTCTGGGAAGTGTCCTTCACTAAGATACAGAAGAATTGTTCATCTTGCTGGTTGTTTCGTTTACATTTTCTGTAACAGTCAAAATGGAGAACTATTCTATTAACAGCAGCTGCATTAATAATAATGATGGTGCTGTGTTTGAAAGATACATTTTCTTTCTCCTACGGAGTTTACATGGATCAAAAGCAGTCTCAAAATCATCTACTCCTTGCCATTGCAAGCTCTTTTTTCTCCTTCTGCTGCTACTTTAACCTCACCAGCAAAGCCTCCCATGACCATGAAAGGTCTAGAATAATTAGGGGATGCTACTGAAAAAGAAGGCACCTTGGGGGGGAAAACAAACAAAAAATGCCCAAACAAAACCCACAGTAAAGTAAGATAAGATCCCTCTTCCATCTCAGTTTTTAAAACTGAGTTCATACCTTGCAGAATCTTGTCCAAGGAATAAGGCCATCCTGAGATCCTCCGTTCGTTGGCCCTAAACACAATAAATTTGACTTCAGTCATGTTCCATAAGTCACTTAGTAAGGCTAAAAGTATTTAGAAAACCAAGTTCTGAGTGTTTATTTGGAAGTCAGCTGCTGGGAGTAAGCAAGAAAAGGAAGGGCAGGCTGCTGTGCTTTCACAGCTAGTGCAGGGGAGGTTGCACAGCTCCCCCTGGGAGGTTTTATGATAACCAAATCTGTGTGAGCAGCCCTTGCGTAATGGGAACCAATCCATCCTGACACTTCCTGTGCTCTGCTGCACCCAACGCTTGCCAGCTTCAAAATGCTTCCAGGAAGGAGACTGAACCCTTGCACAGCTCTTGCCAGCACAACAAGACTGCAGCCCACAAGCTCCTCTGCAGGGGCTCAGCAGACCCTGCAGTATCTTCTCTCTGAGGTTAAGCACTTTCCTGCCTTGATTCTGGTGACTTGCAGGCTTTTGCCCTAGAAACTCTTACCCCGACCACAGACTCATCTTATTCCTGTTGCAACTGTTTCCCCCAGCCTTGTTTTTATGTCCAGTGTTTCATAACTCTATTCAAACCACAAAGAAAAGTCCTGTGCTGTGACTACAGTAGCTGGAGCTTTGCAGTCCCTGACTGTAGTCAGAGCTAAATTCTTTCCATTAAGATCATGCTATGGCTTCCAATAAATATGCTTTTCTTTGTCATTTTTCTAAAAATAAACTGGGTTAGGGAGCTTGGTACTGATACTGCTGCAAAATTCTGTCAACTTTCACACTGCAAAACCAGCAGCCAGGTTGTACCCCAGCACCCTGCTGGCTCTGTCTCCTTGCACTGAGGAATCCTGAATATACAGTGTTCAGCAACCAGGATTTTTTCAGCTTGGTGATATTTTTATCTATAGAGATAAGATTTAAGGACCAACCCTACCATTACCAGAGCCCAACAAAATCCCTGTAGTTCTGAAATGTAAATTTGCCATAGAAATATATCACTGGTCTCTTTGTGCTGGTTAATTAAACCAAAAAAAAAAAATCACTCTCCCTGTAGAATTCTGAAAAGTAATCTATTAAATTAGCAACTTTTTGTCAGATCTTATGTCTTGGGGGAATTAGAGAGTGGAATGCTCTACTTGCCACCTAGACACACTAATCTCAAATACCTTTAAATATAACTTTTTCCTGAAACTTAAGGCTGGTGCAATATACTGAATCACCAGTATTTTTCATCTAGAGTCTACTGTGCAAAATCAGTAGCAGTGTCAAGTGCCCTGCCTATCCAGGCAAACTGCAAGGAGTTTGGAAACAAACCCCATGGCTGATGAGGATTTTACTAAGGATGCTCATGTGGGAGATAATTCAATTTGATATCCTTTAGCAGTTTCATAGTGTTTGCATGCTGATATTACAACTGTGTTTATGCAGAGTGAATCCCCACTGTAGCTGGGGGCATGCATGAAGTTAAAATGAATGGAGGTGGATTTAAAAACAAAACCTAAAAGATGCCAAGAAACATCCACTTCAAAGACTGACTAAACATGAGTGTCACTTCAAAAGGCAGAATTAGGCCCAATCTGTGTTGCTGTAATGCAAAAAACTCCTAAATTAGAACGGCAGATTTTTTTCATTACATGATCTTATTTACAAACTCTGCCGTACTGAAAAGTGGAAAATTGCTACAAAGTTATATGGTATGAGGGGAAAAGGCGTGAGAGGAAAGGAAAACTTAAAATGGGCTGCAGGAAAAGATGCAGAATTAGCTTCAATTCAAACAGGCCATCTGTGGTGAAAGGAGACCATACCAAGAAGCTTCTCTCCCAGCATGCTCAGCTGATCTGCATTAAGTCCTCTCTTTGTTACAGAAGAAAACTGCCAGCTCAGAACTTCAGAAAGCTTAGACCACTTTGCACAAGGTGGATTCAGAAAGAAGGACAGGTTCTAGAGTGAAACAGAAAAATACAAGCTACAGTTAATAAACATTAATTTTGGAATGCCACTTAAATTTATAAAAGTTTACTGTTGCCAAAACAAACTCCAGATTTAAGAATGGATGTCAGCTTGAGACAACTGCAGAAGCAGGCAGCTATTCTTCCAGGCACTCTTTACCAGGAAAAGCAATCTCTGGGGTTCTGGGTATGTCTTCTCCCAGTGGGCAGAACTGCTGGATTACACAATGCATCATAATTGAGTTCTTGAATGTTCATTTGTCACAGTGTATATCCTGAATACATGTACACTACCCTAATCTGGGTTTCAAACATTGCTCTGCTTAGGTCAGGGAAGTCACTGCCCCTCTCTACCCCTGAAACTCATTAAATGAGTCATCAGCAGGGCTAAAATGCAGCAGCCACTTGCACACAATGCTTGAAAATTAGACATAGTACCTGATACAACATTTTTTTTCCTGCAAATACCTTGGGATCAGTAGACAGCATGTTGAACCACAAGATAGAAGCCCATCCACTGGGAAGCTGGCTCACGTTTGAGATCACAACAATGGGAAGGGATGTGGTCTGAAAGGGGGCACAAAAGGAAACATGTCAGGTTACCCTGAATGGCTGCCACAATCCTCCTTGAGATTATCCACAAACCCATTTCAATTCCCTGCTTACAGAGTCTTGACTTTTTTAATAGAAGTTTGCATGTAGGAGAGAAAATATCAGTATGATGAAATACTAGAAAGACTTCAGTAATTTTTGTCTAATAAAGACTTTCCTTTACTGTCAGTTAGGACAGCACTGATAGTGACAGTAGAGTTCATAGCACACTGCTTCTGAAATAAATGTAAACTGATAACCAACCCTGTGGTTTAACCCCTCTAGGTATCAGACACTTTTGCAAAGCACATCTATTCTTATTTACCCAGAGATCTGACAGCATTCTCTCTCTGTGTCTACACACAGTTGTTGTGAAGTGTCATTCTCATACTTTGAAATAACTGAAAGTGCTTGACATCCCAGTACATAAAAAAAAAAAAAAAAAGGAAGGAAAAAAAGAGAGAAAAAAGTTAAGATTGTCAGCACGAAGGACACACAGGAATTGAAGTCCATCTGTTTCACCTAAGACATACCTCTAGGTCTATTACCAAACCAGGCTGGCACAGCTGTGTCTCAAAACTCAGAGAGTGAAGCTCTTCTGTTACAATGAGAGGCCCCTTCAAAAAAAAAAAAAAAGAAAACTTTTCAGGGACTGAAAATTTCTAGGGTGAAGTAATGGGGCTTTATCATGGGGGAAAAACCTTTTTTGACCATGGTCACGTGCTCTAGACCTCAGTAAGAGCTTACAGGTCAAAGTCAAGTGACAGTGCTGACTTCCTAAAACTGCCTCTCCAGGCAAATGTTTTTTGTGGCTACTACCTATAAGCCATAGAAAAATCTGTGCTTGCCAGGAAGCTGTGTTAAAGGTAGATGCTGGTGTGGGGGAGTCCCTCCCTGCCATTCTGGCAGCAGTTCTCCTTGCAGACTCTTCCTATATGGATCACTTTGTAGAAACGCTGAACTCCTCTCTTATGATCTCTTATCCCATGTGTGTCTTCATGGGTCTGAGCAGAGAGCATTGTCTTAAATGAATGCCTTGTTAGTATCATGCTAAAACTTTACAAAGAAAAGGTTAGCGCTGCTTACCTCATTTGTTCTGCTCCCTGCATTCTTCTGTTCTTTCAGTTGCTGCAAACGAACAAAAACCCCTGTCACTCGTTTATGTCAGCCGCAAATGCAAGTGGGAGAAGAGGTTTGCATGCTCCACTTGCTCAGCTGTATGCAAACTTGCTGCACTAGTGTCTGATTCTATTTGGTTCTAAGCTGTGGGAGCCCAAGGATTAAACTGTAGGTAACTACTGCTCTTTTATATAAACTGGTCATCTGTGAAAAAAAGATATTGCACAGTTATGATGCAATGCCTTTATGTAAGAGGCCTTTTAAGAATAGAAGCAGTATGAAATCAGGATCAGATGGAATACTGGTTTATTAAAGTACCCCTCTGAATTGGATGATAAACTCTAGGCAGTCTCAGTTGTGGACAGCGAAGGGAGGGTTCTGTGTTCCCTGGTTCTGGACTCGCATTTTTCCTTTCCTGTTGTAGGAAGGAACCAATGTGTTCCCTCTCAATGTGCAGATCAGAAGTGGTGTATAGCCTGCCGAAGGCTCTGACTTCCTCGCAGCTGCCCACTCCTTGACAATTTTCATCTTCCAGACTCAAAGCTCTTTAAACTATTCCAAGCTTCCCTAGCTATGGACCTTCCTCTGAAAGGCCCAAACCAGCCTTTCTAGGCTTTTTTAACTTCCTACTCCAAAAAACCCGTTGCAGCATAAGCGGTATAGCAGAAAATACTCTTGTCTGCATTCCTGTCCCTATTTCAGTGACAAGCAATCACATTTTGATTGAAATAGGCCAAATATTTCAAAAAGGACAGAACAGAGAAAAAGGAGAGATAATCACAGTTCCTCTTTACAAAAAAGTAAATAATTACTTCAATAACAAAAGCAATTTGTTTCCTTCCTACCATGCTCTACCAACAAAATTAAGTGGCTGTATCAGTAAAAGAAAGAAAAAACCAACCCCCTACCAAGTGCCTGAATTCTGCTGCTAGACTTCCATTAGTAGATTCTTCCATGTTCATTACTTTTGTGTTTGTTCCCAAAATATTAAATTTCCTGAACCTACACCAAGAGAGAGAGAAAACGTAATTAAATCTCACATTCATTGAAAGAACCTAACATTAATATACCAAACTCTGATGCCACCTACCCTTTGACTGAGTTCTTCTCAGTTACATCTCTGTCAAGAAAAAAAAAAAGACAAAATAAGAATGTTTTAAAGACTCTGCCAGAGACAGAGAAAATGTGCATGTTTTAGTAGCTGACAGAGATGATTGAGAACTGGTAAAATGCTTTTGTGAAATTCTTGTGCAAAAGATGAGGCAATTGGTTCAAGCAATCAAAATAAATACTGTGCTACACAGCCTGTGTTTTGCTGAGGCTTAATATTGCTATGGGGGCTTTATAATCAAAGCAAGTACTTTTTTTAGTATATATATTTTTCTTCTTGCTCTGAGGAAAAAAACATAGCTCTGCCACTCAAAATCTGCTTTTAAATTTGCTGAATAAATTGCTGCATCACTTGAATTGGTTTTCCCAGCACTTGGGATTTTACTGAGTTGCATTCTGTTTAGTGCACTTCTCAAAGCCTCACCTCCCACAACCACTTAAGAATTTTTTTTTTTCCCTATTCTATGCAAGTTTCTGGACCCTAGAGCCATTTCAAATGAACAAAATTACTTGGCTGGGAAGACAGAAACCCACTTGCTTTCTTGAAAGCACAGTCCCTGTCGTTATTTTGGACAGCCTGTCACATTTCCTTCCCTGCCCTTGAAGTAAGTGCTAAACTCACCTGAGCTGCTTACAAAATACAGAAGATTGGTATTAATCTGTTTCAACTGCTGTGACTTTTTTCTCTGATTGAGAACACGTCCTGTGTTACAGGCAGGCAGATTATACCCCAAACTCAAAGGCAGCTTTAGGATAACTATATTCCTTACTAGACACTACCCAAAAAATAAGGCATTCTAGAGACAAGACTGAATTTTGTGACTGGAAATGGTGGAGTTCAATTCCACATTGTCACCTTGTGCTAATCCATGTGAAACACCCCAGCAGAGCCGTGGCTGTTGCCCAGGTGCTGCCCTGTGCCTGATTTAGCAGTAGTGAGCTCTCCTCTGCACTTTGTGACATGTCTCTGATGGCAGAGAGAGATTTAGAGCAGGCGAATGGGTAAAAAAAAGGGAAGGATATACCTGCTGCCACAGAGAACCAGGCTGCCCCTGGCCTAGTCAGCACTTACAATGTGACTGCTCTTTGGTTTCTGAACATGGGGGCTGTTTACCTTTGCATAAGAGGGATGAAATAAATGCAACATACTTATCAAATAAAACTTTCACTTTCAAATTGTAGTTCAGTTCCTGCAGTTTCACCAGCAATCTGGAAAGAGAAGTATTTTTTTTAATGTCAGCAATTGAAAATGATGGGTTCTCCTCTATTGTTTTGCCTACCACAGATATTTAAAGAGCACACTTGGGGCCAGATGCAAGCTCCAAGCTTGCTCCATACCAGACAGCATTTAGAGATGAAACTAAATGGGCAAATGAGCTACTCTTTGGCATGACAAAGTGCTCTGCATTTGGTTGTGTTTGTTACACACTCAGTACACCCTACTTGTGCTAAAGGGTAAAAGCTGAATGTGAGTTAAGGTCTGCCAGAAGAAAGCCCCTGCCCATGGCACTTCCCTCCTCCTGGCCTCAGCCTGTGGGCTGCAGGGCAGGCTGTGCAATCCCCTTGCCTGCAGGAAGCCAGTGACAGGAAAGCCTCACCACAAAACAGGAACAGGGAAAGGGGAAAACATACCTCAGCTTCACAGTAAACTGCACTCCTGTCTTCAGGACTAGTGGCCTCTGAGGATGTGTTGGCATGCAAGGCTGTCTCTCTACCACAAAAGAGCTATGGGAAGAACAGATTAAAGGCACGATGATTTATCTATGCTGTCCTTAAATAAGAAACCACATAAAAAGTGAACTTTAGAAGACTGTTGATTTACCAGTAATACTATATACTTTATTCACTCAAATTTCAATCTACACAAAGGTGTGTGTATCAGTTCCTTTGAATTGTTTAAATGGGGCTAGAAATAGGGATTTTTTTAAGTGCTGGCTTTTCTGCAATACAGTGATGGCTTGGGGAGGGAGACTGCTTCATCAGACTTCCCTGAAATCAAACAGCAAGGAAACACTGCTGTAGTTAGCACAGTGACAAGTGAGGAGTGTTGCTTTGCTTGCCATTCCCAGGGCTTCCTGAATTCTTACAGGGTCAGCGCTGTGTAACAACATGTGCCCAAGGGATGGATACTCCAGCAGGAGATTTGATGAGCACCAGCTAACCCAGTGAAACAAACTTCTGGGGCTAACTGGTTCTGATACAACCCAAATTTTTGTCTACTGTGTGTTTACAGAATAGGACTCTGATCTTATGTGAGGCAACTACCAGCTACAGTAACTTGCATCATAGAGGGAGTACTCCCTGTGCTGGAGACTAAGATGATGTGCCCAGTGACATAAGATTGGAGAATCTGGTGTGTATCTGTCTTGGGCACAGCTTGATGCAGATTGTTTCTTGCTTCTCTTCACTTGAACTTTGCAGGGTTGAAGCTTGAAGCAAGAAGTGGACTAGTAGACTGGGAGTATGACTCTGTAATCAATGTGTACTGCAGCAAAGCTCCTGCTAACTTCAATAATGACTGATCACAAACCCTCTCCGCAGGCCAGAACCTGTGGAAATCCTAGAGAGAGTAAATCTCAAAACCAGTAATTCAGTTTAATGCTTGTGACAAAATTAGGAAAACCTTGGAAAATGGAAAGTTATTATGCAAGAAACACTGAGGGAACGGCAGGGAAGGTGTTCTTCATCTATTTATTCATGTTAACACCAAAAGATCCTTCTGGCCTGTTACCTTTGGATGAGTTGTTTGAAAAGAGTGTGCGTTAGGTCCTGCAGAAATTGTTTATTTTTTGTGATGGGATCAGAGTCGTAGGTATACTTCTGTTCCAGTTCCTCAAGCTTCTTAAGCTGCTGACGAACTTGCTGTAGACTTTCAGCAACAGTGGTGAACCTACAATTGACAAGATCTTATTACTTTTAGCATGTTTTTGTACTGTACTAATGCAGAGGCACCAGCCAGGTGACTGTCCCTGAGCAGGTGGCAGTGCCTGGAGAACACTTTGTGCTCACTGGAAATGTGGTTAGGTAATAAAATGAATGTAGTTATGGTAAGACAGAATGAAAATGGGTAATATAAACAATCAGTATATTTTCTAGATGTGGTGTTCCTTCATAACACGGTTCAAATGTGGTCTCACAGAAGACTTACCAGTTCTGCAGCTGGTCGAGGCAAGCGTTGGGTGGCCCACCAATGCATGCTGTCTGTTGCCTGTGCTTCCACTCCACCAGCTCATCATTAATAAGGGCAGTCTGTGTGTGCTCTGTGCTGTGCAGCAGCTGTACTATCTTATTCACCACCTCCTACAGAGAACATGAGATTACCCTGTTTATTAAAAATACTTCACACAGGAGAACTAAGTACTGTTTTAGCTACTGCTTGTCTGTCTTGCAAAACTCTGCAAAGACCTCAGTTCAACTGACATATTAAAAAAACTTTTCTACTGCTAATTTATGTCAATTCAATGAAAATGAACATGTGCTTAAAATTAAGAGCTGCTGACTTCTGAAAGAAAACTTGAGCACTACCTTTCTCTTCAGGTCCAGTGATAAAAACATATGCTGGAGATTCAGCCTTTCTTTCTTGTATTCCTCCTGAGACATATTATTGGACTCGTGTTCTGTAAAATAAGTCCAAATTGTGAGCATGAGGCTGAAGGAGTACTGAAGGATGGGTGAGGGAAATGCTGGGGGGGAGAAGTGAACAAATACAAAAAGCAAGATGGTGGCTCAGTGCTTCCCGTAGTACCTTCTGAATATGTCCCTGTTCTGAGGGACAGTCAGCTCTGCCAAGCTCTGTTGGAAACTAAAGCCTTTTCTAGAATAAAGAATTCGACAACAGAGACAGATCTGTATAATGAAACCAGTGTAGACTCTGTGTGTTTCCCTTGGGGCACAAGAGCCTACATAACCTAAAGCTGGTTTGGCATTTGTGAAATACAAGATGGCAAAGGTGAGCCTAAACATCACTAATTAAATGTATGGCTGAATGGCCACAGAGGCTACAGGGTTTGCTACTTCTAGTGGCAAAGGGATGTAAATGACAAAGGAATGCTGTGTTAACAAGGAGACTCTCTTACTTGGAACAAAAGGCAGATGCAGAAATTCAGGTTTTAGTGTGAAGCAGAGTTAATAAAGGAGGGACATTACCAGGAAGTTTGGCTGTGTATCATTAGGCTCAGTGTCCTGACATAAAGAGCAGTTTACTCTGACAAACTATATGCAGTAGGGGATGTCCTTGAAAAATGACTTACCTCTATTCTGCAGCGTTTTACATTTGAAGTCGTATTCATCTTGCATATCCTCTAATGTCTTGATGTCCTGCTCCACATCCTGTAATGCACGAGTGAGGGTGGCCACAATTACTAAATATTTTCAAGTAATGCAAGACTAGATCCGATTAGGAACTGCCTGGTGCCAGTCCTTGACAGACATGAAGTCTGGTTTTGTAGCAATGCTTTTTTCTGGAACTCCCTAACAGGAAATATCCCTAAATTTCATCACCTTCTATTCACCCTTCCTCCTTCTCAGCTAACTGAAATCTGTTAATTATAAAGTATCAGAATGCCCTTGTGGTAAAGCCATGTAAGTTCACAGAGTTTAGCAGAACCTAGGCCATAGTGGAAAAACTTAGGACAGCACATAGCATTTTAAACTTTCAATTTCTTAAGTACTATTTGGAGAAAAGCTTTCTGTTGTGACTGTATTTATTAAGACAAACATCTATATGCTAAAAAAATTATATATCTTCTAGCTAACAACAAATTGGTCAGTTACAATTTAAGAGGTCTTTTTCCTCAGATGCTTGAATTTCAGACGGGAAAAATGCTTTTGTTGCTAAAATTTAGGCACAAGGTACTTTCTATCTTTAGACAATCTCTGGTTATAAACCTGGAAACCACTACCTTACTTTTATTTGTCATTTTATCAAGTCTAATGTACTACTGAAAGCTTTTCAACACCTGCGAATCAACAAACACTACTATGAAAAGTTATACTTACTGTAACACTGCTTTTTACAGCCTTCACTTTGGTATCAAGCTCCTTCTGTTTGTCCAGCATCCCAGTCACAGTGTTCTGTACACTCCCTACTTCCATCTGAGGGAAGAAGCAGAACAAGACAAAACAGAGTGACCCACACCTTTTTTCATTACTGTAAATTAGTGGCTTTTGTTGACAAACAACCTGAGGAAGCATGGCTTGTTCTGATAAACCATACTAAAATTTTGTAGTATAAAAAATCAAGTTCAGGTGAATTTGAAAGAAACAAAGTATTTATTTTGGTAAACTGCCAAAGGTCCCCCATCATGGATTTAAGTCAGGGGTGGAAGTGATGGCCAAGCTGGATTGGGCTTTGAGCAACACAGTCTAGTGGAAGGTAGATGATGTCCAAAGTCCCTCCCAATCCAAACCATTCTATAATTCCCTTTCCCTTTTTGATGGCCCCAATTCATTGCACACTGGAAAGGCAGCAGCAAGTGCTTCATGTCACGTGCCAGGACTGAACAGCTGTGCTGCAGCTACAAGGGCTCTGCCAGAGTCCCACTCTGAGAGCAGCTGCTTTGGACACTGCTGCAAAGGGCCCCTTGTTGAAAGCCCGTGCCCAAGTGCTCTTCCCACACTGCACATTCAAAGCCTCGCTATAAACTGAGGTATTTCAGCCCTGGGATGAAATACCTCAGTTTGGTCAGTCAGCACTTTATTTGTACATAAGTGGATTACAGCTATCTCTACATTTTTGCATGCCTTTCCCAACTGCAGAATTTCTACTGCAAAACAGTTCTTGCAGAGGAGAAAAAAAAAAGGTGAGAAGCTGGAGAACAGGTGACGAAGGAGAAAACATGGCTTTACCTATAATTCAGAAGAAAGAAAAGGGCTTCATTAAAAAAAACACCCCAAAACCCCACCAAAATTAGAAAGAAATACTTAGAGACAACTGGGAAGGAGAATGATGCATAATTTTCCCAGAGATAGCCCAGAGAAGCATGCTCAGCTGCTTAATAGAGAGTATATTGGGGAGTAAAATGCAGAAGAACAAACCTAAAATCTTGCTGGATATATAAGTCAAGCACTAATTATTAAAATAAAATCCAATTAGCACATCAGGCTACATCGTTCTACAGAAGCATTAAAACAACCAGCATAGCTTTTACATCACTTAAGGAATAAAAATTATTTCCTGGCCATTTATCCTCCAAATGCTTCACTCAGCAGAAAAAAGCCATGCTGTCCAGCTGGTACAAGTTAGTGTTCTCCAGCTGGTACATATCAGTGCTCACTCATGTGTTTTTTAAGTAGCCTCTTACTGGGCAGAGAGACAACAGCCTGCTTCCCCTGCCAGTCTTCATCCATTTCCCTCGTCCCAAATAATAGGAAAGGGGAGATACAACTGCAGCAGACATTTCAAGACTGTTACCTCATTTGATGCTTGGGCACTGTTCAGTATTTTCCTCTCCTCTTTCAGACAGTTGTAGATGATCATTGCCATGTGTATTGGGTCTTCTTGGAAGTTATCCTAGCATTGGAGACACAGTCTATTGTTAAAGTTCGTACATGTAATTTCTTGTCCTTCAGTAACTTTCAGATTAGCAAAAAATTAGGGAATGACCAGTGTGTGAGCTTCAGGGAACACACTGGTCATAGCCTGCTCCAGGATTACAGGCTGGGACAGCCACAACCAGCTCCAAGAGCAAGCTTCTATTGTCATTCATTGGCATACAAAGAGACAGGACTGGCACAAAACAACAGGAAAGGGTCAGAGACATTACTGGGAGATGTGGGATAATACCCTACAGTCCTGGAGAGAGCTCATCCCTTAAGAGCCACCCTCCCACACCTTGGTATGGCTGCTGGTTTAACACACAGTCCAGGCCGGATACAAATTCAACGTTATTGTTTTACCTGCACACAGATGTTCACAGTGCTGTGGATTGAGTACTGCCCTGCTCTGCTCAGGATGGTGCTACCCTGGGGGGGTTTCCTTTTTCATATAGTTCTCAAACCGTAACTGTTCCAATAATTAAACTGTAACTTTCTAATCGTAGCCAACCAAAACAAAAATGGAGCAACACTTGAATTCTGGCTTTTAAATCAGGATTCTCACACATCCTCTGTGAAAATCCCTCATGGCAGGGTAGTTGCTTAGAGGCATTCAATTGCACTGAAGGAAATGTATAGATACAGAACCCAGGCATACCTGAAGATTACGTTTGCTTTTCCTTATGTTGTGCTGCAGCAAAAAGTTGTTTTCTATCAAGAATCTGCTAAACTGATCATCAAGCTGAGACAGCAGGTCATGGAATAACACTGTAGCAAATGACACATTGTTGGCCGCATGTTCCCTAGAATAATTTAAAGCATGCTTGGGTTAAATACACTTCCAATACAAGATCCAAGAAATACATACAGGTGTGCTTGGTTTTTAATCCCCAACTCTAGCTGTAGAATATGCAAGCAGTGAGAATTACCTTCAAATGTAAGCCAGTTTCATTCCCTTAACTTTGACTTTACCTTCCTTGATACAGAAATATTGTTTCTCTATTCTTTTTGCCACGTTCTGTTCAAGTTCATTTACTCATTCCATGCACTTCAGGAACCTAAAAGTGACCCTGATGCATGTGCATGTTGTTGCACCACTCTCCAAAGAGAAGACACTCCGCAGAAACTTTGAGAGAAGTTCAGAGTCTTTGAAGAGTGAGGGACAGAGGTACCAAGGTAGTAACTAACTGGTCTTAAAACAGCCACTTTTGTTCTAGACCACTGAGAGCAGTATGAGCTAGGACACTTACTCCAGGTATCAGGCCTCTCTAGAAAGCCCTGAAGAGGGGCAGGAACACACAGGCTGTAGCACCCTCACAGCTACTGAAGCATCCTACCAGCAAAGGTTCACCTAGCAGCTCGCTTCCCCAGCATTCTGCTGCTGCTGCCTGTAACTGCACGTCTGAGGGCACTGCTTATCACATAACCCAAAGCTTAATTAATTTCTGTGCTTACCAATCCTGGTTCTCCAGCCACTGTGCCAAGTACTGCCTAATCTCCATAGGAAAGCTGTCATCATATAGCTGGTGAACTTGCTCCAAATACTTGGAATCAAGTTGCTGTAGCTGATACCACTGAGTCATCCTGAGGAAGGGGTGAAAAAAAAGTCAGTGTAAATGTTTAAGTAGTATTTGGACTGAACTGGTGAAAAATAACTAATTTAAAGTTTTCATGAACATTGACAAAATTGGAGGATGTGATGATTTTGGCTGAGATAAAGTTAATTTTGTTCACAGTAGCTAGCACGGGGCTGTGTTTTGCATTTGTGCAGGAAACTGTTGGTGATACAGGGATGTTTTTGTTACAGCTAAGCAGGGCTCCCACAGCATCAAGGTGCTTTCTGCTCCTCACCCTGCTCCACCAGTGAGAGGACTGGGGGTGCACAAGGAGTTAGGAGCAGACACAGCTGGGCAGCTGACCCCAACTGACCAAAGGGACATCCCAGACCATGTGGCATCAAGCTCAGCACACAGAGATGAGGGAAGGAGAAGGAAGAAAGGGGGACATTTTGCATGACGGTGTTTGTCTTCCCAAGTCACTGCTAGGCATGACGGAGCCTGGCTTTCCCAGAATGGCTCAACAGCTGCTTTGCTTGTGTATGTGGCTTTTGCTTCACCTGTTAAATTGTTTTTATCTCAACCCACAATATTCCTCACTTTTACCCTTCTGGTTCTCTCCCCATCCCACCACATGGGGAGGAGGGGGAAGTGAGCAAATGGCCGTGTGGTGCTTTCTTTTTTGTCTTTTCCTCTGAACCCATTTTCACGGCACTTAGGGTACTGCTAGTGTTACTGCTCTCTTGCTTAGCAGGGATATGGGAAGGAGGACCTGTGTGTTTGATACTTGTGCTCCGCATAATTGAGATCCTGAATGTGGAGTATCACCTTTTGTTTGTGTGGATGTATTCCCCATCACCAAGAGCATGAGTGAAAAATCCAAGACCCCTCTAAGTGCCCGTTTTCAGTTGCTATTTGTGTCCACACTCGCCTGCTCTGAAAATGGACTAGATCTCTAGTCACTTTAAATGTCAAAGTACTGGAAAGATGTTTTTCCTGTGTGTTTTAGTTCTCATGATTGTATTTTCAGGCTAAATTCCAGTAACCTTTGCAGCAGATACAGGGTGCTTAAATGAACTAATATTGTACAGAATAGCTTCTCTCAGTCCCAACACTTTTGTGATAGAGTGGCTTTATGGTCTCTAGCAGCAGATCAGTTAGCCTTCTAGGCTGCAGGTTACCACCTCGTAGTGGAAATGGCATGTGAAGATACATCCAAGTAACAGTCCAGGCTGAGAATACGGGTGTGAGATGCAAATCCACTCACATCACTGTTTTTTACTGGCTGCCTATAAGAGCTACCCAAAAGAACAGGACAACATTGGGGTGATCAGCATCTACGCCCATTCCTGCCAAATCCTTTAGTGTTTGTATGCCCGCACCCTTGGCTGTTGAGAGGTGTGTGCTGTGTGTGAAAAGCAAAGGAGTTAAAAATGTTGTTTAAAGTGAGGGCTCTGAGGCTTTTGATGTGTGTGCTTTTCAGATTACAGGTAATACAGCATTTGAGTGTGCTGTAGCAGCCTCAAAGAGGGAGACTCCACGACCTCCCCGGGCAGCCTGTTCCAGTGCTCTGCCACCCTCAATGTAAAGAAGTTCTTCCTCCTGTTGAGGTGGAACTTGTTGTGTTTTAGTTTGTGGTCATTGCTCCTCATACTGCTGCTGGGCACCACTGAAAAGAGTCTAGCACCATCCTCTTGGCACCCGCCTTGGAGATATTTATATGTAATGATGAGATCCCCTCTCAGTCTCCTCTTCTCCAGACTAAACAAGCCCAGCTCCAGCAGTCTCTCCCTGTAAGAGAGATCCCTCATCCTCTTTGCGGCCTCTGCTGGACCCTCTCCAAGTAGCTCCTCGCGTTTTTTGTCCTGAGGAGCCCAGAACAGGACACAGCACTCCAGATGTGCCTCACTAGGACTGAGTAGAGGTGGCTGATCACCTCTATCGACCTGCTGGCCACCCCATGCTCCCTAGGACTCCTTGCTGGCCCGTCTCTACCTCCTTTCCTGCCATTCCCGGGGGATCGCGGCCGATCCCCGCGGCGGCGCTCGGGAGCAAAAGGCGCGGGCAGCCGTCCCTGCCCTCGGCCGGCTCCCTGCCCGCGTCCCCCCCGCTCCCGGCCGGCTCAGCCCCGCGGCGGGGAGCACCGCACCTGTTCAGCGATGCTGGAGGCACAGGATCAGCGGGACCAGCGTCAGCACCGTGCCGGGGACAGGGGTCCGCTTCGAGCCCTCCGGCGCTCCCGGGCAGGGCACTTCTGGAGAGGCGTCGGAGAGCGTGAGCTGTGGAGAAAGAGCCAAGAGCTGGACTTGGGAGCAGATGCGGCAGGTGACAGAAGAGCAGGGATGCCCCTGCCAGGAATGAAGCCCGCTAGGAGATACCTCCCGCTGCCCCAGGTGCAAAGACACCAAAGCGCAAAGCTCGGTGGGTGTCCCGCGGGCAGAGGCAGTCTGAGGAAGCGACAGCTTTAGTTACACGGGTAATTCACCCCACCAGCGGCTGAGGTGCAGGCAGTGCCCCGCCGTGCCCCTCCCGGCGCCATCCCCCGGCCCCTCACACCCGCTGCCCTCACCTCGGGTCCGGCTCGGCCGTGCCGCGGTGCCGGCTGCGCTCGGGGAGCCGCGCGGCCAAGTGCGCATGCGCGGGGGCGGCCCGGGGGCGTTCCCGGGCAGCGGGCGCGTCACGTGACTTCTGGGAAAGGCTGTGGGGCGGGGGGCGAAGGCGAAAGCGAAAGCAGCGCGGTGCCCTGAGGGCAGGAGGGGCCGGGGGGGCCGCACGCACAGCTGCGGCTGCTGGCTCGGGCACTCCAGCCCCTTTGCCAGCCCAGGCGCCGATAAATTGCAGGCGGCTGAGCGCTGTCGCCCTTCCCTTCCCCTTTCGTGTAAGCCTTGCTCTGAGGGACGCTGTCGCTGTTTCTTGGACCAGCGTGGTGCTGGTTGGGTTTTGTCTGGTGTTTGAAGCCGACGGAGACCGGCCTGTTAAAGTCCAGGCTTTGCTGCGGGTCTCCAGGGTACTTTGTGCACCCTCCCTCCTCAGATGGAGGAGGCAGGTCTTACTCCATGAAAGATTTAATAAATAAGAGGTCTGTTTGGTAAACTTCGTGGCATGAAATACTAGGGAGTAGTGGATATATAAACATGGCCGTAAAAAAAGCTATGGAAGAAGGTAACTGATAGTTTTTATGGTTTTTAATTAGGCTCATTACAGTGACGAACCAAGACAGCACAAAACAATCACATTTTTTTGCTTTGCTGTTGCAAAACACAGCAAAAGCACACAGTTAGTAGAAGTACTTAAAAGCAGATGTTTTGTTTTTTCTGGTAGTACCTGGGCACCCCTTTTTTGTGTTCCCCACCCGCCTTCACTATTTTACTAGAGAACCACCTTCTTACAGTGGCGCAAGAACAAAATCCTCACTTTTTTAATGGAAGGAGGCTTGAGCTGTATATATTCATCCTACAGAAAATTATTCTATTGTTCCTCTAAAGCAGTGAAACGATTTCAAGTCCTGTGCTTTGCAACAAAATGTTAAGCCTACCCTCTGCAAAAATCTGTTCTGAAGCAACAGCAGACACTGTCATGCCAAAACCTGACCCACGATGCTGTTCAGGAACACCAGTTATACTGGGCTGAAGTTAATACTTGAGAGTCGAAGGGCTGCCTTGCATGGGGAGCAGGGAAGAAGGAGAGAGGGCACTGTTTCTCATGCCATGTCTGATCTTTCATTACAGTACTTCTCATGAACTTTAGATGGTCAAAAATACAGGCTAATCCCCCATTTTGTTTGTATTGAGGTTGTGAGAAGAGGTTAGAATGAAAAGGCACGCAACAGCTGATGTGAGGGGAATGTTTGCTGATTTAGAAGTCTGTGTTACTGCTTGTAGCTCAGTTTAAGGTCAACAAAAAGGCAGCAGGACTATTTTTGCTGTGCCTTGAAAAAAATCCACAGAGGTCCAGGTATGCAACTTGAAGCCAAAATCTGATTTTATTCATGCTGGTTATATAAATTACAGATGTTACCACGCTATATACAGAATTGCTCTTGTTTTTTATTTCATATGGGATGCTTTCTGAACTTATGTGCAGCTTGCTTTAAATCACTCAGGCTAATGAACAGAGATGTGTTCATTTCTTTGAAATCTACTTCCACGTATCACAAAAATATCTCATTGCTGTGTTTCCGCTCACTTGCTTTCAACTAATGTAAGTAGCACGGGTGAGAGGAGAAATGAAAGTAAAATCCATGTCTTACTGATGCAAGGAGGTTATGTGTTCATCACAGATGTCTCATTTATACCTGCTTGAGAAAGCAGTAAGGTGCAAATGGTCAAGGGTTTGTATTTTAAGAACTTTGCGTGCATTAGCCATGTATTCTGCGGGCAAGACTTACATCTTGATTGAGCCTGCATTCGTGAAATACAGTGGCCTTGGAGTTGTCTGTTTATTATTCTATTAACAGAGATTTTAGGGATAATACTGGGGGAAATAAAACAACAAAACCAAACAACCGAAACTCAGCAGTAAACACGCCTGAAAGAAAACAAGAGTATTTAAAAAGGGCGATTTACCATTGTTACAAAAACTAGTTGTCCTGCTTATTAAATGAGCCTGTGACAGGCATGCAATATCCTGTCACGCAGCACAAATTGCCAGGTGGTCAGCAAATGCTGCAGCTCTTCAGTAACTCTTTTTTAAAACTGCTTCCCTCTTGGCATTGACCAGTTAGTATCCAAACTGCGTCAGATCAGGATTTTTTATTTGTAGACTTTCTGACAGTACTTTCTGTAGTATCTGACTGCTTCATGCCCAAATAGGTTTACTTCTGCAACTATTTTGTGAGAGGGGGAAGTTTGACTAACTCTTTCTTCCAGTGGTGAAATGGAGACAGCCTTTTAACACCACAAGTTTTGTGTCTGCTTCCTTTCTGGAACTCCCTTCCCTCCCCAACCTTGCCCACCTGCCTTCCACAACTTCTGCCGTGGTGTCAGATAAAAATCTATGCTGAAGGCAATTCATTTTTGGAGAAAAGCAGACCCCAGACACCTCTGGAACATTCAGAGTCAGGGGAACGAGAATCTTGGCTTTGAAATAGTATATAAATCAGTGGTGTAAAAAATTATGATGAAGCAGAAAGTATTTAACACAATAAATCCTAATTTCTCCAATGTCTTTAGTTATCTTTATATGCTGTTTTCAGAAGCAAAACATTTTGTTCTTGTGCTCTCATATTTACAGCAGTTCTATGGAAATTAGTTAAATCAGCAAGTAAAATTTATCTCTGCTGGGACCCAACTGAAGTCAAATGACTTCCAAGCCAGAAAGGATTTGGTCTTTTATCAGTGACAACAACAAATCTGACTTGCAGAAGGCTGTTTGAATCCCTAGGGAGAAAATTTCTTGTTTATATGTTATTGATAACAGAAAGAGGCCTAAGAATAACATAATGGTTTCCAGGAAAAGCTGATTTTCAGAAGTGATAGGAAAAAAAATTATGACTTCTTTAACCCATCCATTGTTCACACGATTACTAATTTTTCCAGTATGTGAACTTCAGTCAGTCGAGTAAGGAGAACTCAGCTAGAAGAAAAGAAGGAAAAGATTAGTCTCATGGCACTCAGAGCTGTTCATTGAAAAGAAACTGCAGATGCAACCTTCTCTGGCTCAAGGTAAACTGCAGTGTCACTTTGACAATGTGATACAAACTGATAAGGATCTGAAAATCAATCCTGTTTCTAGTTATTTATAAAACAGAGGAATGCTCCTTGGAAAGCATTGTGTGGGAAACAGTTGCAATAAGAATAAGCATAGTATTTATTTTTATATGAACTTTTGTGGTTCTTGCAGGGAGATGTACTGCAGGGTTCTTCCTGGAGTCTTGTTTTTTTTGATGGGTAAGGGAAGCTGGATGGGGGGGAATAGAAGGGAATTCAGCAAGACTGCAGGAAGTATATCGTGCTAAGACTGAGTTACTGAGTTGCAGGATATTTTGTCCTGCTGCCGATTTCACTTTTGTTTTCTGTATCTCACGTGGTGCTTTTTTATTGGCATTTCATGGAGAAAAGTATTGCTTTAATAGTGCAGACTGTGTGCTTGCTGTACTTAGCCAGCTCTTCAGTAGGGTAGATTGTCATGTGAATTCGGGGTGATAAAGAAAAAGCCTCCATATTTTCCTCATTTCCATTTAGGAAGGTAAACAGAATGGAAAAAGCAAGGAAGGAATTATTTTTAAATCTTCTAGAACTCTTTTTCTCATGAAATTCCATGCAGAACTGGGAAACATTTCTAGTAAGAGCCTACAGAAATATCACCATCTAGCAGCACTGATACTGTACTTGTCTTGGTACCTTCAAAACCCACATGATTGTATCTAACTTTTGCAATTTGCCACCAGGCACATTGTTTTTGTGAGGTTACAACCCAAAACGACGGCCATGGTCACAGCCTATTTTGAAGCTCTGGATAGAGCTGGTTTGAGATTTACTGTGCCTGCAGGAAGAAACCAAAAATGGTTGGAGCCTGATGTTAAACGAAAGTGAATCCAACTATTCTTTACTCTGCCGAAATTTCAGGAAAGCAAATGCATGCATAGTTCATCAGGGCAATTGAGGAGGTCAGAACCATTTCCACACATTATAAACCAAAATAGAAATGAGTGGGGACATGTCTTGGATTGGGTGGAGTAGGTTTTAATACAGAATTTTAATTCAAGCTGGTTGTTTTGTTTTCAGCTAAAGAACTAGTTTGTCACGAGTGCTATCAGAAAAAAGTGAAAAAGATATTTTGCTCTTGATAGATCTTCAGCTTAATGTCTTAAAGAACTCATCTATTTGTATGTAAAGTCTAACTGTACTTCCAATCACTGACAGTCAGGATTCTGGTTTCGTTTTGTTCTGTTTGTGGGTAAGGAAAAGTGTTTACAGAGAGGCATTTGAAGGGGAGTTGGCAGGCTTTTAAATGCATAACCATTTTAAGATCATAAATCATTGAACATACAGAAAGTTAAGGGCTAGTGTTGAAAAAGGAGATTTTCTTCTAAAGCAGCTAGAGCCAAACCACTGCTGTGTTTCCTGAGAAAAGTCTGCTGGACAAATCCCCACTTGGCCCATTGCTCTAAGGACTCTGAGCCATGATGATTCAGGACACATTTTCTAGTCAGTATGGAAAAGGGAATTTTTTTTTTAAATTTGATGTTCATAGAGTATTTCCCTAATCTTTCTATATACTAAGTTAATATTACTTTTCTTTGCTGAAAGTGTTTTAGTTGACTTTTAATTTTGCCCTTTGAAACCCCACGTAAAAACTTGCAGCATGAAAAAGTTGTGCAAGTTTGCTGAATGGGAAATTGTTATGTTCCTTGGGCAGCTCCCCTGTGCAAGTCCAGGCCTTTGTGCTGTCTAGAGAATTAGTATAAGTGACATGTATTTGTCAGTGTAAAGCCTTCCTTCGTGCCAGAGCTCTGGGATCTTTGTGTTCTGACATTTGTGGTTCATTGGCCAGCGTGTCAGGCAATTCCAGTGCTTCCAAGATGCTTGCAGTATCCTGCACCATTTAGAATAGGAAATACCAGGGACCTTAAAGTTCACCTGCATGCAGCAAGTGATGAAAGAGCTCTGATTCTTTCATAATTTTACAAGCAGCATTTTATTAACCAGCATCTGTGCTGGACACATCCTATTTGCTTAATATTTACTTATGAATGGGAAAGTTTTTACAACTTACAGCAGTTTCAATGGCTGTGGGACTCAGGTGTTCTCTCAGCACAGCATAAACGCTTGGGGACATTGGAAGAAGATCTGATGGAGAATGTGGTTCTGTAGAGTCATTTAAGCTAAAAAGAAAAAAAAAGCAAACAAAAAATATACAAAAAATAATCTTAGAAAAAAGCTTAAATCCCTCTAACTTTATGCATATCAGTGGAGTATAGTGAATGTTTTTAAAGTTTGTTAACCCTGTACTCAGGCTTGCTGGTGCCCCTTGTAAGCACATGCCAACAACCTGGTATACACTTAAAAATGTAGGAGATAGAGTCTGGTTTATCCTCTTTTTCCTTGACCCTAATACCAGCTGCTGGAAAGAAAAAGGAGACAGTGAAAGGTAAGTAGATCAGAGTACCATGAAATCTGCATTCAATTTTTACAAATGTTTTGCCCCATGAATGGGAAAAGCACTGTACATGTGAAGTTCTTTACTTCTCTTTCTTGTGTTTAGCAGTCCTTGGTCTTGTGTTTCTATGGCAAACCGTTTTCAAATAGTTTGGGGAAAGGAGGCAGGGGAAACTCTGAAATGGGATGTAAATTAAATAAAAATAACAATTGAAGTGTAACAGGTCTGTAAGGATACTTACATTTTGGAGACAGGGATAAATACAGAAGGAACATAACCTTTGCCTCCTCCATCTGAGGGCTTTGAGACTAGAATAAATAATAGAGAAATTAAATATTGTCGAGTCATTTTATTATCTATTTGAAATTGATTATTTGCTTGAAGTGCTGCAGACGATAATAAATTGAAAAGTCTCTGCATAAATAAATAGCCATAAAAGTGAGGGGAACTCCTGAGATTAGTCCTTGAGTTCAGGTCTTAGTCACAGAATTGCCTGGGCTCCTTTGATATGAATCACAATATAATACTGCAACTGATGAAAGAGATTTCGTTAGGCCTTCCAAGCAAATACACAATTCTTCAAGTTGGGTACTCTGAGCCTCCAGATTTCAGTTCTGCAAATGCCTGGAGCTCTATCTCTACAGATACAGCTTCAGCAATGTCTTTTGCATGAAATTAAACATATATGTAAGATTTTAGAGGAGTGGAGCATTAGGCAAAGTCCACTGAGTTAAAACGAAGACGGAGAAAAAAACTTGTAGCCTCCAAACATTTTTGAGTTGTGTAGGAATTTGAGTTCAAATGGAATTGTAACCCTTGATACTGAAACTCTAGAAGAATGTGTTTTAGCTATTAAAAAAAATAAGGGTTTGAGGGCTTTCTTTAAGCGAGAATGAATTTGATCTAAAAATGAGCTGACTTGTAACTTGGACAAAAAAGAATGTGGGCCTGAATATATTTGGAACCATCCTTGTTTAGCCTTTTTGCATTTCCAGTGCAGTTGCCAGGGGTTTTCAGGAACATTGTCTGCCATAATAACTTTGTCATTGTGCAGTATATCAGGAAAAGGTGGTGCAGATAAACAACCATTTTTTATAAGGTTCCGTTGGATGAAATGAAACAAAGTAGGGCTTCCAAGCTGTTTGGGAAATACTGAGTTTTCTTGAAATTAAAGGAACAGCATGCTACAGTATAACACAACTATGAAGCCGATAAGCAGGATGACTTTTCAGTTTCTTCTCCTCTGAACACCTGAGCACTGAATTTTGTGATGCATCAGTCAAGAAAAAAAAAATCCATTTCTTAACTTCTTTTAAATATTGTCATCACCTCTACTGTAACCTCTAAGACCAGGGATGTATTTGCAAAATGAAGCTGTCTAAATGATAGACACATGTTAATACAGTTCTCTTGAAGATGACTATTAAAGGAGGCATCTTAATCTGCTCTCTCCCTCCTCTCGCCACATTCCTAAAATTGCCTCTTGACTTTGCAGAAAAGGTAAATAGAGAAGTGGAGCCCAACCTTCATTTGGCTGACAGCTGTAGTGTTTGCCAAAGGCCTTATCTTTGGGGATATCTGGATACAGGTACTTCAGAGGGTTTTCAGGAACGTTGTCTGCCATAATCACTTTGTAATCGCGCAGTATGTCGGCAAAAGGCAGGGCAGATAAGCGACCTTTGTTATAGGGTTCCACCGAGTGAAATGTTACATCTCCTGCAAAAACACAATGGCACCATAACCTGTAGATCAGCATCTGCAGCTGGAACACATTTCTGCCTTTCTTTTGAGGTTTACACTTGCATAGGCTTTACCTGTTCTTACCTACGTTAGTATTTTTCAATATATAATTTCTGCGCATTTGGAAACAAATCTAAAGCCTGCAGTAAGCAGGTACACACCATAGAGAGCTTTTTTAATATAAAGAACTCTGAGGTGGAATGTCAGAGTTTTGGTTTGTGTTTGAGAAATTGTGATACTTGTATCTTGTCCAAAACCATACTATCACATGATACCCGTGAATTTTACTTTCAAACCAAACAAAACTTGACTCCTGTATTGCAGGGATATTGCAGAGTTTGGGTTGGTTTTGGTTTGGTTGTTGGTTTGTTTCTGGTTTTTTTTTTAAATTATACTTACCATTTTCTAGCTGATCGACCCAAGTAAAGGTAATTCCACCCAGATTGCTCTCACTAAACCTTAGTAAAAATGTTCCTGGTGTCTTGTCTTTCAGCAGAATTCGTTCCTTTTCTTTGCTTACAAATCCCATTATGTACCTGAGGTATAACAGGAAATAATGGGTTTACTTTTGGAAAAAAATACAGACTTTGATCTATGCAGTGTGTAGAATCATAGAAGGGCCTGGGTTGGAAGGGACCTTAAAGTTCACCTGGTTCTAAACCCCCTGCCATGGACAGACACGTCTTTCACCAGACCAGGTTGTCCAGAGCTTTATCCAGCCCAGCCTTGATCTGGCCAGACTTTATACAGGTGTTCAAAACCTGGTTATGAAGCTTTATAAGGACTGGAGACTGGAACCGAAGCTTTGTGTGATTTACATGTGGAGTATGGCATTGAGCTCAAAGTACTATGAAGCCTGGTGAAATTTATACCAGTACTTGACTGCATAGACAGAACTGGAGAATAGATCTAAACCTGCATTTTTAAGGAATTCAATGTTGTTCCCCAGTGGCAAAAATCTCCAAAAGCTATAAATGGGAGAAGGGAGACAGAAGTGTTAAACTCATTGCAAACACTCCTCTGCATAGCTAAAACTGAGATGAGTAAAGGACAGAGAAAAAGTGGAGAGAGATCAATATACAGCAGTTCCCTCGTTGCTCACCCATCAATCCAAAGAGGAAGAATGTGTTTTTTAATCAAGTCCAGGATTGCTTCAAGCCAAACCCAAAAGGTAAAAGACTTCCCAGGCAAATGTTCCTAACGGTTAGAAACAGCCACAGAACACAAACAAAACCAACACACACAAGAAGAGAATCATGAGAGTGGTGTTACCCAACGTTCACATGACGGTTTCTTCTCAGTTTCATAAGAATAAGCTACTTTGCTCAAGTGAGAATGACAATTTGACCTGTGGTTTTGAGTAACGTTTCTCTTTCAACCTGACATAAAACCAACTGATTTTTAAGATGCGCATTGGAACCACCTCATTTCTCAAGGAAAAAAAAAATCACATCTCTTGTTTCTTCCTAGTTAGAAAATTACATTTGAGTGAAATGAAGATGAGAAAGCTGAACTTCCTTCCAAGGTTCTGCGCTTGTTTAAATAATGTAGTTAATACGAATTAAATGAGCTTACCCTTCTTTATCACTACATTCTCTGTTCCTCATCAAAGTTATTGCATATATTGACTGAAAATAATTGCATATATTGCATATATTGACTTGAAATAATTCAGGTCAAAACTAAGCATACAAAAAATAGTACCTACACTTTACGAAAAATGCATTACATGCTTTGGTAAGACTTTCAATTGATCATTTACAGAAATATATAAGGCACACTGAAATGGCAGTTTCTGATATCTGTAGCAATATAACTAAGTAGATCCCTAATCCCAAGCTTTATGCTTCTGGAAGTGTTATTTTCCTAGTTAAATTTTTACAGGGGATGTGATTGTGCTGAGCTGCAAGTCCCACATATGGCAAGTGAGAATCTTATCAGTAGCATCAGAGAAACAGAGACAGGCATGGCTGTGGGTGTTATGAGACCTAAGAGTCCAGTTTTACTTTTGGAACAGTACCTTGCAGAACTTTGCCCAGGATAGTTGATAATCATTGTAACTGACTTGTCCTGAAAGGAAAAAAAAAAAGCCCAAATGGTGTGTCTATTATTCTGAAGTTATGAAATAGATATAGCTTGATATCTGTATAGTTGGGTTGGGGGGGGGGAGAGGAGAAGTACTGTACATCCAGACTTGGGGAGGGAGGGATAGGGGTGTGCTAAGGGACTGTAGATCTGCTTTTCTGTATTCTGTTGAAGCAGGTGGTAATCGTAGTTTTGGGAATATTTGCCTTAAGTAGCCTGTGACTTGGTGTCTGCAGCACTACGTGCTCAGTTTCAGTTTTTAGCCCGTGTGTTACTTCTCAACTTTCCCTAAGGTCTCTCCCTTCTGGGGCACACTTGGGTCTCAGAGTATTCAATAGTTCATCTCGCTGAGGTTACAGGGCCTCTTTGCTGTGCTGACACCAGTGAAGCATCTCTGGTGAGGTCCCAGAAGTGAACAGACCCACAAGGACAGGTACTTAAAATGGAGCAAACCCCAAACCAATCCTCATAAGCAAGCAAAAATACTTCCTTTTGATTTCAGATGTAAGAGATAATTGTTAAGGAAGCAAAATAACATCACAGTTCAGTGTGACTTTGATGCCCTCTTCCTTCAGTTGAGCAGCCTGGAAGTTCGAAAGTTGAATTACTTTGTGATAAGAATAAGCTGATGCCTGCTTTTCTTTAAAGAAAAAAAATGTCGTTGTGACATTTTTGACATCAGCCCTGGAAGTGGAGGTCATGCCGTGCTGCTTTTGGCTGGGGTAGAGTTCATTTTCTTCACAGTAGCTGGTGTGTTTTGGACTTGTGCTGGAAACAGTGTTGGTAATACAGGGATGTTTTAGTTCTTGCCAAGCAGGGCTCACACACAGTCAAGGTCTTTTCTGCCTGTCACCCTGGCTCACCAGTGAGGGGGCTGGCAGAGGACACAGCTGAGACTGCTAATCCGAGCTGACCAAAAGAATATTCTGCACTATATGATGACATGCTCAAACTAGGGGGAAGAAGGAGGAAGGAGGGGATGTTTGGGGTGATGGCATTTGTCTTCACCAGTAACTCTGATGTGTGATGGATCCAGCCCTGATTTCCAGGCTGAATGCTTGCCTGCAGATGGGAAATAGTGAATGAAGTCCTTGTTTGCCTTGTGTGCACATGTGGCTTTTGCTTTACCTGTTAAACTCTCTTTATCTTGACCCATGAGTTTTCTCATGCTCTATTTACCCTTCCAATTCTCTCCCCATCTCATTCTGGGGGAGTGGGTGGCTGTGTGGGGCTTAGCTGCCAGCTGGTGCTAAACCACAACATGTGCTTAAAGCCCTTACCTGTAGCTATCAAATATAAGAACCCCAAAGCAAATAAAGTCTGTATATTTCTACACACTTACCTGTAAGTTTCTCTGCCAGCATGTTGAGCTGTTCAGAATTGAGTCCACGACCTACGTATGATGAGAATTGCCAGCTCAGTACTTCTAAGAGCTGGCCTAAAGTGGCAGCAGGGGGGTTGTTGAAGAAAGACAAATTCTGCAACAGAATGTATGCTTGTTTAGATAGCAACCATGAAATACATATCAGGCTGTAACAGGAGGCTGCAAGCACTTGAGCAGAATCTGGAAGTGTTGAAAGTGAGCTCTGTGTGTGGGGAAGCATTGGGGCAAATATGTGTGGATGATATCACTATAGTTTAATGTTTAGTGCATGGAAACTTTAAACCATTACATACTGATATGGTGATGTGCTGTTGAATCATTTGGCTTATTTTAGTTAATTTCATTTATTTTTTTTGGATTGTACATACAATGGACATACTGAAGACTGTGCAAAAACTTTTTGGGATATCACAGAGTGATAATGCAGTCCAGCCTGCTGCTCAGCTGGCCTGCCACCATGGTAGGCTGTCTGACCTTTTCCCTCCTTGGAGCATCCATGTGACTGCACTAATCCCCAGCTGAAAGCCCGAGAGCCATTGACAGCACTGTTCCACAGTCTGCAAATACAGTAACAGTGACTGAATCTAAAATATGCACTGAGACAGCCGGAGCCTTAGAAAGAATGATTCTGCCTTTGCTCAGAGTTAGAGCCACTAGAAGCTGCTACTTAACATTTACAATCTTCTCCACAGAAAGTACAAGTTCCTATGAAATCCGTGGTGGAAAGCAGCACTTACGTACATTAGAGACTCACCTATATGCCTACTTCCATGGTTTGGAGTTGTACTGGTAGAATTATTTTCTAACAGGCCTAGTTTTAGTCAGCTACACCCAAGGAAGAGAGATTCAAACTTGAGGAGTTAGAGCAGTTGTGGAGAAGGGCTGTCACCTTTCTTTAGTTTAAGAACTACTTTAGGCTACAAAAAGGAAAGCTAAGGGTGCATGTGGCTTTATATCTGGGCAGGGAAAGAAAGAAAAAGAGGGCAACATTAAAGTGTGATGTTGATAATAGTGTATGTGAAAAAATAAGGCCAGTTCAAGAGGGAAGAACATCCTTTTTATGCTTAATGTATTTAGTAACCGAATAACACCAATGTGAAAATGCAGGAAGTCAGTATTTGTATACTGAGGACGTACCTGAGGATCGTTGGTTGACAGATTGTACCAAATAATAGAGGCCCATGCGTTGGGCAGCTGGCTGACATTGGAAATCATCACCACAGGCAAAGAGCTGGTCTGGTGGAGAGAATGAATGCAGTGTGTAAATGCTGCTGAGGGAAGTATTAGTGCTGTGCTGTGCTTTGGTTTTTTAGCCTCTCTTTCTTCCCAAAGCAGAGACTTCTCATCCAGAAGTTCTGGAAATCTTGTGTCTGCTTTGGTTGCCGCTGAGGGCCTCACTGAGGGTAGGCAGACCTGTGGTCTGGCCCAGCACAGTTGTTCTTCTGTGAACTGCTGGAAAATGTCTTTTACTCTTGCCCCAGAAAATCTGTCCCGAATACTCACTTCCAAATTTATGGTCAATCCGTACAGGCAGACCTGTGTTTCAAAGCTGATGGAGTGCAGTTCCTCGGTCACCATGTGAGGGCCCTGAAGGAGTAAGGAGGTTACAAAGCTGTGAGTGCACAGCTGGCATTTCACACTGTTTTAGTGATCCAGCTGCTGAGGTTACACTTGGGAAGAAACCTCATATCAAATACATAAGCAGAACAGGAAAAGAAGGAAGTGAAGGAAACAATTTGTTCAACTCTGACATTTTTCTGATGAATCTAAGAAAACCCCTTGATATTATTAACAGAGTACTTCTAAACTTTTTTCTAAAATGGTACTTTTAAACACAGATTTGCACACAAGAAGTTAACAGATAATTTTGTGTGTCTGATAAAGGTTATCTCCAACTTTCCCCTTCCTGAAGTTTCCTTACTGACTGACAATTTGACTTTGAACAGAGATGTTCAAGGAGAAACAAACTAGAAATGAAGCAAATAGCCACAGCTTTAATGACAAATAGGCCTTCATCCAGGTTTGCTGTGTGTACTGAGATGGTACCAGTTGAAGGAGTAGAGGCCTAAATCATTAATCCAAAGTAAATCTGGTATTAAAACCCCAAGCTTTTCTTGGACAGAAAAAAAATAAAATCTGTTTGTCATCGTTGATTAAAGTTTGTAGTACAAGCGTTTGTTGATTACAAACCAGCATAGCTCTGTAAAGATCCAAATCTCTGCCCCTTAGGAAACAGATCTTTCGAAATACATTTCCATCCCCAGAACTCCAAGTATAAAAATATATTTGTCCTTTTCCTGTTTTCTTTGTTGGTGGTCTTTCCCTCCCCATCATGCGTTTGTTTTGCCAGACTTTTCTTTTAAAAAAAGAAATAAAAAATTGCAAATCAAAATGCTTTTCCTTACTGAAATATTCTGCTTTCAGTCAATGTAAAATAAAACTATTTCTTGGCAGAGGGCCTCGTGGCCTTGTCTTTCCCATGGAGCACCTCCTCCAGGATGTGTACAGGCCACTCCAACAAAAGACACTGAATAAATGAGGAATTGAGACCATAGGAGATCCTTAGGCATCTGAGTAATAAATCTGCCTTGCAATGGGAAAATCCAGCTTAGACCTGAAGGCTTTTACATGAAACACTCATCCATCAAATGAGCTCAGATGTTTTAATACAGGTTGAATCGATCCAGCTCAACCTGTATTGCTGGCACAAAGTTGAAAAGGGTTGGTGAAACTACCCTTCTTTCCCCCATTATGATTTTGCAGAAACAAATTTTTCTCATGGAAAAATCGTCTAGGCAAAAAGGTACATCTGCATGAAAGGACAAATCTAAAATAGAGAACTTCCACTTTTTTTAATGAGGCCAGTTATATTTAACTACACTTTTAGCATACTGAATGTCCTATAACAAACCAAGTTTTGAAAGTATTATAGTTGCTGTTAACAAAGAAAATCCCAACTCTTGTTCTGCTAATAACCACTTTCACAGACTGACTTGACCAAGGAGAGGCTCTGTTTGAGGATCACAGTTCAGCTGTCCTAGTTCTCCACAGCCCTGTGATAGCTTTAGATAGTTTTAAAGGCATAATGTGTGGAAGTGGGAGGAAAATGCTGCCAAAAGTAGAGTGCCAGCATTTCTTAACCTACATTTTTGCATTTGCTTGTTGTGGTGTCAGTGATTTTGTAAGTGGCAAAGTGACTGGGAGGTGAGTCTTGAGTTTCAGTCTTGGTCATTGGCTTGTGAGTTGTTCTCTTCAGAAATGTGTGTGAAACGGGCACAAGCATCTTCTGCTCTAGGTTTTGGTAAAATTCTTCACGCTGATCACACCTTTTGCTTTGTACTTAGAGAATACTTCAGATAACTGTTGTGCTTGTATAACTGCAGCTATTTGGGCTGTGATATGAGTGATTTTAGATTTTTTTTTTTTTAACTTGCTAATACAACTTTACCCTCAGCTATGCTGGTTTTATTGCTGTCGTGCCATACACAGAGTCACCACGAGAGGGGAACCTACGACCAGGCTGGGACGAGTGTTGGTAAATTAAGCCCATTTTTGGTCCCAGCTGAGGCAGCAAACCCCTTTGATGCAAAAATAATGACACCCTGTCTTCAGCTGTGAACCTGGCCAGCAGAACGTATATTTAAAGGACCTTTCCTATAGGAAACAATTATTTCAACAAAAGAAACTTTGAAAGCTTGGGGTTTTTTTTCTTCCAAAATGTAAATGACCAAAAAGATAACCTTTGAGAGGAATGCACAAATTTGGATTATTACTCTCTACCTTCTCTTGTAACTTTTTCAATATACAAACTTAAGGCATGCAATTACAATTTGAATTGTTCCAAACAGTTCTCATTATAGAACTATATATAGTTCTATATACTAACATCATAATTGGATCCTGTACCTAGTACGTATTTCAAAATCTAACAGCTCTTTGATTTAAATAAAATCAAATACGAAATACTTGTGAGAGTAAGCAAAAACAACATGTAAAATAAATGCACAAACCTCATTTCCTTTGCTTCCAGCGCTTGTTTTCATTTCTTTGGGTTGCTGTGTAAAGCAAAGCAATATTTATATGTCAGAGAGACTATAGACAGAAGTACATATAAAGAATATAATTTGTAACCAGGCTATTCTTAGTTATAATAAGATTTTATTTGCAATATACAAATGAAGTCTTATGAAGACTCTTGACACTACACCTCAAAAATTCTATTCAGTGAGGGGTCTTTGATATTTTAAAATAATTTTAAAGAAACTAAGTGAATGTAACAAAGCATTAATTAGGGTGCTTGCCATGTGTATAACACAAAAAAGCACTGAAGACCATCAATCTCAATCTCTTTTTGCAAAACTACACCGAGGCACCGCATCTGTGGTTAAGCCCCAAAAATACCACAGGCAAGGGAGTGTTAGTCAGAAAGCAGGACTCACTGGGCTCTCAGAGAAGTCACAGAAGCAGTGCTCTAGTCTCTCACAAGGCCGTTATCGCAGTAGCATTAATTTCCAATAGATTTCAAGCATTCAATTCTATTTCCCCTAGAAAACTGTGGTGCGGTTTAGGGTTTTTGTTTGTTCTGTGTGTTGGGTTTTTTTTTTTATTGTTGTTGGTTTGGTGTTTTGGGGTTTTTTTTAACCAAACTCAGTTTCTAAGAAGCTTTTTAATTCAGCATGATTAGTCTTTCCTTTTCTGGTGGTAATTAGGATTTGCTTTGTCATTTCTGTGGAAATTTATAGTCTTGTTTTTTGGAATGGCATAAAGAGGTTCTAGGAGTAAACTTCCTGTATAAGCAGAAAGAAAATGAGTCTGGCCTTGACAGTAATACAGTTCTCCCTCCATAGCTTCCAAAGAATCTTTTATTTCTCTGCCAGAAGTACACAACAGTAAAAAGGCAGTCAAACCTACCAAATGTCGAAATTCTACCGACAAGCTTCCATTTGCAGACTCATCCATGTTCATGGCTTTCACGTGCGTTCCACACAGAACGAACCTCCGGTTACTGTGGAGGACATTACACTTCTGTATGCAAACACCATTGTATTGGAAAAATTTAATAAATATGGTATTTTATTGTCTTACCTTACAGTTGAAACATTCCTAAAAGAGAAGAGGGGTGGGGGAGAGGAAACAGATTGTGAATCAGTAAATGTGTAAGCCATGACTTGTACTGAGAAGCATATCTGGGATGGTAGATTTTGCCTGGTCAAAGTTGGTTGGTATTGACAACACAATTACAATTTTTAAACTGAAGAACTGAAATTCATACTGTCCATTTAGACTTTTGCATCTGGCCATATGTAGGCAGTGTATTTTATCTTGCTATTTATTATCAGCCAGTACATGGCTTTTGAAAGAAACAGCCCTGGCTTCTCTCTTGCTCCTTCCTCACTGGGTGTTTTCCCTCTTTCTTGTGGGCCAACATTAATGTCCATGCAGTCAAGGTGTTTTTCAGGAGCTTGCAGAAGCACAACAAGCAGAAGGAGGGAGGTAGCTGGTACCTAGGGCTGGGGATGGTGCATGGTGAGAGCTCGGAGGTATTTCAAACCTAACTATCCCACAAATGCAATACAGTTTGATTTCAAGTTTTTGTGTGATGCTGCTGTATCAGTCTGATTAATTTTTTCTAAGTCTTGAGACAAATCTTAAATGGACTTCTTGCCTCCATTTTGAAACCACCAATTAGACCTAGCAGCTTTGTTTTAAAAAAAGAAATCTTCCACATGAAAAGGAAGTGTTACTCTGATCTTTTAACTGGTGGTGTTTTTTTTTTTAAATATTTTTTCCCTTTTCCTTTTAAAAGCAGTTTTAAAATCAGATAGGGGAGCCACTGAAAAAACCTGTGTTGTCTCGGTAGGGAGAAAGAGAATCTTCACTTTTAAGTTTCTTACTTGTCAATAGTTGCTTTCACTCTGATCTGGTAGTTCAGCTCTGGCAATTTAATTAGCAACCTTCAAAACAGAAAATGAGAGAGTGAATATTAACAGAACAAATGTATCACCTGAAAACACCAGACTGGCTGCTGCAGATTGAAGTATCAGAAATTTTTATAGTCTGAAAACAGATTAGGCATCTAGGATTATAACACAATTTACAGGGTTGAATACTCAGAAAGAGGAGCTGGGCTGTACTGGTGGTGGATGTCCTACCCTCCATCTAGGTGTGTGGAAAAGTTAGCATGTGTTTGAGGGAATGCCTGGAGAGTCACCAAAGTAGTAACAATTAGGAGATGGATTTGTGTAATCTCTGACTGCACCACAGATTGTGTGTGCACTTTCCTTCATGTACCTTTCTCACCCCCGACCCTCCACACACTTTGTGCTGCGAGGTAGAAATGAAATGAGAGTTCCTCCTCTCCAGTTTTTGTTCTTTCACAAAGTCAGGCAAGGAGCTACTAGGAGAGAAATAACTTGTCTCTGAGATCCCCAAAATGCAGCAGTTTCTCTTTCCCCTGTGCAGAAGTGGCTCTGAGTATTCTGATTTCAGCTTGTGTGATATGGATCATTATTTACTCAGTTTGTAAAGTCATTAAAACAAGAATTCAATGCATACAGAACCCTGAAGGTGCCACCGTTAGCCACAGTGTGCCTTTCTTTCTCAAGTTTTACTCTTTACTGCCACTTGTTCTGCATGACAGATTCTGTGGACTTCACATCCCCATTCCAGAAAATCTCCCTGCAACTGGAAGGATGTCTAACACAAGTTGGTCTGCTTTGCTTTCTAGATTCTCCTAGGATAAAACAGTGTACACAAATGAAGGACTTTAGATCAGATTTTTTCCCTTACCTTAATTTAACAGTGAACTGTATTAAAGTTTTGAGAACCATTGGCCTCTGGGGGTGTGTTGGCATGCAGGGCTGCCTTTCAACCACGAAGGAGCTGTGTCAGAAGGAGTGAAACAAATGGATTTTTAGGAATGTGTATGAACAAACAGCTGGTTTTTTTTTTAGCAGAGGAGAGCGGGGAATGGGGCTGGTATCTCTTAAAGACTTATTTCTCTACAGATTCTGATGTGGGAGGTATGCATTCCAACTCTCAGTTCTCAAAATGATCCAGTGGTCTAACTTTCATTTAAATTGTTCCCATAAGAAACAGATACTTGGAACACATTGAAAATCACACCAAATTCTATAGTCCTAAAGTACAACGATGACAAAAGTCTTGGTCTTCTAAATTTTTATCAGAACCATAAAACAGAGTATGAAAATACACTGAGCATGGCTCCAAGGAAATTAAACTATCATAATTAAACAATCATTGTAATTTATATAAATATATCTGTATCTCAAACAATTGAGGACACTTTGCTTTCAGAGACTCACTTATGGTATATCTCTAGTATAGCCAGTACAAAAGACAGGAGAAATGATGACAATATTTTATCTATTAATAGAAGGGTGAGTTGGGAGGGGAGCAGGAAGATTATCTTGGTGGGTAAGAGGAAAGACAAGACGCATTTACCTTAAAAAAAAATAGCAAGCCTACAAACACAAAACCCCATGACTTCTCTCAGCAGAATGTACATAACTCCTAAAATAAGGGGATTTCTGGCATGCACTTAGAGTCAGAACTTGATGACAAACCCTCATGAGAAGCTGCCTGGCACCTTCAGTTTCTATGAGTTTTGATGACAGCTGTACATACTTCTTATAATATGGTCCTTAAAATCCTCAGATATTCAAACTTTTTTACTTCTCCTGTTTGTTTTTCCTTTTTAATAGTGTGTTCTCACTGTTGTACCAGTTGAGGTAAAGTTCTGTACATTGGCAGTGGCTTACGCACTTCCGGAAGAGGTTGTAGAGCAGAAAGTTGACTTTTTCCAGCAGCTGAGGTCTCTGCACAGGAATAGGGTCCCCATCATAAGTCAGCCTGGTCAAGAGTTCATCCAGCTTTTCTAGTTGCCTTCTGACTTGAAAGAGACTCTCTGCCAACAGCGTAAAGCTACAGCAAGACAAAGAATAAGTTTTGCACTCTTTTGCATAAACCATTTCTGAGAACACAAGAACTACTGAAGTTCCAGCTTGAGGAGAATCAGAATTTGTATTGAATGGTGCTTTGCAGCTTTGCCCAAACTCATGCCCATTCATCTTTTGTTTACAGGAGTATATAAATACACTGGGCAAATCACCTGCTTTATCTTCAAAGATAAATATTTTCACGGCAACGCAACACTGTCTGTGACAATTTGGAAGAAATATATACACGGTCCTGATGTTGTACGTGCAGGGCACTTGTGCCAACATTAATTCTTTCCTACGGCCCAGCAGTTTTGCAAAATGTACTCTTTAAAAGGATAATATTTATACAAAATGAGCAGGTTAACAAGACTGAAGAAGTGTAAAAGCAGTGAGGAAAAATAAATCCAAACACACTTGCTAACAGTTCAATAGGGCATGTGTGTGTAAAATTACATTTTAAAGCTATTTTTAGCATCTTCATTGGAAAAAAAGTACTTCAGTAAAAAGAAAAAGGAGCCTACACAAAAGAAAAAAGAAGGAAAAAAACCACCTTTTTTTTTTCAATCCTAAAATTTTCTTGATAATTTTCCTTCCTTTTTACTTCTTAACTTTTACTTCACCTTTTCCATATGAGAGTTTTGATAGGAGAGGAATGGCCGTGATATTACGCTGACATTCTCTGAGTACGTTATCTTTTAAACATAATGCTATTGTCTTTTTACTTGCAATCACTTCAGAGTTGCCTCCAGAGAGACTACTGCCATTCAATTCCTGCACAGTGTGAAGGCTGGAGGAGTGAGTCAAAGCATAAAGCCTCCACCCAGCCCCTGCCTAGACACAACTCCCACTGTCTTCAATGACAAACTCAGTCAGCACCATTCTTACTCAAGCAAAACTCCAGAGAGAGTGTGTCTCATGTATCTGGAGGAACTGTCAAACCCAAAAATGAGTGACTGCCACGGGTCAGGCTCAGCAGTTCGCCATAGTGTTAATGCTGAATAGAGAGTGTTTCCCACCACATCACTTTTAGTTAGCACCTTTTAGTTATTTACTCTCTTAGCTACTGATGAATTTGCTGCTGTTGCAGCTGATCTAAAGGAATGATCATTTCAAGTGCAGCAGACTTCCTGTGGTTTTCAGTAGAAACACGAGGTCAAGGCAGCTTTACCAGTTCTGGAGCTGATCGAGCCCCCCGTGGAGGGGCCCCCCGATGCAGGCGATCTGCTGCCGTCTCTTCCAGTCCAGCAGCTCCTCAGTCAGCATGTTGCTCATCAGCATATCGATCTCATGGATCACACGCCCTATTTTGCTGAGCACTTCCTGTAAAATGGGAAAAGTGTCACAAACTGACCTCAGGCAACAGCTGCAAAATCCAGCAATTATCATGAAGCGCTTATTACATTTTTTTTCAGTTATTCTGAAAGTAACCATATTTAGTTCCTATTGCTTCAGTGACAGGATTCATCACCCACTGTACATTAATCCTGAATCTCTATGAACTCTTCTTCAGAAGAGTAAAACTCTTTCTTTTGGGAGGGTAGGAGGGAAGATTGTTGCATTCTTTGTGGGCATAACACCTCCAAGATTTTGACGCTTGCAAGCTCTGTCAAGTTCAAACAGTTCTGCTTTTGTTTTGCATCATATAAAATGCATTGTTTTCTTGTTTGCTTGATTTAATCGTAAACCCACTTCCCCCGCCATGGACTCAAACAAATTGCTTCACTCTTGAGGTGTGCAGAACCATATCCTTGATTGAGCTGTTACTTAATTGCCAATTTCTTAACTTTTGGTCAAAATCACTCAGACCCACCCAAACATTTTGCAAATTTTTACCTCCTGTGTAATTCGTCTGTTCTTCTGAAATGAGAATTTAAAAAGGCACACATACGCATTTGAGTATTTGGTGTGGGAATAAGGGGAGAAAGCAGATTAACCACAAATGACAAAACATTGTCACCAACCTTTCTCTTGTAGTCTAACGTATTGAGCATCGCCTGCAACGCCAACATTTCTTGTTTAATGAGGGCGCTGTTTTTGTCATTCTGCTCTGCAGGGGATGAAAAAAAATCAGTATAAATACGTGTGTGGGTGTGTGTGCCTGTTTATAAGGGGAGGAGAGGAAAAAAACCATGACCAGACTGCAGCATGAACTAGTGAAAAAATAAGCTGTGGACATCAGTAGATTATGTAACAGCGTATTTCATTTGAAAGGACTAACTTTAGTACTAGTTTAACATAAGGTTTTATGGATCCTGTCTGTAGACATGTATGTGGGGCATGAAAAGGCAGAAAACATACAGGTGATACCCAGAGTTCTCTAAATTTCTCATCCCTGTGCATCCTCCTGTGTATTCTCTACATATGGCTTGGATCAATGATTGATCTGAACACACAGATGTGCTCGTGGTGTCAGCAGTTAGACTAAAGCTCTTTGGACTCAATGTGAATTATGATGTCTGGCTGAGAGGCATTTGAAACAGAGATAAAATGTTCATCTCCAGGGGAATTTCAGCAGCCAGGAGCACTGATCACTGGGCATTTCCCTGTCTCTCTAACTTTTGTCCTTCTCTGGATCATGCACTAGTTTCAAGAGTCCCTAAGCTCACCCATGCTCTTACACATGCAGCTCTTCCCCACCCGCACTTTTCCTGACCTTTTGCATCTTTCATGCTACATTCAAAAAAGAAATTGGTGCCAGCTGTGTGTCTGCTAAGCTCTGGGTTGATGCCTTCCAAGTGAGTTAGGGTAGATGTTTCAGTAGAGGCAGACAAGTCACCATCAGCAGCTCAGACACAGCAATTGCTCCCACACACTGTAAGCTGGCTGTGCTGGAGCAGCAAAATTTTAAGCCCTGAAAGTCATTTATGTCAGCATGTTTTATTTTGCAAGTGGGGCAGCTTTCAGTTATCTATGTGGTCAGTAATTATGATTGGCCTGATGACTAGCAGCTCATTAAACCATGGCAACTCTTTGGATTGCTGGGTCGTCTCCAGCCTTCAACATTTCGGATTGATGTGCTTAAGGACTCGGACATTTCAAGCCCAGTATCTTTGCATGTTCAAAGGAAGGTAATACAAAGATATCTGAGTAGACACAAGTGGACCCCAGTTTCTTTTCTGAAAGAGATCATGCAAGGACTGTTGCCACGTGCAGATCGCAACAACCGCAGGCTGGTCAAACATGCATGCAGAGTGCTTACCAGCTGGTTATCACCACTGTGGTCAAAAAAGAACAGAAAGCCAAGTTAGAGGCTAGAAAAGTCAGTTTTGCACAACTCTGGGAAATAACAGGCTCTTCCTCATTCTGCCGAAGAAGGGCCATGTAAAAGGTGGGGAAATTGAAACATAGGTCCTTTAAATTAAGAAATGTACTACTTTACGTGCCATTATGCAGCTTATCCAAAGGAAACAACTATACTTTCTTAACACAATCTTCTTTGCCCTCTTAACCCCAAAAGAGCCATTATTGTTCCAGGACTGTAACTTTATATAATCTAAAGATCCATTTTTTATGTTTACATATATTATTTAAGTAATGCACAAAACCCCCTGATGCTGGAGTCTAGCTGCAGAATCAGCCATTTCCTAGGAAATCTAAAAATTAGTATAAAAACTCTTACCTAAGCTCTGTATTGTTTTATACCTGAAGTCAAATTCCTCTTGCAAATCTTCCAAGTATTTCACATCTTGATCAGTCATCTTTCCCAGAAGAGAAATGAACAAATGCATAATGTAGTATTTTCCTTTCTTACCATTTGAAAACCCCTGAACAGTTCTGGGAACCCTCGTTTACTATCTTGTAAAAGGATGATTGAATAATAAATACATATTTATAGCTACAGATTTATTTTACTTGTTTAGAAAGTCAAATATTATCCTCTCTCCTGCAGTCGGCAGTGGTTGATTCAGCTTTATCCCTTCTTGTTTACGAGTGCAATGACATAGTGGAAAGTAGGAATGATTGTGTTAGCTTGAGCTAAGCTGAAATTGTTATGCCAATGATGTTACTCTCTTCTTGAAACTTTAAAGTGGGACAAAGGATAATTTTGTATTTACTTAAATGGAAATTGAATTGGGCTGTGCAAAGCCAAAAAGGGGGAGTCAGACACAAGAGTAGAGCTCACAGAATTTATTTACAGAATGTCTTAAGAATTTAGATAAAGAAATGAAACGTTTTTGCTGCTTTGGCATTTTGCAAGTTTCTTTTCATATGTGCTATAAAAAAATTTTGAAGGTATTTTCTAGTAACCAATCAGTGATAATTCAAAAAAGCCCATCAAAAGAAGGAAGATAAAATTGTAGGAAATTATCTGTTGTACTTCGAAGGTCTATCTCTGTGCTGTTTATAGGGAGCCTTGATTTTGCCAACAACTCATAAACAAGCCTTTTTAGTGCCTTAAGATATGCACATTAAGTGTCTGTGAAAATACAGAATCTTGTTTGCTAAGTGAGCCCACACACAATTAGCCATTTTGGTTTACTCTTTATTTTGGAGACCAAAGTTTTAAATTATATGTGTAAAGTATGAAATTACATACAGGAGGAGCTGGCTAATTTCTGTGTTCAACTTAATTACCTACTAAAAAAACCCCTGGTATCTAGAAAATGTTCTCATTTTCACTGGTCCTTCAGGGGTGGCTGTGCTTCCCCACACAGGCAGAAGGAGCAGTGTGACAGGCTGCTGCTTCATCTGCTCTGCAACTCTTATCTTACAACTTTATGTGTAGATAAGAGATCGAGTATTACATTCTTCTGAAACTACCTTTATCCTTCTACGGGTTTGATCTCTCTAACCCTTCTACCCTGTCAAAGGAGACACTGATGAGAGAATGCTGCTAGGATCTCTTTCCAGTATACCAGAAGTGTTACTCTTGAACAACACATGGACAGGTGTTTCAAATATAATTTCCACACAGAGACTGCTGCAAAGCTGAAAGTGGGGCTGGGATAGCAAAAAAGCCGTGAGTAGTCTGAATCCTTATCCTGCATTGAACTGAACGGGCAGGTGTTCTCTGAGCTTTCAAAGTCTCTGGGACATAGCTATGGGTTTGACTCAGCCCAGCTCTGCCCTGCAATGGTATGAGAAACTCCTGGAGAGTGGTTACCATCAGCTCCCAGTGTTCTTGTCCCCTCACGTCTCCAAACCACGTAATTATGTCACGTAGCCTTCGGCTCGACAAAGGTCTCGGTATGTGACTCAGAGTTCGTGAAGGTTAAGCTACTGCTGATCCAGCTAAAGGAGGTGAGGTTGCAAAGATACATTTTCTGAACCTTGCATGTCTTTAGAGTCTGTAGGTATGTGCTTACTGCACTCAGGGGTCTGTCTGCAACTCACACACGGATGAGTGTGATAGCTTTAAAATAGGCAGCTCACACACTGAGCCCAGACAGCTGCTAACACCCGAGGATCCAGGTGTGTCCTGAGTAGTTAGTCTGGGCAGATGTCCTTGGAATAATGGAAAATGGTTGGTGTGTCTGTTGGCAGAAGTCATTGTGCTACCTGGCTTAAAGATAGTTCAGGTGTGTCTGTATGAAAATCATGTGGGCAGAGACAGCAAACAGGACAAAGAAACTACCTGAGCACTGTTCTTGATGGCTGACACTTTGTGTTCTACATTTCTTTGACGTTCTGAAACCACAGAGTTCTGCAGAGACTTTTCCAGCGGCCCCTGGAACACATTGAACAGATAACTGGTGGATGAGTAATACCAATAATAGGTGATAGAAACTGTACTGCAAGCACAGAGAGGGAATTCAGAAGCCAGTATCCAACCATCTGGAGACTGCTGTAAACACACAGACATGTTTAGTTCTACAGATTTGGAAAACGTGCAGCTTCAATTTCGAAATCCAAAAGGTGAAAAGCTGTGGGTATACTGCAGACATTTAACATCTAGTAAATTAAACACAGATTATTAGATTTTTGAAAAAGATGCATGGCACAAGACTCATATAGGAATACATATTACATCCACAAGTGATTAACAAGAACACATTTGTCTTAAAAATTCTCTCTGGGTTTTAATCATGTAACAGTTTCCCAAAAATAAGTTTCATATGTAATTTGAATTATTTTTTTCTTCAAACAACATAAAAATCATCAATGACTTTATAAAATATTGGATGGAATGTCTTTTGCATTCCATAATTAATATGAATTAATGTATTGCATAATTTAAAATACACACATCTGTTTTGCAAAGAATAATCTCTTAAAAACCTTTCCTACAGATTAAAGTCTTTGAAGATTAGCTGTGACATGGAAGTCCCTTGTAGCAATGTTTCCAGCAGTAGAGCCACTAATGAAGTTCAAATGTGAGTTTAAAGGGCAACATTTGGCAGCCCCTAGTGCACACAAATCACTTCAGTGGAATGAGAGGACAGGATTTGGTCTTAAAAGCATGTGAGCAGATTAACATGGAGCAGATTAATGAAATGTAATTCATTACCTGTACAGGCATGCTGGCTGCAGCCAATATTCTTCTTTCTTCTCTTAAGCAGTTTGAGATGATCACTGCTATATGCATGGGATTACCATGATATTTGCCCTGCAAGCACAAGTAAATACAACTCAAAAAAATTCCAGAATTCAGGATGTCCCTCTGGAAATCACAAGCAATATGGTGTAGAGTGTCTATGAGCTACAGATTGGTGTGGGTGGAAAAGACTCCCAATTATAATGTGCTGGTTCAGCCTTTCAGGGCAGCATCAGTTAGTGCCACCGTCATAAAATATTCTTAACAACGTTCCACAGAGATTATGAAGATACAATTCCGAGATGTGTATCATTTGAAGATCAAATTGCTCCCCTGCTAGCACAGCTGTTTTGAAAGGGCTTTCCTGTCAGCCTATTCTGGGCATGATTTTATCACGTCTTCGATTTTCAGTAGGATGTTGCTGCTTAGCATGTAGCACTTCTGCCAACAAAAAAGTTTGTAAGCATATCAATATGGTAATGATGCAAGCAGGAAAGCTTCCTCAGCATAAAGCAGAAGACTTAAATTTTAATGTCTATGAACAATTTTTCTCTTTCAAAGAACACTGTGCCTAAGATGAAGGAATAAGCAACTCTTGTCCCAAGCCAAAGAATCAAAAAAAATCTATATTTTTACATCACCATAAATAAAGTGCTGAATCGCTGGTGCGTGACTGAGGACTGGGCACAATTTGAACTAATATTGGTTTATGTTGTATTTATCAAATTGGAATGATTGAGGACTCTCAAGCAGCTTCTTTTACTGTGACATGTTCATTCAGTGTTTCTCAGTATCCTTCATGCTTTTCATTCAGTATCATTCATTCATACACCCTTCATTCAGTGCTCACAGTGTTTGTCCATTCATCAGAATTAATCCATTTAATTTTTTTTCCTGTGTAGTTTCCAGTTCTGGACTTACTCTTTTTTCTCCTCTTTATTAGTCTTTATTTTCATCATATCTTCCTGACACTCAGAACCTCTTCTATTCTAGATGTCTCTGAACGTGGCACAGTAAGTTTATATGTACTTTAACTGATGCCATATCTTCCTTTGATATCTCATACCACTCACTGTGTTAGAAACAAGGGTGTGAATGCACCCGACAGAAATGTGAACACATTGCTTCTGTATGCAACAACTACCACGGCATTAAACATACCTTTCTAATGTTTTCTACTAAACATTTCCTGTGTGCTCGTGCATGAAATGTCTAATCTGAAATGAAATACGTTTTGACTTCAACTGCAAAGTAAAGAAATCCTGTATTAAAAATGGTAGTTCTGATCATGGCAACTTGGTTCGAGCTGCTTGGTATTAAATACCATGTGTTAATTACTGTGGTTCCAGGTATAGACTAAGGTGAAAGATACAGGACTCTTAAAGCTAAATAACCAAGGTACCAAATGTTCCCTTCTAAGGAAGTTTTGACTGCCATGGCATTGTTAGCAATGAAACTAAACTTTCTGTTTCTATGGAAAAGGACAGGAAAAGTACATGCCTCACAGTGCAACCAGTGCACACCCAAAGTAGCCCCAGTGCTGTGCCTTCTTTGATGTCTTTAAAAGCAGTTCAGAATGGTACTTTACTCCAGCAACCATCTGTATCAATTACCCAGAGGAATAGGAGTTATGAACCTGAGTGGTTTTTAGGAGCTTCTCTGTAAACAAGAAGTGGTGAGTAATCCTCCCCCAGGACAACTAGGGCTCAGATGAAACACCAAGCACTCTCTCCCGGCCTGCTCCTTCGTGGCCAGTGAGAGGAGACTTGATTAAGGATACACTGCTGATTTCCATGGCAAATAACAGTGCCAAAAATCTGTCACTTCACATTTCCCCGACAGCTCCGTGGCTGTAAGGACAGTAACTACGACGTCGCTGCACGCTTCCTTCAACACCACTGCACCTCAGGTCCAGTAATATATTCACAATCCCCTTTACTGGGCGTATTCCCAGTCTCTCTCTCCGTAGTGTCAGGATGTAGCTTTGGGAAGGGAATACAGAAATGTGGGAAGTGGCTGTGATCTTCCTGCAAAGGACTGAGTGGGGTGTTATGTAGAGCTGAGATCCAACAGTAGCAGCCAGAGCAAATTAACTGCTGCAAAGAGTGGTTGTGCTCCTGGCTGTACTCCAGCCCAGTGCCTGACTCCTTAGGGAGCCAATCCAGGTTGGGATAGAAATGACTCATGCTTTTTTAACTGGATTTTCTGCTCTTTGGTGGACTGAAACTGCTCAGCAAATGATGAGTTTATTGTTAAGGATGAGCACATGTGAAGTCAGAGAGGGGGGAACAGTCCTGCCTTGTTTCAGCTGTTTATCACTAAGCCTGTCCCATCCATCTGTACCTTGATTAGAGGGGGAAAAAGTCCTGTTATTAATAAGGTTTGGTATGAAAGGTGTGGGGAGAAATGTGCCACCAGTCTAAGTCCACTGATGGGCATATTAATTCCTCTGTTAATTCCTGCTTGTAGCTGTTAATTCTTTTCGGTAGTAAAACAGGGTTCCACCTTCCCCCTCGATGGCCAGTAAGTGACCATGCCACACACTGGTACCTGAAGCTACAAAGCCTGAGGAGTGTTTAGTCCCAGCTTACCACTGCCCAACAGAATTCCAGCACTGCTAGGGCTTAAAGGAGTCAAACAAAAGCTATTTAACCAAGCCAAGAAGAAATAAATATCCTCTCTTGGAGCTGGAAAAATGCATTTATGTAGAAGAGGCTCATAAAAAAAAAAATTCTGACAGTGGGATGTGTTAAAATTCCCCCCAAAGGATGCCAGTTATTAGGGACTTTCCTGGCGTTTCTAGACACTATTCATATGCAAAACTTTCAAAAACTCTTTCTCTCCTTTTCTTTGTTTCATTAAGAGAAAACCAACTGAATCAAGAGATGGAGTGGAAATTCACTTTTTTCTCCCCTTTCTTTCTTCTCTAACTTAAAAAGCTGTAGAAACAAGCTGTGTCCGTAGTGATTCCCATACTTATGCTGGTGCTTCTTCAACTTGATTCAGTTTGAGTAGATGCCAAGAAGGTCAACAGAGAGCTGCCACCTGTGCTCCCTGAGCAGCTCCTTTTGCAGTTAAGGGAGCAGATGGATTGCAACTCATCAGTAATAAATTGATAAATGAATTGTAACACTAAATATCTCAAGAACTGCAGCTTATTAAATAATAATAGCTACTAAAAGTCACAATAACCATGTGTTTGACTCTGGAAAAATAATAACACTAAAATTTTTCTGCCTGTGTTTTTTACTTCTCAGCTGTAATTACACTTTGGAATGCACTGCTTGGTATTCCCTTATTATTCACCTACTGCCAGCTCTTGTTGTTCTGCACTTCCATTTTGTCTTTGGCTGAGGGCAGAATTTGCTCAGCATGGCCTTGATTTCTGAAAGACTTATTGAAAATATCTCCTATCAGCAAAAGAGTAGTATAAGTTGGAAAATTAAGGAATTTTAACCAAAAATGGCTTGAGATGGGGGAATCCTAACTTAGTGTGACATGAACACCAGCAGCCAGAAGAGGAAGAGGAGTGTGGATTCTGTAGTTATGCAAAATTGTATTAATAAGTTTAAATATTTAAGGAAAAAAATTATATTGTCTTTTGACAAATACTAACAAAGAGAAATTGAAGACTCGCTTTTCTTCTTTCAAATCAAAATGCCTGCTAATATTACTGTAATTTTGTTGTTCATAGAAGTTTTCTTTCTCCTCTCTTTGGTTCCAATGAGGTCTTTCCATGTCATGAGTTACAACAAACAACAAATGATCTTATTTGGACCGGCTTCTTCTCAAGAACTACCAGTATGATGCTAAATTTAAGCAAACAGGGGAACTTGAACTTTCATTCTGAACAGGTGACAATTTTCTGTGAATGCTGATGACATTTCCTTGGAGAAAACCTTCCTACCACCACCTGGCATGCACTCCTTCTACTCCAGGGACATCTGTTGTGACAGTATCTTACTAGATCACGGAGAAGAACAAAGAGGCATTCCTGCAAAAACAGTTTGTGCGTTGCAGCATGCAGAGTTTATGCCCTTTAGCTGAATTTTAAAACAGCTTGAACTATTTGGAGTATGTTAAAGGTGCATGAAACAGTGGCTGGGGAAATGCAAGGTTTGATTCTGTAAGTTGCAAGGTCATGGAGAAACTTTAAAATACATATTATGACATTTTAAAATATATGTGCTTTCAAAAAGAACACCAAACAACTGTCAGTTTTAGTATCTGGAATTTACTGCTGACTCTGACAGGAATGAAGGAATCCAGACCAGACTCATTCTCTTGCTGTTCTTTTCTTCTCATTTTTTAAATTTCTCAAATTTTAGCTGATTTTCCTGTGGGCAGGTCCATCACAAAGTGTGTCACTCCCAGCCACACTAACACTGACTGCTGTTCGTGTGTCAAAGGTCCCTGTACACACCTATCAGTGAATTCTGGATGTGCACTACGTGAGCAGCTGGCTCTGTTTTCAGTGGTTAAAGCAGGGGATTAGGTGTTAGTTGGTGTCTGCTTGTAATGTAGAAGGATGTGCTGTGAAACCTTTAGAAAGTCAATCAGGGGTTTGCCGATTATGTCCATGTTTTCAAGGTGACCTTAAAAAAGGACTTGAGTAGGTTTTGGTGCTTTCCAGTTCTGAAAATTGCTTCAGAACTTGGTCGGGTTTTCTCTTCTTTTCTCATTTTTCTTTCCTTTTTATTTATTTATTTTTTTAACTCTCAAAACCATCAGCTGTATTTCTTCTTATTTCTGCTAGAAAAAGCTTTCTTGAGCCTTTTAATTGTATACGATAGGAGATTTACTTGGAGGCAGGCAAGCATTAGCTAGTATGACCATTGAAGTGTTTGCTCATATTGAATGAATATTTAAAGAAGCTGATGGAAGGGAGGAGAGATAGGAAACAGCACTACAAAGTCAAGCAAAAATACATTTCCTTCCCTATTGCTCACTTGTGATATGATTATTTTACTAAGTCTGATACTCAGCATCTTTCTGGATAAGCAAATAGCTCATCTTTCATAAAATCAAAAACAGGGAGAAAAAAACCCCTTTTGTCTATCATTTTATTTTTTTGAAAGAAAGAATGATTTGGCTTAGTTGTGTATCTTGAATGTGTGGGTGGAAGGCATAGCTGTACATACATATTTCCCGTTTTCACCTTCAAATATGACAAATAACACTTGGCCTTGATTTGTTTTCCACCTTTGTTTATGCATCCAGGCAGAAAGTCTAATGAAGACAATAGCAGAATACAAAGAAAGAGCTGGTCCTTGCGTTAGCCTGATAAAGGTTAAGCGCTTGGGAGTGTTTTGAAAGCTTGTACTTAAACAGGCAGTATTCTGACTAAAAAAATCTTCTTCTACTAAAAAGATGTCTCTGTTTTATCTAGGTCTTTCAGAGGAAGTACCTGCAACACTATCTATTTACACTGCTCTTGTTGTACTTTTATTTTTAGATTTCCCCTTCCCCCCTCTCAAAATATGTGAGAGAACTTAAAGGCAACCTCATTGTTTCAGAAAGCTCCCATGATGTGTGGGAAGTCCTAATACACAGGTCTGTAGTTGTGTAGTTTTCTCATAGCGTGTGATGCATAACTTCCAGAAGATCATAATTTCTTTAGGGCATGTGCAACCAAATTGCAACAGGCAAAGCTGTAAAAGCACGGTGAATGAGCTGTGAAGGCAGAGGTCTTTTTCTCCACCCCTCAAATTCCACTGCTGAGTCCCTCCCAGCAGCCACTAAAACCACTCAAGGAACAGTCTATAGAAACAGCAGATTTCTTAGCAGGTAGGGTGAGATATAGCTACAGAAAATACATTTCTGTAGAAATGATCATCAGACAGTAGAACTGTACAGACAGGGAGGGATGAATAATGTAGTGATGCTTTTTATTTGAGATTCATTTGAGAATAAATAACTTGATAAATGATATTTATTTGAAAGTAAAAATACTGTGTTCCCTATGAAAAAGGGTAAAACATCAGAGGACAGAGAGGACTGATCCCCACATCCCCCTCCTCCTCTGAGCACAAAGACCTGAGTATTATTAACTAATCTCTCAGGCAGATGTTCAACTGCAACTGGGCTCTTAATACTTCAGAACAAACAAAGCCCACAGGAGGTTATTTAGTTTGCTTGTATTTTTACTTCTATCTGTAAGCGAACTCTTTTTCATTCTACAAAAACAAACTGAAACATTTATAAACTTTTAGAGTTGCGCCCTTTAAATAATAACTAGAAACCCCAAAATATTGTACTTCTAACAAGTAACCTTTTTCAGTCTTGTATCAATCATTATTAAAAACCTTTATTAGCTGACATGGAGTCACCAGGCTGCAGCTGCCTAGCAGACACCTAGCTGCTTTAGCAAACAGACTTCTGTGCGGGGTTTCCCATTTGCACGCCAAAATTTTCTGTAAGCAGCTTTAATGGTTGTACTGAAAAACTCACTGGGAGCAGTCTAATACAATCTGTATTGTGTTAGACAGCAGGACACGCTGGTTCAAAGCACATGTCCTACTTCAGCATGTTGAGTTGTTGACCTGGCAGGCTCCACGAGTGCTAAATATGTGTAAATAGCATTTTGAAATGGATCTTCCGTGGTTTATTAGGAACTTTCTCTATTTTGTTCCATTCTCACCCTTTTGTAAGCTTTAACAGGAAACTGCAACTTAAACATCAATGGCTGTTTCCACTCCTTGCAACTGTTTCTCAGCACAGGGCTTATTAGAATTGTTTGTTGAGCACCAACTGGAATGTCCTGTTTCAGATCTAATGCTATTTTGTCCACTTTCTTTGATGTACTGAAATAAATAATCTTATGATTCCTCATGCATGTTCCTTTCTGGTACAGAGGCTTTTGTAAACAGTCACTTGAACTAAGGAACCTTTATATGTTCATTTAGTTCTATCTGGAGAAGCATAGTGATGTTCAGTTCCCATTGCAGATGGAAACAAACTGGGCATTAAAACCAAGAACATGACACAGAATCAGGAATGCATTGCTGTGTTACTGTTTTAAGAAGCATCATGTGAAGATGTATTTGTTTGTACTACCTAGAAATGGTGAATTTTACATGGAAAGAAGTGCCTTAATGTTAATATATGTTGTTTTAGATGACAGAAGATACTTTCAGATGCTATTCCAGACCTTTCCATTAAAACAGCCAGACCGTGTAGGAGAAAATAATGTAACTAATATTTCCCAACTACTTGCTATCACTTCCAAAAGCTTGTTTTTATATAACTGGTTGGTGTGAATCAGCAGATCTGGTGCTTCTGCCTGACCTCTCCCTTTGTAAGCAGACCCCAAGGTGTTAATGCTGTGTGTGCCCACAGACTTGCTCATTCAGGCATAATCCCACTGCCCTTCCTCCCCTCATCTTAGGCTCTAGCAGGGCTGGGGAGTGGGTAAAGTTCACCAATACTGGAGAATCTGCTGTGAGAATTAGATGAATTTCATGAATATACATAATTTACAGCAAATTGTTCCCCAGAGCACACAGTATACTCATTAACTCAGGCTTCAATGGTAAATGAGCAGAGCAGCCCTTCTTATTCCTGAAATCTGTTATTTCACTTTTATAAAGGAAGATTTATGTAATCAGATTTCACCCTGAATACCATAAACAGTGAAGTGACACAGATGCATGCTGCCATTAATGAGAAGGGATTGCTTTCAGAAGTTATCTTGAGACTAGAGCATAAATAAGGGCTTCAGTTATGAGTAGGATGATTCTGGGAATTTCTGCTTTTGTCCTGATGGGGTTGTCCTGCACCCATCACAGAGCACAGCACAGACAGTGGCTCTTCCTGAGAGCTCACCTGAACCCACACTTGGGCCAGGCTGCACTCCACAGAGCTATCTCTTGTCTAGCAAGCACCTGAGGAGTGCTCCAGGTTTCCAGCTTGGAGTGTGTGGGGGGAAGGACATCCCTGAGCTGAACAGGCAGTTGCCCACCAGCATCATTCCTAAACGGAGCGGTGAGACACTGGGGCGCAGTGCCCATCTCTGACTCCCCGGCTCCTCCGAGCCTCTCCTGCCCTGGCTCCCCAGCTGCTCTGCAGCCTGGCTGCTCTCCCCCAGCCCAGCATTTTGGCATGTGAGTCAGGAATGTGGACAGTGCCTGTGTTCCATGAGAGTCTCTGCATTTCACCAGTCATCTCTGCACTAAATCTCCTCGTGTACTGCACGGGAGCTCACATCAGAGACAGGTACACTGTCACATAAAAACACTCCTTCTGAAAGCTAGGATGTAATTGTCTATGGGCCATGGTCATGCAGACTCTTACATCTGCAATTTGGTTCCTAGAAGTGCTAGGCAGCTCTTCAAAGCTTAACATCTGCCCCTTACATTTTGTTGTCATAACAACAGCACAAACCATCTCCTTGTGACTAATCTGCTTTGCTTTTCTCCATCTAGATTTTAAGGAGAAAGAACCATAGGCATAGTTTCCCTGCTCTTTCCCCACTGCATCTGAACATTTTCTCCCTCTTCCCTTTCCAAAACTGCTGCTGGGGGGAGCAGGAGCTCTGTAGGAAGATGGACAGAGAATTTAACCTTAGAAAGTGACTGTGCTGCTCTGTCTCCCACAGAAGAGCACAGCAACAAAAGGCTGCTCTGCTATAAAAATGAAGCCAATTTACTGACTAGAGAAGTAATAATAATAATGTAAGAAGCAAATATAAAGGATTTTAACCTAAAATGCTGACCTTGATTTTAATACAATATGTGCATTTATACCAGATTAATGTCAAGAAGAAGAGATGTTTCAATGAAAGCAAGAAATAGAGAAGCAAATTACAGAGAGCTAGCAGTGACCACAGCTGCTTAGCCAAGTTTCTCAACACTATTTTCAAGTGCTTATAACTTTTTTCAAATTACGTATTTCCTGATCAGTGTTTCTTTTTGCCTGCAGATCATTCTGGAAATGTAAGCAGTCTAAGCAGGAATGCCATATTCCATAGTTCTTTCTCCAGTGGTGAGAGAATAGAGATGGTCCCTGTGTTCTAAAAGCAGGGGTGCCAGGCACACCCACCTTCCTGCTTGGACTTCTACTCTTTGCCCTTCACAACCCCAAGGGTGCCCAAAACTTTGTATTGCAACTGAGGCAGGCAAATTCTCTCTTCTTTCACTATTTCCATTTTTATTTTCACAGAACAACTAACATATTGATGTAAAGATGTTTCAGCAAACAGGCAGAATAGAAGATTTTCTTAATTTTGTAACAAAAATCTCAGGGAGATCTTTTGGGTGAGGTGTGCTTGGCTGTGGTGCTGGAGGCTCCTAGACATAACGTTCTCCAGACTCAGTAACAGCACCAGGAATCTTGATCCTAAGGAGTCCTTGTCTGTCTAGAAAACAGCTGCTCAGGCCACTTATGAAGTGTGCATTGCTTCCTCTTCTAAAGCTGCTCTTCACTAACCACCTAGTTGTATTTCTGATTAAACATTGGTCTCTTATTTCGTGTTGTGTCAAGAACGGCAGATTGCTTTTGAATATCTTTTGTGTGTTCTCTAATTGATTTTTTTAAAATTATTGCTATTGTCATAGTGTTTAGGAACCTTTACCACAGCTCAACATGCTGTGCTGTGTACATAGTGATAAGTGCTGGTTTCCAGCATGATCTATTTTGTCAAGTATTACTCAACAGGGTAACTCAATTTGGCTCAAAATAACAAACAAACGCTGTACTCAGATCGTGTACTGAGGCTGGACAGCTTTGTGTGTGTGCACGCTGCACGTGGGTCTGTACATCTGCGTGTGGTTCAGAGGGGAAGGAAGAGGAGGGAACTGTGAAATTTCAAAGAAGTGCTTGCACTAGAGAGCGAAGCAGAGATAAAGGTGGGCTCATGGTAACTAACCTTCAGAGAAAGTACAACCAACACTGTTCACAGAGTCACCAGATAGGAAAAGATGTTTACAAAAGCAGCTTCCTCTCCTATTTAGGAACCCAGTCTTTCTTCAGTCAGTGAAAAATCTCATTAGTTTTACAGTGTACCATTCCAGCCTCCCTTGCCCTAGGTGGTATGTTGGGACAAAACAGACCATGGCATTCTACTCTGTACATCAGTCACATTTGTCTGGTGTTGTCTCATGAAACTGCCACAAACTAGCTCAAATTGCAAGAGTTAGGTATCTGCAAGAACTTCCAGCTGTGGGTGGGAAGCCAAATGCCCATTTCCAATCTTCTCATATATTCAGCAATAAGATGCAACCAGTGATGCATTAAAAAAAGATTAGACCCATAATTAGATAAATTGCATACTCAAATTTAAGAATGTTACAGAACATACTGTCCATGCTATGTGTCATGTTCAGTCCATTAATAACACTTGACAGCTGATAACAAGGATAGGCTGTCAGCTGATTTCAGCTACTGTAGCATTTATTTACTGATGTACGTACCTAACCAGTGAAGAAATAATTTTAACAGCTGAAGCAGGAGACTGCCTGTGCAGCTCTACGGAACATGCAGCCTATTCTCTGGCTGAAAATGTATTAATCTCCTATGTTCTATAACTTAAAAGTTGTAACCTAGTGCTTTACACAAAAGTCAAAAATACTGGTGTTACAGATTTCTTAAGACAGTTTAAGTTATTTGTCTTATCCAATAATAACAACCCTCAAACACTGCAAGAGCCTGCTCCTACTCCAGCCTATTCTAATGATTTTGGAAATCAGAATATAGACTGTGGGTGACAGTGTTAAAGATCAGGAAAAGCTGCAGCAGTGAAAGTGCCATCCAGTTTGTGGTGGTTTACATGTGTATTTTGAAAGTGAATGGGTAGTTTTTTGTCTAAATTCAGGTTATCTGCTGTCTTGATGCAATGAAGAAAGGTCAACATTATTAGTGATGGGAAGAGCTGCTGGGGTTTTTTTTTGCCTACCTGGAAACATTCTGCTGCAATGCTCGTGATTCAGATCCCGTTTTATGAGCAGTATAATTCCAGTATTACACACATCCTCTCAAGGAGTTCATAATGATGTTCAGCTGTAATGGGGATGCCTGAGCATTTTGGCTTATTCTGGATTTGTGACACAGACTCTAGCACCTGAGAAACCACCGAATCGCAAATCACTTAAAACTCCCCTCCCCTTGCCCTTCTGCAATAAGCCTCCTTTGCTTTGGGCTCTTCCTGAAGCATGATATGATTTCCAAACATGACAGGACTTGAAGGAAAGGGTTTTCATTCGGGCCATTTTCACACCAGTTATTACCTGAACTCATGTGTGTTCACCCAAGGCCCGATTGCTTGGCTTGGTGTGCCCAATTTGGCAGAGCACGCAGAGCTGTTGCTTCCAGTTTTGGTAAAAAATTTAGAATAAACTAAACAGTGAAAAGAGCAGAAGGAACAATGAGAGGCTTTAATTTTGTGGAGCTTGTATGTAAATGTATACTAGTCCTTCTGCCTGTGCACACTGTGATGGTATAATCATAAATGCACTGTCTTTTAAGCCAGGAATACACCAGTGCAACTGCTTGGCCGGAAATGCTCTTTCCATGCATATGCCACTGTGGAAGAATCCTTTACCAACGTGAGACAGCTTTGTGGCAAAGTGTGCCAAGATCATCACAGAAACAACAGGGTTTCTGCAGTTCAGTAAATTTGGTATTTGAAGAGTACTGAAATTATGAAAAGTGCTGCTTCACAAGCCAGAAAAGAAACAAAAAGTGACTTTATTTTTAAATTACAGGAGGCTGCTTGCATAACATAGGATTAAAAAGTGGTAGCGATGGAAATAGTGTCATATTTTTAAGAGGCCATCACTAGGGATAAAGAGTAGAAAGACACAGCCATAAAGAGAACAAAATAATTGACATAAGTCATGCTAAGATTTTCCAGGCCAGTGTGTGTATGTATATATGTCTCAAATAAAGGAAGTGTTTTGCAAGCAATGTAATTATCATTTAAGTACTTATGGAAAACACCATGAAAGAAGAGAAAAACCCCCAAACTTTCATTAAACTCAATGGCATATCTGCTTTATGCAGAAGACAGATAGATGTCAGGAAGTAGGTGACTAATGAAGTGGAACTCTGAGAATCCTTGCCTTAGATAAACAATTATTAGAGCAACATTCAGCCAATCAAAATAAATATCATTTTGCAGAAGCCTACGGTAAATCCTTCAAGTAATTCATAACAAATAATCCCAGAAAAGCATAAAACAGTGAGCATGCTAATGATTTACAGGGGTTCCTTTTTCATGGTGCTGCCTTAAGCCCCAAGCATGTATTTTATTCCATAGTTAAATATCTGTAGGTGTCTGAAAGGTGGTAATTACATTTGTAATAAACATGAGCACTATACAGTCTTGTTTGTAAGAGCTCAGTGAAACACAGATATGCACAGAGCTAAGAAGCCACAGCATTTGTATCCAAGCTGCATGCATTGAAATAGGAATTACCGTGCCACAGACAGACAGTGGAATTGTTATTTTGAATTATCTTGTTGAAGGCTCCGTCTTCCCATAGCTGCTCGGAGTCTGCGGCAATCAGGGCAGCTCTGAGCTGGGCATTGGAACAAACTGCACTCGACAGAGCTCGAGCACTACCTCCAGAGACCAGCGAGAGTGTGCAGTGCAATCTGTCATTTGAAGTAATGACCCACCTGCAGCAGCTTCCTGACTCTTTTCAGGTTGTGTATCAAGAGCAGATTCTTCTCCTGCGAAACCCGGTCCAGCTGTTCGTCCACTTGTATTATCAAATTCTGTAAAAGGATCATTGCCATTGCTTCATTGTTGGCTGCAGCCTCCCTAAAGAATCAATGAACAACAACCATGCATGTTTAAAATGCTGTATGATGTGTCAGTCTAGCAGTACAGAAAATGATAATCTATTCAGAAATCTAGGCGGCAAAAAAAGACTTTAAGTATACGGTGACTTGCATATAGTTAGAGCTTGTGAATAATGGATTTTCATGATTTTGTGGGGGTGGTTTTATATTCCTACAGATATGCACCTATAAAAACAGGGTGAAGTGTTAGCACAGACAGTAGAGTCAGCCAGAGGAGACAACCAGGGTATTCTAGTCTCTGGTCCAGTGAATATTTAAATACTTCCAGCTCACTTGTCAGAGGAAATGGGGCTTATGCAAACTGTCCCTCTCACTCAGTCACACAGATATAATTTCTGAATTTGCTGCCCAGTTTCAGACAAAGCTGGCAACAGGCTTGAAGTCCAAAAGATAGAATGTTCTTACAAATTTCATGGAAATCTGGCAGGTTGGTAGAAGAAAGGAATCCAAATTAGCGCCTCCACTGAGGAAAACGGCAGCAGTAACTTGCTCCAGGAGGCAACAGCCAGATGGCCAGGCAGCAGACACATCTCTTCACACCAGGCACCAGATGAGCCTTCCCCCAGCCAAACTATTTGGGGATACAGGAAGACTCTGAGGCTACTGGTGAAGGGTATGTAGGGGACACAGGACACAAACACAGACAAAGCCAGGCTTTACTGGGTCTGCTGCTCGTGGTACAGCTTGGTATGTGCGGGGCAATAGCATTAGTGAGCAAAACTTAGGAGGAAAAGGTTTGGACAGCATGGCATCCTTGTCCTTGGGGTGGCCTCTCTCCTTGCCTCACAAATGGCAGGTGCCTGTTTGAGATACACCTGCTAACTCCAAGTCTGGCAAAAAGGAGATTTTAATGTTACCCATGTTGCTACAGCTCCATAAATGCTGAGCATTAACTGTAAGGAACAGTTATATTCCTTAACAGATTGTTTTTCTTCCCCTGAACAATAGTCCTCCAATAGTCCTGTGGATTTAGCTTGAAAAATTGAGATGTCTCTTTCTGATATGACTAATATATTTTTTTTTTTGCATTTAGTTTGGGACTTTCTTAAGATAACTATCAAATGAATTGAATCCAAATTTGTGCATAGATTGACCTCCTAGAGGAGAATTTCTGTAAACAGCTGGCTTGTTCCCCAGAATTATCCAGCTTTAAGTGCAGTTTTGAACAAGTGAATAATTTTATGCTGCAAGAGGTAAATGTAATAACATTTCCATTGAAAATTAACTTGCATTATTTTTTAACCCATTTTTATTGGATTTTGTTTAGAAGTAAGTTCAAATGTGAAACCTTGCCTTCCAATATTCCTTACGTTTAAATGGCTAAATCCATAACTAGTGAAACAGTATTATTGGAGTGTAGATACCTGCACAGTTCATAAATGAGCACCCTAAAGCCTACCAGAAAACAAAAGAATTGTTGGTGATTGAAATAATAGGAGAGAGCATAAATGAAATCCTACCAGTCCTGGCTTTCTATCCATTGTGCTAGTAGGTGCCGGATTTCCATGGGGAAGTTATCATCATAGAACTGGTCTACCTGTTCCAAAAACTTTATTTCCAGTTGTTGAACTTGACTCCATTGGGACATACTGCAAAAGAAAAGAATTAATCATGTTTGCCCCTGGAAAGTGCATATGAATTACTAATCCAAACCGCATAAATCAGTTATTTTCATTGTAGCTGTTATATGCTTTAACGTTTTATTCTGTCTTTCAAAACATTTACTTGAGTAAATGTACTTGAATAAATGTAGTCAGTTAAAGGGAAGAGGGAGAAAAGTGAGCAAGGCCATTAAAGAAGTTTTGGCTCTTACACTTGAGTGGGCACCTCTGTCAATTCCCTTCGTTTATGTAAATGTTTTGAGGTACTTTATGATGTTTATAAAGTGGCAAGATTTACACACCATCTCTCATCAAGAGAAGAAGTTTGGGACTGTACTCTTCAAACCCAGGTAGAACTATTCTTATTGAAGAGTAGTGGAAAGCAATGATTTTACTCTCTTCTTGGTGAATTCACACCACCCAAATTTTTCCTAAAGACATAATGGTTGTATGTTGCTGTGCTGTTCATAAAGCCCCACATTGTCTGTTTGGAGAGTACTGCTTTACAACCTAAATCTAGTACATCTTATCTATTTTAAATTGCCATTTAATTATGTTTGATGTTACAGAAAGGGAAAAAAAAAAGTAAGCATAAAGTCATAAGAAAACTGTAAGACAAGCAAAAGTAGCACCACCTGATGACAGGATCTGAAATTCTTAGTGAAAAAACTATCCCAAGTAAGTTTTGCCTGATAACTGAGGTGCTGGCGATAGAAACTTGGTTGTTCTAGATTTTAGGGGGCACTGAATTAATACCTGCTCCTCTCCATGGCCCAGAGAGGTTATTTTGGGTGAGCAGACTGTGCAGGAGGACACCTCAGCCTGAGGGACTCTCTGCACTGATGAGAGAGTCCATTCTCTAGAGTTGCACTCTGTCCCTCTATTAATCCCATGGGTGAAAACACCATTTTCACTGTGATGTGTTCAGTGCAGAACAGACTGAAGATAAAATGTTGCCTCAGGGCAGGCTATGCCAGGCTGTAATCCCAGATGTGGCATGTGGATAAAAAGTCAGTGGTGGGGTTGAGAACAGGCCACCCTGGATGAGCAGAGAAGAGGGATGCTCTAGGACCTGTGCCCTGGGATCCCAGTCCTCCAGTGGGCTCTGCCAACACCCTGATCCCATACCAGAGGTGGTCTTCCCTTTCATCAGACTGTTTGTTCATGTGAACAAAAGACACAAAATCCATTCAGGGGTTAAAGACTGAAGTGGGTCAACAAATTATGGATGTGTTGGAACATTTTTGATAGAAACTTTTCTTGAAGAAAAGACAAGATTTCATCAAAATGGACATTTTTGTAGAAAGCTGACCTTTCTATACACAGCTTTTCTATTTCCAGTTCTGAATCGTAGTTTCAGAATGTCAACAGTTTCAAACAGAGAAGACATTGTATTTTTAATGCTGTAGTCTTTCATTTTGCATTTTTTAAAGTCAGAGGAAAAAAAGAAAACGTAGTATCTCAAGGTTTAACGGAGTCCTGAGCACTTACTCATGCAAAAGTAGAAGTGACAGGTTTTACTTTCTCCCTAACGAAGGCTGATAGGATGATTCTGTGTGTGGTATGAAGGACATTGTATACAACATCGGTGGAAATGTGTCCAGTGACATTTCCCTTCTCTTTATTACTTCCACTCTGAGAGGAAAAAAATATTGCTTGAATATTTACTTTGTTTCATTAAATTGCTGAGGAGGATTTAGGCACAGGAGTGCTTCGCTGTCTGTGTTGCTGTATTGACAGTTACAAAGAATCCCAAACCTTATTTCTGGTGATACATACAAGGAATCAAATCATACTGCACTAATAATAATTTATAGAGTAGAATCAGAGAATTGTTAAGGTTTGGAAAGGACCTTCAGGATCATGGAGAGTGACTGTAACTTTTTTTCTGAACTTACACTCAGGGAAAAAAACTCCAGATTTTTAAGTCTGTTCACTTCCAGTAGGAGTTTTTATTGTAATTGCTAGTGAATTCTGGTGATTATGATATCCTAGCAAGATTAGCAAGAAAAGTTAATATTTTTATCAGAAGTAGAAAAAAACAAAAAAAACCAAAAACCAAGAAAAAAGGCAAGATTTTGTCCAGCCTGCAGCCCCCTTAGGCCTGCCATGTAAGTTGCAGGGATGCTCACAAGCATAAACTCTTAGGAAGCACACGGGTAGAGTTTGTCCCTGGGATATTTGTGACACGCTCGGTACAACCCGTGTTCCTTTTGCGCAAAAGGTTTCACAGGGACAGCTGAAAAGGTCGGGCAGTTGTAGCTCATTGTGAATGCCCCCTGAAGGGAACTGAAAGGAAGTTTTCAGGAAAGATGGGACAACACTGTCTACAAGAGCACGTAGTGAGAGGACAGGGGCAAGGGGCTCCAATTGAAAGAGAGTAGGTTGAAGTCAGACATTGGAAAAAAATTCCTTACTGTGAGCGTGGCGAGGCCCTGGCACAGGTTGCCCAGGGAAATTGTAGATGCCCCATCCCTGGAGGTGTTCGAGACCAGGTTGGATGGGGGCTCTGAGCAACTTAATCTCTAGCGCAAGTTGTCCCTGCCCACGGCAGGGTGTTGGAACGACATGATCTTTAAGGTCCCTTCCACCCCCAGCCATCCTGTAACTCTAAGGCGGCTGGCAGGAGCGGGTGCTGCGTGCCGGCGGGAATGGCGCAGTGTCCAGCCGCGCTCCGGACAGCGCGGACCAGCCCCGCTTCTCGGGTGCCCAGGGGCTCTCCCGGCTGCCGGGGTTGCCCGGGAGCCCGTTCCCATCGGCCCCGCTGTGCCGAGGGTCGCTGCGCGCCCCGTCCTGTCCCGCCCCGTCCCGGCCGGCGCCCGGAGCGCTCTGCCCGTGCCCACCGCCCCACTTGCCTGTGCCGGGTCCGGCCGAGCGCCGCCGCTGCCGCCGCTGCCCCCGCCCCGCAGGCTTTAAGCGGCCGTGCCCGCCCGCGGCAGCGCCTTCCTGTGCGTCAGCCCGGCGCACCCGCGGCCCGGCACGGCCCTGCCCGCTGTCGCAGGAACCCTGGCAGCGATAGCTACCTGGGCTAAGCTCGGAGCGTGGAGGAAGTTTCTCTTCAGGAAGCTGAAAAATACCAAAATCTGTCCCATTCGCGCTGTGAGGGCAGAGGGCTGGGTCCCGCCACGCTGGGGGACCAATGGCATCCCTGGGGACTGAGGGTTCTGCTGTTCCCCCAAAAACCATGGAGGCACTGGTGTCCCCACTGCCCGAGCTCTGCTCAGTGAAGGCCAGTGAAAAGGCAAAGGGCAGTTCTTGGAGGGGTTGGGCAGCAGAACAAAGTGTCTTGTGGCTTAGAATCACAGAGGATGGACAACACCTCCAAAACACCCGAGTCTGACCTTTGACTGAACATCACTGTATCAACTTCAGAGCCACAGTCAATTTGTTTATTGAACACCTCCAGGAGTTGTGGCTTCACCACTTCCCCGGGCAGTCCATTCCAATGCTTAGCCACCCTTTCCATGAAAAAATTCTTCCTGATGTTCAACGTGAACAGCCCCTGGTGCAGCTTACGACTATGTCCTCTCATCCTGTGGCTGGTTGCCTGGGAGAAGAGGCTGACCCCCACCTGGCTACAACCTCCTTTCAGGTAGTTGTAGAGAGTGTCTTTCTGCAGCATTCCCTATTCTAGGCAGTACCTGGGATGCAGGAGCTTCCTTCCAAGATTTGATCCCTGTCCTACGGGGTTAATGATCCAATATAATATCTGCAAACAATAGCAGAGACTTGTTTCACGTATCTTTTCCCCAAAAAAGTACATTATTAGAAAGAGGACCTCTATAATTTCACGTGTAACACTGCTAAAACCAAAGTGAGTGAAAAATGCTAAATTATGACCATTTCAAAGCCATCTTACCTCAGGACAGACTTCGAGTAGTAGGATCGTGGCTCTGGTGTGGTGTGAAGCAGCTGCAATCTGCCCTAAAGCGAATTCTTTAAACTGTCATTTTGTCATATTTTGTCTTTACCAGGAGCCCCAGCCATGAGCAAGGCTTTTCTGCACCAGTCTGTGCAAACCTGGAGTAAGAGACACAGAACCTGCCAGGGAGTTGACCGAGCATTATGGCACTGTGCACTGGGAGGAATGTGCAGCCTTGTTCAAGGGAAAAAGGCAGGTGCTGGAGATGCAGCTAAGAGGAAGGTGTGTGTCACTACTGATGCACGTTTCTGTTTCCTAGATAGAGCAGAGGGAGAATCAGAAGTGAGATGAGGAGCTTTAGGGAACTTCTAGAAGACCATATACAAGTGTCAGCAACTGACCCCTGTCTGAATATTGGCTGGGTAGAGAACTTATTCACCTTATGTGTTTAAAATGAGATTTGGCATTATATTTAATAGCACTTACCAAATTTTCAGATGCGTTTGTATAGAGAAAGGCATGATCATAATAGGAGTTGAAAAAAATTCTGATTTATAGATTTGTGTGGTCCAGTACATATTTGAGTAGATTCTCTTTAGTTCTGTTACTCTTTTATGTTTTATCATTGCATATTTGTTCTTTTTTTCTTTTCTTTCCCAAATAAGATGTGGGTATAACATACTGGAAGATTTTCTTCAGCCTCTTATTTTTTAGCTAAACGCTCAGAGTGCAAATTCACATTAGCTTTACAACCCAGAAATGAAAGCTAGGTGTATAAGACTGGAGGAATGATTTGGTTGCTGTTTGTGACCAGAAGCACATTTAGCCCCAAATTGCATTTGACTTCTCTTAGTGGCTATTCTTGGTCCTGATTTAACCTAGCTGTCACTGTGTAGAACTGACACTGGAGCAGAAAGATAATATTTTCATTGCTTTTTGTTGGGATCTAAGGACCACACTGGCTGTCAGACTAGCTCTTTGTTCAAAGATGTCAGTCCCCAAATACAGACAGAGTTTGGCAAGCCTCTGCTCAGACCTGCCCTCTGTTCTTAAGGTTTCAGCAAGCACAGGAGGCTGGTTATTTTATGTGGATCACATCAGGACAGCAATTTAGTAACTTGAGGACCACCCAGGAAATAACATTGATTAGATATCTGATTTTGTGCTGTCAGTAGGGGGAACTATTGCACTGTGTTTCTGTTAAATAAATATTGGTAACTATTTATTTTTCTTTTTACATTAAGCACTCATTTTCTGAGCATCCTGATGTGACTGCTGTCTGTAATAATGAGAAGACAGGTAGTTCATCCTGTTGCAACAAAACAAGATAGTAACAGGCTTTCAATCCCCTTTTTGCTTGCTGTTTCTCTGCTTAACCTAGAAAATAATCTATATGGTGGAGTGGTTGATATTAAGACAATACAATGCTTCCTATTATCTTATGAAAGTGTCTGTTCAGGCTTGCTTCAGGACGCCGTAAGCCAAGAGTTCAGCTAGGTGATCTCAGAATCCAGGGTAATCAGAGGTCATTCTTCATCTGAGGTTTGGAGGTCAGTTTCTGGGAAGACTGTGGCGGTCTGTAACACTGAGTTCTCCATGAAAATTAATGAAATTAATTGGGTTGACTTCCCCGCCCAAGAGAGTGACCAAGAGGGCGGGGAAAACAGGGAGGCAGAGGGTGACACCCCTGCCTAGGGGGCTGAGCCCTTCTCCTGCCACTCAGTGTTGCAGCCGCCCATATTCCAGAAATAGCCCAGGGCCCCAAGTTCCCCATTGGTCTGTCCTCCTATATTTATTCATGTCCCCTGTTGAATATGTTAATCCCTGCTAGAAAGTTCTCTTCTGTTAGTTAGTCCATTGGCCTGTTTGAATTGTACCCTCCCCTGAGACCTTTTGATTTGTTGCTTGTCACCCCTTGTCATTTCCCCATTGGTTGTTTCTGTGTACCTCCCATTTCTCCTCCCCCTGCTGGCCAGGGTATAAAACCCCCAGTCACGCAGATCCCTTGCTCCTTGCTTGGCACTTTCCCTCTGAGCTTGTTTCTCCGTCACCCCTCCCTGGGGGAATAAAGCTTGGATTTGCTGCTAAGAAGGAGTCCTTCCCATTCCTTTGCCTCTGCCTTGCTGCACCTTACCAGAGACTGCTCTAGGCTCACGCTGAGCCATAACATAGCGAGCAACAGTCCACTCTAATTGCCGCCCCTTGGCTACCGGGCAGCCAAGTGGTCACCGCGGCAGGCTGGCGCCCAACGTGGGGCGGACTGGACACTGACCGGTCCATCCAGAAGAGTGGACCGTTCTCCCGAAGACCGGAGCGCAGGTTGCGCAGAAGACAGAAGCACAGCGTGTGCTTCACGACTGACTGTGCCAGCAGGAGCACTGCCGTGCCCTGCCTCTGCTACGGAGTACACTCTCCACAAGTGGCTGACCAGCACCCCGTGTGTAGCACATTGCTTTTTGTGTGGCGGTGCTCCCAGGGAGGACTGACAACCTTCCGCTTGAACCCCGGAGGATCGGTCGTGGCGGAGGACCCACACGAGGGCTCTTCAGTTCTCCCGGACCACTTTTAGGTGAGCATAAAGGGGCCCTAGGGAAGGGATTCCCTACTTCTGGTCAGGGGGGCAGTTTTATTTTAAGTTTTGCATTTTCCTCGTGTGTGGGTGGATTCTCTGTGGTGCAAGATTGTAAGTGAGGTGTTGACCACAGCACTGGGTTGCATTGTGGCAACACAAAAAAATGGGTTCTAAGTTGTCTGCACCACAGAGGGAAGTATATCTCCAAGTTGTGGGAACCCTTTTGGTGGGTGGGAAAAAGTTCTCTAAGGGCACGTTAAAACGGCTGGTCCGTTGGCTTTTTGCAAACTTCCCCAGGACATCCCCAGAGACGGTAAAAGAAATCTCCTTTTGGAATCAGGTTGGGGCGAGATTGGCCGCGCTCCAATCTGCCGGGGACGATAAAGCTGCAAAATTCTTGGCTGTTGTGTATTTGATTTGTGAGTCCCTTGTGAGTCTGGGGAAGTCTGTGAAAAGACCCGTGCCAGCGCCCCCAGTTTCTACCCCAGTTACTACCCCTCGTGTTCTTCCCTCATCCCGTGTTCTTCCCCCTACTACCCCTAAGCGGGAGAGATCGGGAGGCGTATCCTGCCAGAAGGCACAGGGCAGCTACCATCTCCCTGACCCTCTTTGGTCTCCTCTGCACCCTCACCGGGACGGGAGTCGCGAACCCGTCCCGGATCCTTTCCCTAGCCCTGGTTCCTCACCCACTATCCCAGTTCCAAAACCCCGTGTCCGTTTCCAAAATGGCGGCAAGCCAAGTTCGGTTCCCCCTTCTCCTACCCTGTCCCAAGATGGGGGTTGCCACGTGGCGAGACCTCCATCCCCCAGTTCTCCTTCCCCTACTCCTTTGCGTTTTTCCTGCCATAACCCCTTCCTTTCCCCGTCTCCTCCCCTTCTGGTCGTCAGGCGTCGTGTAACTCCACCCCTGGAGCCCACCTCCGCCTCAGGCTCCACCCGCAGTGTAAGCGCCGCCCTTGACCCTTCTCCTTCCTTCCGTCGCTCCTCCCATAAACTCACGACTTCCGGTTCCCACGCTCCTGAGGCCGGATGTGGGGACCCTGGGGCCCAGAACCTGGAAGGGTGGGAAGGTCCCTTTGCTGCACCGGTGACTTACAACCGGCAGGGGAACAATCCCTCATGGAAGCCTCTGGATTCTCAGAGTTTGAAGGATCTATGTAAGGCTCAAAAGGATTTTGGGAGAGACAGCTCTTATTTTTTAACAATGCTTAAAGCGCATCTGTCGACCACGGTGATGGTGCCCCAGGACATGCAAAAGCTTTTTGCATGTCTTATGACACCCACCGAATACAAAGTGTGGTTGACAGATTGGAAAACTAATGTCAAAGAGCTCCTCCCAATCCTTCTGCAAGATCCAGCTAACACAGGCCTTACATTAGATCAACTGCTCGGAGAAGGCCAGTGGTCCAAGCCCCAGGACGCAGCCTGGGATACACCCGAGGCAGTTTTAAACGCTGTCCGGGATGAAGCAGAGCAGGCATTCCTACTTACGCCCTCAAAATCGGCTCCATATATTAATTTGGTAACGATTAGGCAAGCTCCACAAGAGCCATTTGTGGATTTTGTGGAGCGAATTCGGTTAACGGTGGTGAGGCAAGTGCGACAGGAAGAGGCCCAGGAGCATGTAATTACTAGCATTGCGCGAGCGAATGCTAACGAGGCCTGTACTAAGATAATTATGGGGTTGCCACTTGAACCACCACCAGATCTCACGCAAATGATCAAGGCGTGTACCAAATTCGTGAATCCAAATTCCAACATTCAAACAAAAAAAGGGGGAGTCGTGGGGGCAGTGGGAGAAGCGCGGGAGGAACAGGATGTGGACAAGGAGCAGAGGCCAAAAATACCATTCGTATGCTTGCGCTGTGGGAAACCAGGGCATGCCGCGCGTTACTGCAGGGCACCTGCAGAGGTCATCCAAAAGCCTCCTAAGTTTCCCCCAAAGCCTGTTTCCACAGGGAAGAGCCATCAGGGAAACTAGGAGGGGAGCGTGTGGTGGCTCCGCGTGAGGAAAGAAGTGGAGCTGACGCCCTGACCGACCCATCGAATAAAGACACTCACACGGGACGTGACACACAATCCCGTCACATTTATTTGGACAAAGACTGGAGGTAACCTTGGATAAACCGTTCACCTTTACCAACACTGGGTGGATGGTTCTACCAACATCTATCAAGGTACCTCCAAATGCACCACGTACATGTAATCTTTTGGTTATAGGGGACACACAGAGGACACCTCAGGGGGTCGAAATCTCTCCCCAGCTCACTGGAGTGGGCGCGGAGAGGGGTTTCGTCCTCTTGGCACGGTGTGTCCATCCTCCTCACTTCCTACCGAAGGGCCATGTCATCGCCCAGGCCATTCCTTTTCCAAAAATTCTGTCGGCAGATGGCAGCTCGCCTGACATCTGCTGGACAGAAGTTGTAGGAAGTGACAAGCCCCTGGTGCAATGTCAGCTGCGCCAGGGAGCAGATTACATCCGGATTAATGGGGTGATGGATACCGGTGCGGATGTGACGGTCATTCCCGCTGACAAATGGCCGTCCCAGTGGGAATTGCAAACCCGTGGCACTGTCTCCGGGATCAGGGGCACTCAATTGGCACAACAAGCTAAGGACTTGGTCCAGCTTGAAGGTCCAGACGGACAAGTAGCATCCATCCGCCCGTTCGTTCTGGACACCAAGTTTACATTGTGGGGGAGAGATTCTATGTCCCAGTGGGGGACCACCTTAAATATTGGTAATAACAAGGTGGATTTTTAGGTGTGGCCACTGGTGCGGAGCGTGCGGTCCCGAAACTGAATTGGCTGACGGATTCTCCAGTGTGGACCGACCAGTGGCCTTTGAGAAAGGACAAACTGCAAGCGCTCCGTCAGCTCATGCAGGAGCAGTTGGCTCTTGGTCACATTGAGCCAATTAATAGCCCCTGGAATTCTCCGGTGTTTGTTATCCGCAAGCCGGGGAAGGACAGGTGGCGGCTCTTGCATGACCTGAGAAAAATTAATTATGTAATTGAGGACATGGGATCTCTCCAGCCAGGTATGCCATCGCCTTCTATGCTCCCACAACAGTGGAAGATTGCGGTCCTGGACATCAAGGACTGCTTCTTCCACATTCCCCTCCACCCCAAGGACATGCCGAGGTTTGCCCACCTTGAACCGAGAAGCACCCGTGGAGTGCTACCATTGGCGGGTGCTGCCCCAGGGCATGAAGAACAGCCTGGCCATCTGCCAATGGTATGTCGCCAAAATCCTGTCGCCCATCCGTGCCAGGAACCCTGAGGCAACCATCCTGCACTATATGGATGACGTCCTCATGTGCTGCCCTGATGACCATTCACTAAACGAGACCTTGCGGCAAGTCATCGTCGCCCTAGAATCCCACGGGTTCGAGCTGCAAGAAACTTAAGATCCAGCGCATGAGCCCGTGGAGATATCTAGGTCTAAAAATCACCGAGACATCCATCGCGCAGACTCCAGTTAAGATCAGTAACAACCCATGAACTTTACAAGAACTTCACTAGCTGTGTGGCAGTCTTAACTGGATCTGGCCATGGCTTGGCTTGACTACAGAGGACCTGGCCCCTCTCTTCAACCTTTTGGGGGGAGGAGGGGAGCTCACTTCACCTAGGTCCCTGACAGAAGAGGCACGGCAGGCCATTGTAAAGGCAGAGGAAGCAATATCCTCCCGACAGGCCCACCAGGTCACCCCTTACCTGCCATTCCACCTGGCAATCTTAGGTAAGGTGCCATACCTCCATGGCCTACTCTTTCAGTGGGACGAGGGGTGGAAGGACTCCCTGGTTATCATCGAGTGGGTGTTCCTTCCGCACCAACCGTCCAAAAGTATCACAACACCGCAGGAGCTGATGTTGCAGCTCGTCATCAAAGGCAGGGCAAGGATGCGTGCCCTGGCGGGTTGTGATCTTGCGTGCATCTACCTTCCGGTAGTTTCAGAGCAATTGGAACATCTTGTCCAAATTAATGAAAATTTACAATATGCATTGGATTCCTACTCCGGCCAAATATCTAACCATTTACCAAAACATAAATTGTTTAACGAGACATTTAAATTGATCCCTAAACAGAAACAGAGCAGGAAGCCTATTGAGGGTGCCATTATGTTAGTTATGGACTGCTCTGGGAGGTCTCACAAGTCTGTGGGGACTTGGAGGGACCCCAAGACATGGCAGTGGGAAGCCGATGTCGAAACTGTGGAAGGCTCGCCACAAGTTGCTGAGCTCTCTGTGGTCGTCCGCGCCTTCAAGCGGTTTCCTGAACCTCTAAATTTAGTTACCGATTCGGCTTATGTGGCAGGAGTGGTGATGAGGGCAGAAATGGCCCTCCTAAAAGAAGTTAGTAATGAAAAAATTTACAAGTTGCTCTCGCAGTTGATTTTTCTGCTTTCCCACCGAGAGCAACCCTATTTTGTGATGCACGTGAGATCACATACAGAGTTGCCTGGCTTAATTGCTGATGACAACCGAAAAGCAGACCAGTTAGCTGCTCCCGCGGAGCTGGTAAAGCTCCCTTTAATGTTTGAGCAAGCGAAATTGAGCCACGTGGTGTTTTACCAGAATGCGCCTGCCCTGGTCCGCATGTTCCATCTTATGCGGGCCCAGGCTAAGGCCATTCTGGCGACATGCCCAAGCTGCCAGAAACATCAGTTACCATCTCTCGGCAGCGGGGTGAACAAGAGAGGCCTGAACAGCGGGGAGGTATGGCAGATGGATGTGACCCACTTTCCATCATCTGGCTGTCAGAAGTACGTCCACGTGTCTATTGACACATTTTCGGGAGTGATATATGCTCCCGCCCACACCGGGGAGAAAGCCAAAGACGTCCAGAAACATCTCGTCCAGGCCTTCTCGGTGTTGGGTATGCCTAGAGAAATAAAAACTGACAATGGCCCTGCCTGTACCTCGAAAGAGTTCGCCTCCTTTTGTCAGCAGTGGGGATTCCAACATACCACCAGGATTCCCCACTCTCCGACCGGCCAAGCCATGATCGAACGCGCGCACCAGACGCTGAAAAAGATGCTGCACCAACAAAGTGACATCAATGCGTGTGACCCACCGGCTATTCGACTAGCCAAGGCATTGTTTACAATAAACTTTCTAAATTGTTCAGAAGAGGAGCCTGATCCCCCGATCATCAGGCGTTTTACCAACGAAAAGCGAAGAAAATTGAGGGAACATCCTAAAGTTTTAGTGAAAGATCCGGAATCCGGTAACATCCAAGGACCCTTTGAATTGATTACCTGGGGGCGTGGACACGCCAGTGTATCCACCCCTCAGGGACTGAAATGGATTCTGGCCAAAAACGTAAAACCTTACATTAGATCCAAACCCGCAAAAGAAGTGACTGCAGCAGTATGGAAGCGGAGAATGCAGAAGAAAGAGGAACCCCAATTTTTCCTTTCATATGTTCCTTTTCCATTTGCCCTGCACCCTGAAGCTTAAAGTCCCAGATATTTTGCCGTTACTTACCTGTGTTTTATTTACTTACCTTATAGAGTTGTGTTACATCCTTTCGTTGAAGATGACCACCATCCTGAGAGCCATCCTGCTTCTCCAGCTGCCGATGGCCAGCCACGCTGGGATCATCCCGTTGCCAAAGGAGAATGTCTGGGCCCAGCTGGCAAAGTCCCTCGGGAGGGAGGACATTTGTCTTCAAGTGGCTGCCACTAAGGATCCCATGTCGACCTGCCTGGTGGGGATCCCAATTAATTTTACCGAGTACCCCTGGTCTATGTCACCCCGTTATGCCCCCACAGGCTTGCCTTTCTTTTCCAGTCCCTTTGCGACTTGGCAAAGTTGGGCAAACAACCAACCCCGCTTACCCAACTCCCCTCTTGAGTTTTCCCTTATTGCTTCCTACCCTGCGCCCTATTGTGTTCATTTTATGCCTGCCCCTAACACCGACAACCCCATCACAGTTGCCCAGCACGGTGAGCATCCCAATGCCACAAAGTGGTGCAACAACACATGGTATTTGAGAGTTCCCTCCACCAAGGATGCTCACGCCCGCCAGCTCCCCAAGGGGCTTTATCTCATCTGTGGGAAACGTGCTTGGGCTGGCATCCCCCCTCACTTTTTCGGAGGGCCATGCACATTTGGGCGGTTGTCTCTGTTTATGCCGACCCTAAAACACGTTGCCGATTGGAAAAAGAAGAATGATTCGGCCCGCCAAAAAAGGGACCTAAGTGAATTGGATTCAAATTGTTATTCGCAAATTTATCATTGGTCTTACACTCATCGATCCGCTGTGGCCACATTCTTGCCTTGGGTGGCCGCAGCGAAGGCTCTAGGGGAATTGGGCACCCTAGAGTGTTGGGTGGCTAAACAGGCCAATTTGACGGCAACTACCATTGATGACCTCCTCAAAGATGAGGAGCTAACCAGACAGGCGACACTCCAGAATAGGGCAGCCATAGACTTCCTCCTGCTCCTCCACCAACACTCGTGTGAAGAGTTCGAGGGGCTTTGCTGTATGAATTTACCATCGAGGGCTCCAGATGTTTGTGCCGCAATCCATCAAATGCGAGGGATGATCCATGATATTAAGACCGAGACGAGTGGCTGGCTCGACAACATCTTTTCTGGCTGGGGACTCTCGGGGTGGTGGACATCTCTTATTAAAGACATTCTGGTTGTTGTGTTTGTTATCTTCTTAATTTGTGTGGCCCTGGGCATTTTCAAAAGGTGTCTCTTTTCATCATTAAAAATGAAAAACGGGGGAGATGTGGTGGTCTGTAATGCTGAGTTCTCCATGAAGAGTAATGAAATTAATTGGGTTGATTTCCCCGCCCAAGAGAGTGATCATGAGGGCGGGGAAGATAGAGAGGCAGAGGGTGACACCCCTGCCTAGGGGGCTGAGCCCTTCTCCTGCCACTCAGTGTTGCAGCCGCCCATATTCCAGAAATAGCCCAGGGCCCCAAGTTCCCCATTGGTCTGTCCTCCTATATTTATTCATGTCCCCTGTTGAATATGTTAATCCCTGCTAGAAAGTTCTCTTCTGTTAGTTAGTCCATTGGCCTGTTTGAATTGTACCCTCCCCTGAGACCTTTTGATTTGTTGCTTGTCACCCCTTGTCATTTCCCCATTGGTTGTTTCTGTGTACCTCCCATTTCTCCTCCCCCTGCTGGCCGGGGTATAAAACCCCCAGTCACGCAGATCCCTTGCTCCTTGCTTGGCACTTTCCCTCTGAGCTTGTTCCTCCGTCACCCCTCCCTGGGGGAATAAAGCTTGGATTTGCTGCTAAGAAGGAGTCCTTCCCATTCCTTTGCCTCTGCCTTGCTGCACCTTACCAGAGACTGCTCTAGGCTCACGCTGAGCCATAACATAGCGAGCAACAGTCCACTCTAATTGCCGCCCCTTGGCTACCGGGCAGCCAAGTGGTCACCGCGGCAGAAGATGGTTCCTGTTCCCTTCTTCCCTCCTTTTTACCCCCACTTCCTAGCAGGTAGAGCAGTGAAGGCAGGCTGGGATGGAGACCAGCTGTGGAACCAGCTGTTGGGGGTGCAGGATGCTGGATACAAGCCATAGCTGTGCAGGCAGAAGAACAGGGGCATGATTCTTACAGCAGGGGGTGCAGGAAAATAGATGGAGTCATTTGTGGCGTTACAGTGAGTCGGGGACCCCTGGGGCTTTGCAGAAGCTCAGTGGAGAAAGAGGAAGGGAAGGGCACTGTGTTTGGTGGAGGGGAATAAAGAGGATTGTGGTCAGGGCATTAGATTTGCATTGTGAAAGGCATTTGAGGCCGGGTGTGAAAAGGCCTGAGGTGTGCTGGGGAGCCTGAGTATGGGGGCTGTTTGAGGACCACGGGTGGGAGAGCAGGGTGTGGAGCAGCAGAGCTGTCAGGGTGGTGAGGGCTAAGGGGTTCCCTTCTGAGCCTGAAGCATAGCCCAGCTCTGTGCCCTTGGACAAAGGTCAGGGGGCAGTGCTAGCACACTGAAGGATGTGATGGTGTTTGGAGATGTGGGGGAAACTGCTGTGGAGCAGGACTGAGATAAGAAAGAGATGGTCTAGGTCAGTTCAGGTAAGCTCTGGAGGAGATTTGTGTGGATAGGATCCTGGAAGAGATGGCTCGAGGCATGTGGTGGATACTGCTGCACTAGCGCAGGAGGAGGCTGTGAAGGAGGCAGTGCCTGGGCTGAAAGGAGAAGTTTAGGGGCAAGGAGTTGTGGCTCACACTCAGTGCAGGAGTTGAGTGAGTACGGATAGGACGGGCCAGCAAAGGTTCAAGCCACCACTGTGTTTGATGGGTCAAAGTTAATCTTCACTGTGTAACATTTCACTCCACTTCATCGATGTTTCAGCACTGCTCGGAGCAGGAGAACAAGAAGCAAGTGTCTGCATTGTGTGGGCTGTTTAAGGGGAAGAAAAAGTCTCAAGCGATGGAGATGGAATTCAGGACATAGCAATCTTCTCATCAAAAGTTCACAAAGTTTTTTCTAGGAACACTGAGCCAATTTATTACTTTGATCTCTCTGACCAACCTGTAATCAAGATTACCATCTCTCATGTTTGGCCTCTAGTCATTATACTCCTTGACTAACCTTTAATTAGAGTATGTGTCATCTGTCTTTTACATAAAGGAGACATTCAGCTTGGCCATGCTATACCTCTGTTATGTCTTGTATCTGAACTGTTCATAGCTTTCTTCGTGCATTCAGAACATGGACTTCTGGTCTTGGTGAGGCTAGTAAACACTGTAATTGTGAGAAATTGTCCTGCTGACAGCGTAGTTCCTTCTAGTCAGCACAGCATAAATCAGTACTTGTGTGTGCAGGGCACATCCCTTACTGTCCTCTGGAGAAAAAAGACAGAAACAGCAATGCTGACCTAAAGTTACACATTGTAATAATATATTTATGAATGCTGGAAAGAGCTCTTACCTCTGTGTCCATATGTTAGAAGAATGGTCATTATCCTTAGAAAAAGAGGTTTTTCGCTGTTTGGTGGTTCTTAATTGCTGAAATACTTTCTGCTTTCCCCCTTCCAGTAATGAGTGAGCTATATGTGCAGATGTATACATCCATATGAAGTAGATACATATCTTGCCCAAATTAAACATGATATCAATGTGATAAGAAAAAAATTAACTTGCCACATGGAGAATAATGAGAAATAAGGAATTATAGAAAATTAAGTTTTCTCCTGCTGGCTTGGGTTCAGGTCTCTGCTTTCAGGCTGGGTTGGCCTTTTGATACTGTGGTCTCTGGCTTTGCTTTTGTTGGTAGGTGCAGGTAGAGCGACCACTCAGCAGTGCACAGGCAGGTCAGGATGAGTGACCTGTAGGTGGATGACTTCTGTCCTTTTTGCTGCCCAGGCCCTAATGGAGGGTCCATGCCCATCCCTGCTACTGGGGGGGAGGATCTTCTACACCAGTTCATAGCAAGGTCAAGGTGAGAGGTTCTGCTGAGCTGGGACAGCAGGGATTTTTGTCTTTTATTGTCTGTTATCTTTGAACAACAGGTGTGTTGTTTTGATGCATGCCTTTTTCATCACTTTACCTCTCAATGTCATATTTGCACTGGGTGCTTCAATGTGTTCCCTGGGAAAACTTGGAGGTGTTTATTCTCAAAAGAAAAGATTTGTATCGTTCTGGTGAGATTTTTCTGGATTTTTCCTAAGGAGAAAGAAGCCTGTGCATCTTGTAGAAGTTAAGGCCAGTGCCACTTGGGGTCCTAGAGTCACCATACAAACTTCTGCACTGACAAAATTAAGGTAGGAAGAAATTATGTGAAAGGCCTCAATTCTTCCTGAGTGCCAATCTGTCACTGTTTATGGAAATGGCACGTGCAGAGAAATGAAGGAAGCATGGAAAGAAGTGAGGGTAAAAACAGTAGTTTAGAAGATGCAGGAGAAGGAGGGAAACTCTGGGGGCCTTGTATTAATTACCTCATAGTGTAAATGAAAAATGGCATATGCAGAACATCATTGTAAATAAGCTTTGCCTTGTATGCTTGCTCCAGTCATTATTTTTTTCAGCAGCTTTCAGCTCTTGAAATATATGATGGATTTAACCTGTCCACTTCCTGAATAATATAATGCAAATTTAAGTTTTACTTTTCCCGGATTACTGCAGAGTCAGGTTTCCTGTTTTGGCTGTGATTATGTAAATTGTTAGGAATGCTGGTAGTGCTATTTTAACAGGCTTTTTCACTCAGTGTGGTCTGTGAGAGCTCAGGAAGCTTTTCTCTTATACAACAGCTTCCCTGACAATTGGTGATGATCACTTTTTGTCTGTGCAGAACCTGAACACTTTAAGATGAGTGGTAGAGTGTGAGAAAGGAATACAAAGTCAGTGTGATTCGGTGAATGCTGTGGGTTTTTATATATGTACCTGTGAGGTAGAGCTTGGAGGGCAAAATGAAGACCCTTGCTGGTGCAACTTGACTAGTAAATAGAATGGTGTTGGCTGGACAAGAGAAAAGAGAATTTTTTCATAGCTCACTTGGGATTTGTGCTGTCAATAGTTGCTGGAGTTCTTCCTGCCTTCCTTGCCTAGGATCCAGATGACCATGCATAATAGTAATTTCTGAGCATACTTAGGTATATTTTCATTTTGTAGTCTCTTAGAGGAGTCCTTGAGTTTTGTTAAGCCTGCTAGCGTATGCTAATTGCAAAAACCAGTTCGATGCCAAACAATGACTTCCAAATGCAAAGATCAATAATTTTAGAATTAGTAATGGATTGTGCACCGAGAAGATAACTTGGTTAATTAATTTAATAAAGTATTTTCACAACGGGAGCAATTAAACCAAAACCTGATTATCTCTGCCTGATAATACTTGAAATATTAGATACTGAAATTACAGGTTTTAACTCTGGTGGTACCAAGAGGACCTCTTGATTTGTGTTGTTCTCTGAAACTCCTTATTTTGGTATTCTTTGTATAACAAAACACACAACTTCAGAAGTAATGCCAGATTTTTGCTTGGCTAGGCAATAAGATACCAACAAATCGGAAGCAGCTGTACAGTGGATCGTGGTTGTATTGTTGGATATCACAAGGAGAATGGCAGTCCCACACCTGTTATGGACTCATTGTCTTCCTGCTGGGTTGCACAAAGAGTGGTGTTTGATTGGATTCTTCTGTTCTTGTCCAGCCTCCTATAAAAAACCCCAGGTCAGATGAGATTTTATTTTATTTCTGTAAACCTGCTTTTTTTCTGGATCTCAGCCTCTCAGCATGCTGTAGATCATGAGCCTTGTGGTGGGAAATTTAGCTGCAAACAGGCATATTCCCTGTTCAGTGTAACTCCCATGGCAGCAGGGAAAGAGGAGCATTATGGATGAATGTAACCGTCCTTTATTTATTTTGAAAATTTATGAATTTCCAAGTGGCTTTTTATAGGATGTTTCAAAATTTTCAGATGAAGTAATTTTTTAGTACAATCAGTTCATAACAGAAACAAAAATGGGTTTGTTTTCACTGGGAGACAATTGGGATGACAAAAATAACTGAGAATGTGTGTGGAAATTTAATATTGGAAGTTGTTCTATTAATGCAAGCAGTACTCATGTTGTTCCCTTGCCTTCACAAGGAGGAAGAATAGTGATTTCTAGAGGTGGCTAACATGAGGTAAAATGCCAGTACATAAGAAAGTAGCTTGTGGCCACAAAAGGACATGAGTAAAACAAAAGCTCAATTCTTTCATCAGTTTGTGGTCATCAAGTTCATGTCTTGCACTGCCCCTGAAACTGCTCTGGTCGTGAGGTTCCTGCAGAGTGGGATGGGTGTTCTTCAATTTCTCCTGGAGAAACACATTTGAGATTCAAGGAGACCATTTGCTTATTCACTGCAGCCTGGCCACTCATGCAGTCCAGCGTCAGAGTCCAGGGATTTTGTGCTTAACAGGAAGAAGTTGTGATGTCTGACACATGCAGAAGGAATCAGAGCCCAGTTATCTTCCTAGTAAAAGCTGAGGGCCTTTGTGTTTGGGCATAGTGATGCTTTCATTCCTGGTCTGGGTGAAGTGGCATAGCTTCAGCTGTGGGAGAAAGTACACCCTCCCTCTGTAGGACTCTGAAGCAGACTGCAGTTTCAGGATTGCGGGACTCTGCTGGGAGAGGAAAAGAGAGAATATGTCTGGGTTCCCTCAGTCTGGTTAGGAAATTACAGCAGGCCTTTGAGTCCTGCTGAGTGATTTAAATACTGACTTACTGATTTATTTGCAATGCAGTGCATGAATTTGAAGGGAAGGGTAATGTTTGCAGCAGGAAATCCTCCCCAAGACTGGTGCGTGTCATGTGTTGTTTGAGGTGTGCTCTGGGTTGGAGCGTGCTGAGACTCCCAAATTGGAGAGTCCCAAATCAGAAAAAATCAGTTGGGGTTGAAGTGGGCAGCAGGCTCTGAACAAAGTCTGGGCAGCACAACTTGAGTGGCATCACTTGGACACCCACAAATCCCGGGTGTGTAAAAGACTGCACAGCAATTCCGAGGATATGTTCCTCAGCTCGGCTCCTAAATGCAGCCCAGATTTCGTTTTAAGTGCATTTAGGATCTTGTCTTTAATTAAAAATGAGGCTAAGGTTGGTGTTGCCGTGCTGCCTTGTGGTAGACAACCAACTCCTGCCTTGCTGCTGCTCTGGGCACGTGGCCGTGTTGGGTGGATGGGTCACAGGAAGGAGCTGCTTGAGTGTTTCTGCATCTGTCCCTGTCAGGCCTTTGGTGCAGGGGGAGCATCCCAGCAAGCAGTCTCCTGTTAGATTCCCACTGCTTAACAGGAATTGAACCAGGGCTGTTCCTCTTCCACCCTAAGTGTCTAGTAATGTAAATACAGGCAAAATATGGAAATGGTGGTACTGTGTAGGTACTATTTTAAGATATAAACCATAAATCACTTCTTTCCTGATGTTCTTTGAATCTTTCATCATTTCTAGTACTTAATGATATGCATTTAACGCAATTCTCAATGCTTTGAACACAGAATAGAGTCCCTTTTTGTACAGTTTGTATCATTGGTTCTGAAACCAACACGAGTGGAAATCTGTGATCTCCATTTTCGTCTTCTCTCCTCTAGTTCAGGGTCCCCAGCATCAGCCTGGTAAGAATCTGCAAGTGAAATTTTCAGACAGACAGCCTTGATGGTGAGGCCATCTAGACCACTGGTTTTCAAGGGTTTTTAAGGCCTTCTAAACTTGTTGGAAAAAATCTGAGAATTGCCTAACCTCTTCGGGGAAAAAATGAATCATAAATGCATTGTGGAGTGCTGCCACAGTAGTTATCATTTGCAATCAAAATAATGAGGCAAAGCTTTTGAATTACTATCATTTTTCCAGTGCTGATTTTGTTTAGTTCTTTCCATACCAAGGAAGGTACAGATATCTTCTAAAAATGTCTTATTCTGTGTAGAGCTGTTTTGCAAACTACTGCGTGAAGGTTTTTGACCTACTTGTGACCTAGAGCCTGCACCAACACTATAGGACTGCAGATAACTTACACCACTAAAACTATCTATTGTCAAAAAAGAAACGACTGGGTTCTCTGAACTGAGAACCGAGCAAGTTAAACTCTTGTGGTATCTTTTTTTTTTTCAAACTTTGTTTTACAAAGCCTCTGTTGCTCTTTTTTAAGGTGCTTTTACTGAGAAGGAAATAAGCTGATGCTGTATTTGAGCACACACACGGCGCGGTCACAGCGCTGGGAGGTGCGGGGCACTGAGTGAGGCGAACAGGAGAGGTATCACTGAAGGTTGAAGTATTTTGTAGTACATGGCCCCATTCGTAGCTTCTTCCCTGGATGCCCTGGAAATAAAACAGGCAGCTGAGGGGTTTTGCCAAACCTGCTTGCCATTGCTGGGAGAGGTGGCTGCCCAGGGGCTCGATGACTGGCACAGCTGGGGGGGCCTGAGCCCTGGGGCGCCTCAGAAGGGACCTGCACAGACCCTCGAGGGAGGGAGGCACAGCTGGAGTCTGTGTGCTGCTGCAGTTTGAAGGCTACAGCGTATAAAGTGCCATTTCCTTTGTGTAAAAATATTTTTTCTTTAAACTGAGATTGTTGAAGCCAGGAGTGTTAAGTGCACTTTCTGTAGCGAGGGGACTGCGCTGTCTGAGGAAGCCAGTGAGCTCTGCCCCTTGGTGGCTCCAGTGTCACCAGCTATGAGGACAAGCTGTATGTATGAAAATTTAAAAAAATACATTTCTTGGTATTTAAAGAATATTTAGCAATAGGAATTAATTATGCATGCAAACTCAAATGGCCATACTCAGCTGATGAGAGGGACAATCTTGATGCGTAGTGTTAAGTTTTGCATACTTCTGCAGTTAGATTTGAATCTTCTGTCTCGAGCTCACTGCCAGTGTTGTGTAAATCATACCATATGTTAGGCGTCTTCAAAAGAAAACTGAACAAACCACACAGTAATTAAAGTGGGTTTTTTGAAAAATCAGAGGTTTTTTGCCTATTTGAAGATTTGTTGTTTTGCAGTTCTGCTGAGAATGAGTATCTTTACATTGCTCTGTGGATTGCATTATTTTTTTCTCAATAGGAGAATAATTTTTCTGAATAAATGCAGAATCTATGGTCTTTGTGCCATGCCCATTAGCATGAAGGGGGGAAGAAACTCTGAAGGGAATTCCCAAATTCAGCAGATTATAGCTAGGGGACAGCAAAGCCTACTGCTGTCTCGAAACTTTTCCTGTTTCATCAGTCTGAAAAGATACAAGTGTTGAGGGGTTTAATGAGGCTCTCAGATTACAGGAGGTTGTGTGCTGATGTGGGGCTTGTGTGGTGACTCAGAGGTGGCGGCATTTTCATGAATGCATTTGTTTTCAAGCAGCATGGTTGTGTTGCCGCATTCACCAAGACAAACACTGTGTTTTCCATGTAGTTTTCTTTACCAAAACCTGGTGTTGTGCAAGGTAGTGAGTAATTAGTAAGGAGGCGGCTACAAAGGGTTATCCTGATGTAATTGCCAAAATTAAAAGAACTGTGTTGCCTTTCAAAAAGATCCTGTTGAGAAAGACAGTACCTAAAATTAGGCTCTACCTCATATTATGGAAAGACAATAGTCAGATACTGAATCACAGAATGATTTGGGTTACAAGAGACATTAAAGACCATCTAGTTCCAATAGCTTGCCATGGGCAGGGACACCTTCCCCTAGACCACGTTGCTCAGAGCTCCATCCAGCTTGGCCTTGAACACTGCCAGGGATGGGGCATCCACAGCTTCTCTGGGCAGCCTGTGCCAGTGTCTCACTGCCCTCACAGTAAAGAATTTCTTCCTAATATCTCATCTAAATCTACCCTCTTTCAGTTTAAAACTGTTACCCTTCGTCCTATCCCTACACTCCCTGATAAAGAGTCCCTCCCCATCTGTTCTGTAGGCTCCCCATAAATGCTGGCAGGCTGCTAGAGGCTCTGCCTGGAGCCTTTTCTTCTCTAGGCTAAACAACCCCAACTCTCTTTGCCTGTCCTCATAGGGAAAATGCTCCAGCCCCCCGATCATCTTCATGGCACTCCTCTGGACTCGGCTGATAGAGCTTTTTTCCAAACCAGATCTTACTCCCATAGCTACTTCTACTTGCCTAAGCATTGGCTTGGCTTGGCTTCATCCTCTGCCAGCTGGGTAGGACACGGAGGATCTCTTGAAACTAAGCCAAAGTAACGGGTGTTATAAGGTGTGTTTAATTCCAGCATATTGTAAAGCAAGTTGTGTCTCGCACTGAGATTCAGACTATCCAAGGAGTTGTTAACCTTGAAAACATCAGATCAGTATTTCTTCCATCAGTTGCAAATCGTCTTGCTAAAAATGGAAAAGTGGTTCAAGAGAATGCTGCTTGGAAAATGTTCTGCTTCAAGCAGTCCAGGAGCAAAGGCAAGATTCAAATTGTAGAAGACCATTTCTTTCATCAGCATTCAGGTTTGTGTGTGTCACAGTATCTGGCAGATCATAGCAGTAAGCACTTCTTCACTGCAATAAAATATTTCACTTGTTCTAGTGTTTGCTTTACTGTTTTGATATTGTCTGAAAGGGGATTTTTCTGATTATGGCTCCTTTTTTGTTCTTTTTTAGCATTTATATCTTAATCTCTAGTAGGTACTCTTGTTTGACCTGGAGGAAAAAAAAGCATGTTGGTGACAACACAGGTGCTTCAGAGTGGTGAGGTTGTGCGTAAGTTTTGCAGAACAGAAGTATCAGATTGATATGTAATGAGCTTTATTTCAGTAAAATTTCCCTCTTGCGCTCATTCCTTCCCATCCATCCTATAGCCAGCCTTAGGACTGTTACTCCTCTGATCCTGTGTGTGTGTGATGATGATGCTTAGAGGCCCTGACTGTGTTTTGCTAAACATTGTATGCATGTCTCAACCCAAGCATGCATTATTCAAAGATAGATGGGTCTGCAGTTGAATAAACACTAGAAGTGTAGAAAGGAGAATAGAAGGTGAAAGCAGAGCAATGATCAGCATTTGAAGCAGTAATCAAGTTGCTCAGCTGACTCTCTAACTCAAACTTTGAGGCAAAGCCCTTAGGGGAGAGCTTTTGGCTTTCAGTGGCTCTGTTTCCCTATCTGTAAAGTGCATGGAGCTGTATCTGTCTGGAAAGTGTGTTGTCCTTGCAAAGTCCTTGGTTTT
>VXBT01002855.1:1187737-1209170 GCA_013400235.1 Oriolus oriolus
GTGATGGCACTGGCATTATTTTTGTTAATAGGGGCTTATAGTATAATTAGAACTGTCTTACCAAACTTTTTTCAAGGAGACTGTGTTATTAAAATAATCATAATATAAATAAATAAGGATATTTGAGTACAGCGTAGGTAATTTTAAAGATCACCTCTGTCTTTATCTGTTAACTTGTGTTCTTTCCTTCTCCATTTTATTTGTATCCATTTTGGTTTTTGGGGGAGGTGTGCTGTGTCCCCAACACATGGATCCCAAACAGCCAGGGTTTCTATTGAAATTCACATTCTGGGGTATGATATGTAACAAACCAAGGAAATACTGGTGAGATGAGACCAACAAGCGACTATAGGTGTAATTTGACAGGTTTAGTACTAGAAATGTTTACAGGCATCTTCTTAGCTAGGTTATTTATTATTGTTTGTGTTCACACTGTAGTTTCTACTCAGTGATTCTGTCTCTCATGGATTCCAAGACTTCAAGCCTCAACAAACTAAAACATACCAAAAAAAAAAAAAAAAAAAGGATTTGAATCCTGCTAAAATTAGCATTGAAACAAACCCCTTGTGCATAACTTTTTTAATCCTTCTGTGGAATTTTAACAATTCAGGTTTTTCCGCTTCCTCCCCATCGACCTTGACTATATGGAAAGTATCCTTGAAATATATACTTAAAACAGGAGTTAGAGTCAGGAGCAGGCACCCACATATGCTCATGGTCTGGAATTCAGTACTTTCATGACAAAACAGGGTGTAGCATGAATCTGTTGGGATGTAGTATTTTAATTGAGCAAGAGTTGCCTGCAGAAACACTGGTCAAGTTGTGTTGGGGTTTTTTTAATAAGGGAAAAGATGATGCAAGTGCAAATTGTAATGCTGAAATACTGTAGGTGTAGTTTCAGTGGAGGAATAATACAGCCAGGGCTAATGTCTCTGGTATCTCATCCTGCTGGCTATTTGAAGGTAGTGAAATACCATTTCACTGCACAGGTTAAAACTTGCCACTGTATTGTTTAACTACTATCAGATGAATATTTAATTTAAAGGAAATATTAAAAAACCCCAAAGGCTTATTTTTCAGAGCTTCATCAAACTGTGCTCACCAGAAATCGTGTCTGAATTCCCTTTAAATTCTCTTGAAGTTCAGTAAGAGAAAGCTTGTTAGGATGTTAGGATTTTGAGGCTTGCCATGTATTTAGACAGGTCAGCTTACAACTCTGGCTTTGAGACAACCTGAAGTCCATTACCTATCTTTGTGCTGCTCCTCAGCAAGAATTGATCTAGCCTGGTACCCTGGCAAAGCACAGCTTTAATTGCCTTTCAGTACTGCACTTGAATGTACAAGCCTTTTTATGAGCAGGTAGTCTTATCTGCCGTGAAATCACTTCTTACAAAGCCGAATAGTGAAATAATGATGAAGTCACAAATCTGCAGGTATGTCAAAATGAGAGCAGTAGATAGCCCTCTGCTGTAGGAGTGTTTCCTGTATAATATTGAACTTCTCAGTAGGGACTCCTAAACTGGGAAAACCCACACATGCAGTTCAGTATTTATAAATCTAGGCAATGTCAAAGTTTCTGTTGTGGAACGGGAAGCGCGGGATTTGCTAAACCATGTTATTGCTGTGAAGCCTGCTAATCGCTTTTTTCTTGTTTCTTTTCTTTCATCACTACGCTAAACGCCCTGAGCTATCTGTATAATTATTTCAGGCAGCAATCCACATTGTTAGCTTATTTCCCTGGGGTATGTTTGGTGCATTTGTGAAAGTCGATTTAAAAATTGCATGGATCCATTTTGAAGGAACACAGCAGTTTCCATTCAGTTTTGCCTCATAGGTGTCTCTAGCAGTCTGAGTTACCAGAGGCACACAGCTGCTTGGGAGCCTACTGTGAAGTGGTAGAGCACAGCCCCACAGGAAAGGTGGTGTTAACACATCATGGCTCTGGTATTTGGTGCTCCAGGTGAAGAATTGCAAGACCGGGAAAAGAAAATCACGTATAGGTAATACTTGCACTTAGTCACCGAGTCTGTATAGGCAGATACCACTGCTTCCACTTCATGCATTTGCAGGTGATTGAGCGAGGCAATGGGCACAGCCAGCCTTTGTCACATTTTCAGCTGTTAAATTCACAGAAACTTTAGTTGAGAGGGAACCTCTGATTTTTCTTGCGATTCAATAAAAGCCCCTGGAGATTAGAAAGCTGGGTAAAAGCTAATTTACTAATTTTGTATTTTTCAAACCAGAGCCAATTGAAGTGGCCACCTCAAATCTGCAAAGGTCAAGGCTGCACAGTGTGCTGAGCTCTGTAAATGGCAACTCAATGGCAGTGGCAGCTAGTGAGCACCCTCCTGGACCTCGCTGTGCCCTGCAGCACAAAGATCCTGGGCTATGCCCACTGGCTTGTGTCACAGCAGCACAGCTCTTCGGCCACATGTCCCCCAAAGGCTTGGAGAGCAATTCCCTAAATCCTGGGAGCACTTGTGTTTGGCCTTGCTGACTCAAAACTGCTGAGCTCAGTGATGGCTGAGCTGCTTCCCTCCCACCTACATTTCCTCCTTTCCCAGCTACGAGCTCTGAATCCAAAAATGTGGCATCGTTAGAGATGATGCCAGAGCTACTGTCCCTTGAAGCTTTGCCATCTGTAAGGACAAGTCCTGTGCCATTCTGGGTTCAGAGAGGGAAGTTCTCTGAACTGCTGGTCTCACCTTACCAATCCTCAAACACTTCTCCCAGCATTAACTGCTTAGCCAAAAACCTTCCCCCCCGATGCTGTTGTGTGCATTCCCATTTCAGATTGCAGCTTCCTGGTGCTCGGTGCTTATGTCTCATGTCACACCTTGCTAGGGAACAAGTGCTGGTTTCTTTCTTTCCTCTCAATTCCTCAGGTGTTTGGCCACCATGGTAGTACTGTTCAGATGCTCTCCTCTCCCTGAAATGTCGCTGCAGCTGGCGGCCGCATTGATCTGCATTTCCATATCGGGATTTCAAATGGATTCTGCTTATCTGTTTCACCATGGCCTCAGCATTGAGCTTGCGTCTTACCCCTTACTAAAACCAGAAGGACTTTTTTTCATCTTCTGCCAGGGAGAAGTGACTTAACGTCAGGCTGTTCATTTGTTAAAACTTGTCTTGTGATAGCTGTGGAAATGCTGTTATGACTGAGCAGAAAAAGTAGGTAAATACGTTTGCAGTCCAGACATCTGTGCTCTGTTGTTCTGCTGTTATTTTAGAAGACCTGTGCTGATTTTAATTGAACTCCTTGGTTAATTTTAGAAGAAAATGTTTTTCTGTGATGTAATTGTTATAATAAAAAATTGCCTCAATCAGGAAGTAAGAGGAGGAATTCAGGGGCTTAGCCTACTGTGTGTATCGCAACGGGCTAAATGCAAGAAATTGTCCTCTTAACTGGCTTTGCATTTCCTGCAGAGACTTGAAGTACAAACCATCTCAACAGTTTATCCAGGGCAGAGCTGAAGTATCACTGCCTTGCCTAAGGAAAGAGATAATAATACTGCACTTTAAAAATACTTGATGATTACTTATCTCACAAAAGAATATAAGCAAGCCTCCTGCTGGCCAAGCATGAGGAACTGCATAGAAATATTGGATTTGTTTGTGTGTGTGGTGTAGACGATATTACTGCTAAAACTGGCATCCAGCTTTCTGCTAAATTCCTGCACACAGAGTCAGGGCTAGTGGACTGTACAATTAAACACTTCTGCTGACTTACAGGACTCCAACTCTTGATCAAGGTGCACGACATCTCAGATAATGCCAGATGTCTTGCTGATTGACAGTCAGATAAACACAGACTTCATGAGGATTACTGCTTGGTTTTCAGAGTACCTTGCGTGTTTGACAGGCATCCAATCTATGGGCCTTGGGATGCTCTCAGAATTTGCCTCTCCAGTGGCTTGTGTTGCCTTTGAACTTCAGAATAACAAGGTTTCCTTTGTCTTCAGGTGGTGGAAAGATTTTACTGTTTGGTCTGCTCTCAGGCTTGTACATGTAGTGAAAAATGTAAGATCTTCCTATTTCCAAGGGTATCTATTTTTAAGCCATTTACAGAATCAAGGAAAATTTTGTGGGAAATTTGATTTCATTGCAGTTGCCATGTTGAGGGTAGACTGACTCATGAGTGATAAAATTTTGGATGTGTTTGTAATTCAGATAGAGTTGTAATCCAGGCTCGTGTGATCCCACTGGCACAGAAGTGGTGTGATTTCTTGTAGTGAATGAGATATCTAAATGGAGTCCACTTTTAAGGAATACTCAGCACCAGAGGATACTGCAGGTGTGAAGCCACACACTCTTGCAGCTCATGCCAAGTAATGCTTCTTAAATGATACACTGGGGCACTATTTTATGTAACTTGCCATCAGATGACATAAATTCTCTGACAACTCTTAACTACACTGAAGCAAGCATTCTTGGAGTAGGTTGCAGTACTGGAGCCAAGCAGTTAATCAGGTGTAACATGAGGCTTTGACGTGATTTACTGCCTGCTGGTAGCTTGTACTGGGACTGTATTGTCCTTCTGTATGTACTGTATAATAGTTTTAAGCTGTCCTTAGACAGGACCCTATTGTAAACATGCTGTCTGGCTTAACTGGGATGTCCTGTGAAAATACGTTAATAAAAACTGAGGTAATTTTAAAGGATCCTATTCCTAATATTTCAGTTTCCCAAAGTATTCCCACCAGTAAAGTACAGGCCATGCTCTTAACTCTTGCCGTGCTGATGCTATGCTAATGCAGGCTAGAGCTGTAATTCTTGTTTCAAAGCTGATCAGTCACTGCATACCCTCTCAGCTGGCTGTGCCTGAGTTCTCTGCTGCTTTGGCTTCCACAGTGCAGAAGTTACCAGAGAAATAAAGCTTGTGCTCAAGGGGTCACATACATTTATTAAGACTTAATTTATTTCATGTCCCTTCTTGTCTTGGCTTCCTCAGGTGTGTGGAGGGAGTTCTGACTAAATACTTTATTTAAGTTAAAGGTGTTTTTTAAACGAGGTAGCTTGTGTTTCATATCTGTATTTGCCAGGTCCTTGTAACCTGGAGCTAGCAAGGTGCAGCAGTAAACCCCTCATGGGGTGCAATTTTCAGAAGGATACGCTGGAAAACATCATTCACTGGGACGACCTGAAAATCTGAGCTCTTGCAAATATGGTGTTGTTCCTTCAAACAGAAAGATGCGCTCTGGTGGCTTTAGGCATGCTGAATCTTTTAAGGAAACAGATGCAGAGAGGTGCATGCTGAGGGTCTTATCAGAGAAATCACTGCATTTTATAGGCAGGGTGAGACATTCAGGAGAGCCTTGGAGGAAACAGGGACCTGCATGAAGGGCTCTTGTTTCCTGACCTGCCTGCAGTTCCTGGAGCACCAACACCTCAGTTAGAGGGACTCGCTGACAGTAGCACTAAGCAGCAAGCAGAGAATGATGCTTTGGAGGGATTTCTGGTTCCTCCCTGTCTTCTTCTCACCCTGGAGCTCTGCAAAGTACAAACCCTCTGGAATATGGCCTCCAGGATTTCTACAGGGCCTCAAAGGGACCTGCTGGCGGCTCTAGAGAAATGCATCAATCCCAGTTTGAAATAGCCCCCGTCCCACCCCAGCCGTTGTTTCTGAAAAGAGAAAACTGTGATGTTCCTTCCTTTTGTGAATTTGTATGTAGTTTTCAATGTAAAGCAGGCATCAAATGTTTTTTAGTAAGGATTTGAATTGCCCCCATAGTTGGAAACAATACTTGTGTGTTGGGTGGTGGTTTGGGGAGGGGGGAGGGCTGTGTTTGTGCAGCTGTTGAAGGCCATTAAAAAGTGACCTGAGCCCCCCTGAGAGCAAGCCTGGCATTAACTGTAAATTGATATAGCAGGCCTCAAACACTAATTTCAGATTTCTGCATGGCAGGGTTTTGCTAAATGTTCTTTTTCTAGGTATTCTGGTTACGCTGATCTTTCATGTACTTTTGAAAATAGACTGCCCAGCAAGTGATCAGCTGTTGGTACAGCTTAATAATTGAAGAGTTAATTCTTCAAATCTGAAACAGAAGAATGAATTCCCCTGATGTATTTCCAGCATAGTAGTTAATTTAAAATTTATCTTAAAAAAATAAAGAAATAAAAAAGGACAGTTTTGATTTTTATATTACTAAAGGAAAAATTATTTTTCTTGGTTGGTTTTTAAATTAAGAAATTAACGTTGTCTTTGCTCTAGTAAATGTTTATCACTGAATGCTACAGGACCTGCTGTTGTGATTGTGCTGCTTAAAGTTTTAGTAGAGCTTGGAAAAAATTTTGGCAGACAAAAAGATGGAGGGTCCTGAATTAGATTTGAAAGAAGCTTGCAAGCAAATGTCCCATGACACAAACACTGCTTCCTTAGTTCTGGCATTACTTTTTTTCCTCCCTTGATCTGACTAATTTAAAGTTGCTGCAGTCAACTTTAGAAGCTGGGTGTGGTGGTTGTTTTCTAGGCACCGGTAACAACACTGAAGTTACTCCATCAAGCTGGGCAGCTGATCTGTTGTGTTTGCTGGATAGACAAGGAGTAATTACCTGGAGGGAGACAATGCCTCCTGAAACCCCAGATATGGTGCCTCACTATTGCAGTGGAGACAAAGCAGAGGCATTTACCTCCACTAAGAGGGATGGTGCTTGTATGGGGCTGAGGGGGCGGTGGCAGAGACCCAGCACCAGTGCAATCCATCAGGAAAAAATGAACAGTTTTGAGGTGGCAGAGAGCTACAAGCAGCTAAATCCTTCAATCCAAGCCTGAAGATGGTGGCAGCTGGCTGGCTGGTGGGGCTGGCTCTGAAGCTTGCCTGTGTTTGCAGTCGCCTGAGTGCTGCCATGTGCAGAGGAGCTGCCAGAAAGATTCGGGTGGTAAAAAGCCATATTCTTGAGTTCACGGAAGTGTTTAATCTTTGTAAGGCCACAGTTATTATTTCTTTTTATTCCTGTGAGTAGGGAGAGTTCCAATGGCTCTGGAAGCAGTTGTGCAGGAGAGTGTTCACCTCTTTTCAGTGGGAATACAGAGCTTGTGAGTTAGTGTGTACTTTTTGTATCTGCTTAAGAGATTTTTATATTATTATTATTGCTATTATTATTATCATCATCATCATTATCATTATCAATTTTTTGTTGTTGTTGTGGCTGGGTTTTTTGGCTGTTAGCTTAATGAAGACAGAAGGAATGGAACCTAATTTTTACCATCTAGCTGTTTTCAAAGCAACAACAGCAAAAGCAATCATGTAACATTGCATGTAAATGAGCCTCTATGACCTTTGGGGTGAAATACAGACAAATTGCTCATTTTCAGTAAAAAAGGCTCTTGCCCTCCCTTAACTTCTTTTTATTTTTCATCTCCTGTCTGCACCAGTTTGCATGGGAGTTGCACAACTTATTCCCAGCAAGGTAAAGCTGAATGTTTTCCTGTTCATGGGGAAAGGTGATGAACCATGGCCCTCAGAATACCATTTATTCACTCAAATGTGTTGGTCACAGTAGTCATGTCTTGCAAAACTTTTTGCCCTAACTTGTCTCTAAATTTTTCATTGTTGCAGTTCGATTCATCATTAGTTTCCCTCCCTAAGCCAGTGAGATTCAGGAAGGAGTCATGGCAGAAGGTTAAAACCTGTTGTATAACTCGGTATTTAAGCTGCATGCCTTTTGCATACAGTAAAAGCATCAGGGATTAATGAAAGCATTTTAATGGATCTCTGTGTTCCTGAATCATAGCAGAACCATGAGATCACTATGGATAGCCTGACTACCAGATTTTCAGGCTGGGTAGTGATCCTCTATATTACTGAGTAGAGTTTTTCTATGCATTTGGAAAATTACCTGGTGAATGAATGGTGGCTTTATGTTCCCCATTGTTTGTTTTTTTTAATTCTGTATAAGATGCATGATAAGGCTAATCAAAAGAACTTTTACAAATACTGAATTAATCTTAAATTTAATTAGAGATTAATGTACCTTCTATCCTTTTTCTGAAAAAGTGAAGCCACTCTAAAATATCATTTCACACCACATATACTTTCTGGATTCACATTCATTCCCAATTAATGATGAAAAAGTGCCTATAAATACATGAAAGAAACACCACCACAGTAAAATGATCATCAGTTTATTTGAGGTTAAGGTAAGAAGACCAGTTACCTCTGCCTGTGACACCTAGGTTATCTCTTAGCACGTGGAACAATTGCTCTGTGTGGTGCCTGGAGCCAGACTGCTCAGTGCACCTAAAGGTGATGTGAAAAATGGCTGGGAGGGTAGGACAGAGCACGGGCTTGGCCATGAGCAGGTTGTGATGCCTCTGCAGCCACTGTGTTTCAGTGAAGCAATTTAGACTAAGCTGAATTGGAAATAAGTTAATATTTCCAGTCATTCTTTTAACAGCATTAATATATTGACCTGATTTATGATCCCCATCAGATTTCTCTAAGGAGAAGCTGTAGGAAGCTTCCTTTGCCATGAACCTTGAGGAGTGCAGGGACCATGTTGTAGGCTGGACAAAGGGGGTTTCTTTTATCCTGGGTCTTGTATACCATACCTGTATCTTACCCATGTGGCTTTACATAGCCTGATTATGCTAAAATCATAAATGCTGCAGTCTGAATTAACTTTATGCTGCCACCGAATTACCAATGCCTAAGGCTTGGAAGCCAAAGATTCTCCTAACTTCCCTGCCACTAGTCCACTATGGCATTTTGAGTACAGTGGGCGTCAATTCTGAGCACAAGACTAGAAAGCTGTTACTTAATGTTGCTAATAAATTTATAGATGAAAAGTCACCATATGGATCACTGCTGTGCATGCAGAAAATAGAATCAGTGTGTGTGGCTTGTAGTTCACTTTTCCACTCCCTTTAAGTGCTAGGGAGCCTAACTTCTCCCTTTGTAATGAGACCCCAACTTCTCCCTTGGTAATGAGACCCCTTGACTTCATTCTGGTGTTGTCCCTGGGCCTTAGGCTGAGTTTCATGAGGTGCCTTGAAAGTGCTCTACACTGCTGGAGGGAGCCACAAGGAGTATTTAATGCAGATGTAAGTCGGATGCAGCAGGACACAATAGCCCTGTTCATTACTCTGTTTATAAAGTCATTAAAAAATGAGGAGAGTGACTTCAAAACAGCAGAATGAGCAGAACGTGTCCAAACTCCATTAGAAACTGGACAAACTGGACAGAAATTCACATTTTCTTATAAAGTGATGATTGTTTGTTATAGGGACCATATGGAGCCTGACAAGAATAGCTGAGACGAGACTAACAGTTTTAGACAAGAGCTTTCTTTAACCAGTCATCAGATTGGTTGATGGCATTTTTCCCCCACCATAATCGAGATAAAGCAGCTGCAGTGAAACACTGCAGTGGGCAATGCTGTGAAAGACTTTCCGTGTGGATGTCAGTTTGTCCATTTTGCAATGACAGCAAAATGTCCAACACTGTTCTAAAGAAAAGGGCAACACACGCATTTAGGCAGACCTCGGTCAGGGGATTGCAATTCTTTGTACAGTCTTTGGCTGTTTGCAAAAGATTCAGGGCTGGCAAAATGCAGGCCTGGAGCATGCAAGATTTAATACATAGCACTGTTCCAAACAGACTGTTTTGGGGAGCTGGGGAGAATTCACATCTAATTACTACTACGTGTGTTTTTTATTCAATTTTCCTGATTTAGTTTCAAAGCATAGAAAACACCATTTTCCCCATCTTTTTATTGCCCAAGTAATTTTCATTGTTAAAATACGTTTTGTGTAATTTCTCCACTTAGCCTTACAGTGCCCCCTTTGAGCATCTCTTTTAATTATACTGAATCAAGCTATGATTTCGCTGGCTTAAAATATCCAAGACTGAATGCCAGTAGCAATGTGTTTGGCTACTGCTTTACTCTCGTTCTGCCAAAGCAGAAACTCCCTAGGCTATTCACTTCTGATTTTTTTAAACATTTTTGGGGGGTTATCAAACCTTAAAACGAGAGTTGCATGATTCAGTGTTGGTTTTGATTGACTTTCAGACTCATTTATCAACACATGTTTCTTCCTCTGTGCAAAAACAGTACATAGGAGATCCAAAATAATGGAAAAAAAATGTGCCTGCTTTAGCAATGAGAAGAGAAGGGATTGGAATTGGCTCAGCATGGAAATGTAATGGTGTTGAATAGTAAGCCTTGCAGATAGTGTTTACAGCTGTAGAGGACGTTTTCTTGTAATCTCATTCTTGCCTTTATGGTTATTACACTGAGTAACTTATTCTGTTTGCTCAGGAGATGTCTGTGTTTGGCATCCTGTGGAGTGGGAATACGTAATGCTTTTTTCATTTTCTAGGAAGTGTACACTGAAGGAAGAGAACAAGACAATGTTTAGCACATCCTTTGTGCCAATAAAATGAGTTGCCATACATTACTGTTGTGTTAGAAAGCAGCTATAGCTAACTGATTAACAAGGGAAACGGCAGAGGGAAGGAAATGCTGCTCAACATTTCTTAACACAGATACTGGAAGGGAACAAGCAAATGAGCAAGCCTTTTGTTTTTTCAACAAACAAACAAACTTGGTTTTTTGGTTTACTTTTTAAGTACTCGAAGTGAAAAAATGTGATATCTAAGATCAGTCATCAGCCTTACTTAAAAACAACAAAAAAAATTAAGACAAGACTATAGATGTGTATGGTGTCCCTAGTTAAAATGACAAACTGTTGTAATATTAAATGAAATGAGTAATTATGTCTCAAAACACCAACTCTAAGGGAACACCTGCAGTGAGGACTAAAAGATGGCTTCAGCTCGTGGTAGCAGCCCTTGTTATGCTCCATTCCACCCTGACTGTGCTCTTGGCCCTACCAGAGGTGGTTCAGGAGTCAGTCTGGGGCTCCCAGCCACAGTTCCAGCTGCTGTAGCTGGTATTCTCCTAAGTTGACAAGTTTAGCTGGCAGCTGGAAGGAAGGATGTTTTTCCTTTCCTTTCTTTTTTTTTCAGCTTACGTTTCTGTGAATACTGTGGGAAGGTACAAGTTGAGGGGAGCAGTTTCCTCAGCTGTGTCACAGTCTTCTGCTAAAGAGGACAGACGAGCTGTGTGTCCTAAAGGAAAAATTTGCTATTTCAGTGATAATTGAGTGTTCTTTTGCTGGATAACAGCGTGGTAGTGAATTTAACCCTGTGTGAAGCAGTGGCATGATCCTGCACTGTGCTTGGGCTTCAGGAAGTTTTCTTTGCTATACGCTTTGTCTGAAGTACAGAGATAAAATTGTTCTAAACAAAATGCCCTGAAACGGGTGTCTGTTTTGAAATATCCATGTGATGTGGACAGGGAATGATTATGTTAACAGTGATGTTTCCACCATATCTTAATGTAAGTAGCTTGGAATGTGAGCTTCATGATGTGTTCTGTTTGGAGTGGTGGCAGACAAGAAGAGCATTGGAACAAACCCAGGCTTTCCTGAGGAAGTGTTAATGCAGCTGCAGGATCGAGCTAAAAGGTGAACTCCTTCATCACCTGATACCTGCAAAGCTCCAGGGTAAGTGCTTGATTTTCAGAAAGCATTTTATTTGCTGAGTAGGAATTTTACCAATTTTCCTAAAAGTTTGGTTGGAGTGAGGACTGAAAAAGCAGGAAGGATACCAGGCTGCAGAAGTAGCTTGAGTATCACTGCCAAGTAAGGGTGCGCTTGCCCCCTAATTAGTTGAATCTTGCTTGCAGAGGGTAGGGCTTTGTTTCTGCAGATTGCTAAACATATTAATGCTATTTCACACCCTTTTCCACGCACATTTTTCTGTTGCAGTCCTTTTTTGAAAAGCTTCAAAGATTAAACTGCAGTATTACTGGGAAAGTGAATAATTGGGATGCTGAGTGAGCCGGTGCAGTAAGAAAGGATTGTGCCCTGAGGGGAGGAGTGGGAAGCTCCAGTGTAACATACTGAATGTTTCAACAGTGATATGTCCATGATTAATACGTTTGTGAGGGGCTGTTGTGCAACAGGACACTGAACAGGTCAGTGAGTAAGCATTTGAAAAGCCTCATTTTAGTGGACTGATAATTACGCAGGGCTGTTATAATTTCACAGGAGATATTTCACTGTATCAGCTGAACCAATAGATATGAAAAGCATAAGTTCAAAAGGCTTCATAAAAATCTAATACTGGTAGAAATAGCTTCATCATTAAAAAATTTTATTTTATTTTATTTTAAATTAGACACCTGTATGCTTCTTGCAGCAATATCACAGCTGTAGACTCCTGGCATAATCAAAAGACAATAAAATAACTAATCAAAGGATAAAAAGATTCACCTCATAGATTCACCTCATAAATGAAGTGAAGGGACTCGTTTTCTGAAGCGTTTGTTTTTAAAACTGATGTGATATTTGGTTTCTGGCTTTCAGTATGGCTTTTTCTTTGCAATACTCTCTCCTAGCATGCACAAGAAATAGCAAATCAGTACATCCAGTTGTGTTTGACTTGTTACCTTTGGCACAAAGCTTCAGCATCCCTTTTTAGCTTTCAGTTGCACAAGTGAGGATGTGCCTTTGTGTCTTCCAATAAGATTCCAGGACTCCTTTAGTCTCTGGGTTTACAATGACAGCCCCAAATTCAGCATAGCTGGCTGAGGAAAATTGCATCAAATCCTGAACATTTTGCAATCTGAAGTCCAGAATTCAAGTCCAGGCACTGCCACTCGGGATAAGCTCCTTCCTTCTGGCCTGATCAATGCTTAGCAAATAAAATCTGGCTGTTCAAAAGATTGAGGACATGATAAACTCAGACATTTGCCCATATCACAGTGTGGATGTTTAAACAAGACCAAGTTGTTCATTAACGTTGATAGCCATTAAAGGAAATCCTTCCTTGCCTCTGAGCTTGATTAAGGCCTCTTGCCTCTCAAGCTGCACTGTCTAAGGGTGAGCAACTGCAAAGTAATCAGGGTTGATATCCTACTTTCTGCTCTGAGGAAAAAAAAAAAGTAATTTTCTTTGTGAGCTTTGAAATCTCAAAGTGGCAGCAGTTGGTGAGTGTTTGTATGAAATGTGCAGTGGTCTCTGCAGTGCTCGTCCATTCCTCTGAGCCCCCTGTCTGCTGGAATTTCTCACATGGAGAAGTTATCTGTTCTTTAAACAAGAAAATGTAAATTAATGTCTTTTGTAGGAAACATGCTGAATAAGGATCTCCCACAGACCTAGTTCTGTATGTAGGCTGAGACAGCTCCTGGACTCGAGCCATTCATTTTTCTCCCTACAGTCAAAAACATTCATTATAGCCTACATAGCTTTACTGAAGTCTACCAGCTTTGTTTGCAATAAAGCCTCCAGCCTTTTGGAGACTTTGCTATCTTTTCTGCTATGCTATCTTGATAAAGATACCAGCCCTAATTCTTCCATCACAACGAATGTGTTTATCCATCCTTTCATCAGATCACAGAATCTCCCTTGCTAGATATGGGGCAGGACAGCAAGGAATTTTGACCAGTCTGGGCTCTTCTTATTACTTTTGTATAGGCATTAGGTAAATGGGTTGGGTAAGAGGAGCAGGCACTGTTTCCTCATCCGTTTCCCAATATTTATGAAGTGTATGGCAGGAACAATCCTTGTGCTCGAAGTACACCGCATCTAACTCTCACTGGGATGGGTGATGTGCGGGAGGAAAGGTCTCTTTTTTATCTCATTCTCTCAGGACCTCCACTGTCTTTATTTTTTTAAGGCAAAAAGACTAATTCATCCCTTAAGCAGGCACTTCAGAGCTCATGGACAAATGATGCAGAAGAACAGGCAGCTTTTAGCTGTTTTCTCTCTCAGCTGTGCTCTCCTGAAGAGAATAATCATAGAAACCATAGGGTCATGGCTGAGCCCTTTATAGTTGTGTGTGTTATATTAAAACAGTAAATCACTTTCATGAGTGTGCTTTTTCTGTGTGGAAGCTGTTGGGTAATTTAGTCCAAAGTCAGCTGAACATCTCTAGTTACTTCAGAGATGGCATGTCCTACAGATGGTTTCAATTAATACTTGTTCAGGGCTGCCTAAAGCAAGTAGCCAGTCTGATTGTTTAGTAAGTGTCAGTTAGAAATATCTCTATATATGCATGAAATGTGACCTTCAGACCTGTTGTGGTCTGCTGGGTAATACCCCCAAAATGGCTTGGCATGGGGTTTTAATTTATGTTCTTCTCTCTTTACCTTTTTTACCCCATATTAGAAGTGGACACAACACCTGGGGCTTGTGGGATGGTCAGCCCCAAACCTGTGCATCTGTTTGAAGAACAAAAATAGCGATCTTTGTTAAGCAGTTATTATGGATTTTAGAGAGAGTATTTTCAATGTTCAAAGCCTGGCTCAGGCCAATTCTTCTGCTTCAAATTAGTGTGCATTTAGGAATAGCACTTAAACATGAACATGGCTTAGGAACTTCACTGGCTTCAGTCCTTTGAGAAGTAGCAGGGCCTTTTTAGTTAAGCCAGTACTGGAGGTAAATGTGGTTTATTACTTGCACAATAAAGATGTTTCTTAATAAGTGAATACGAAATAAAGTGAATGTTTTGAAGAAAAGACAGATTAATCATTTATTGAGGTGATCTGTGAAAGCAAATGGTTTGTAATACTTGTTACAGGACAGGACATGCATAGGACCAAACACCATAAATATATAGAATCTGATTATAATGTGCTTATGTAAAAATGAAAGTCTATATGTTACACAAAATAATAATCACTGAATAGCTAAATCACACACAATCAGTGAAAGTGTTCCTATAAATTACACTTTTTACAGAGAGAGACTAGTGTTTAATCTGGTGACATTTAATAAAGTGTATTCTTGGATTCAAACAGGTAGTGGGATGGCTCGAGGAGCAGCATTGATGAGGAAGCAGTTTCATCACTGCTGCCTTGCTTCTTTCAGTAGAATTGCAATTGGTTCCTGCTAGCCTGGCGGGGCTGGGTTCAAGATCCTTGCTTCAAGAAAGCTGTAAATATCTTATCTTACAAGCACTGCATTCACCTGTGGTGGAAGCAGAAACACACCACGTACATATGTTGTTAATTTGCTGCTTCTTGGCAAAAATTTTCACTCCTAAAGAGTTCGCTATGTTGTAATAAAGCTGGAGAACAAAGAAATTGCTATTTGCCCGCATATAAGACACATGTAATCCCTGGTGAGGAGTTAACATTTGGGGAACATAGGAAGAACTCTGGTGCTGGCAACATCTGCCTGGCATGTGCAGTTGCATCCTTCACAGCTGAGTTACCTCTCATGGACGTTTCTTGCAATTATGGTGGAAGAAATAATAATTGTTCTTAGGTGCGCTAGGTAAATTGATCTCTTTAGCTGGCAGGGGAAGTGGAAGGCTCACATGTTTACAAAATTAGTAAGAAGAAACTCCCAGAAACACCTAATTTTGGAGTTATTTAGCCATTCCGTGCTGTGATTCTCTTTCTTATTTCTACTGCTTCCATTGTTGCTGCCATTCACGGACTGGTGCATAGCCAGCAAAAAGCCTGGCTGAATTGTCCCTCTGTCTGCACTTTTGCTTGCACTCAAAAAGAGTTTGGGGCCACAGCTTAAAACTTGCGTAGTCGGTTCCCCTTTAAACCCCTCTTTAGGAAAATCACACAGGTGAGGGAATCATACATAACTGAAGGAAATACATGCATCATAACCTCCTTGTCTGTAACTGCCTGGACACTGTTCTGCATTAGTATTTAGGATGAGAGCTCTTAAAAGGTCATTCTCTTTTAAACTTCTGCTGTCTAAAATGGTGCAGCTCCTTTTCTAACTCCATCTTCTGTCAATTACTTATGTAAGGAGTGGGCATGCATTTAAAAAATTCCAGTGGAAACTGCAGACCAGCTTTAAATAGTGGGAAAAATAATAATAATAAAGCGTAACTCCTCAAGAGAATTTCACGTCATTTCACACTACCACACATCTGGGATCATCATTCCCAGACACTAGCAGCTTGTTACACCTCAGTATGTGGCATGGGAGATGTAGTATTATAAAATATACTTGAGTTTATTCTGAAAGTAAGCTTGCAGTTCAAATTCAATGCCTTTGTGTTGGGTAATTCTGTTTGCAAGAACGGTTGTAGCCCAGTATCCACAACCCAAGTACAAGTTTTCTTTCTCAGCAGAGTCCTTGGTAACAGAGGGCCATACAAATCACAGGAATGTGTCATCACCACGTCCATGTGCCTGCGGGAAGGAGGATCCCCACAAACAGATGTTACGCGTGGTTAGAAATCTCCGTAAAAGCACAACCCCAACACATCGCATATTGTGCTTGCGAATCCACAAAAATACATATATCATGAAATCAAAGGGTTCTCTGAGAAGTATTTAAAATGGGAAAAGGATGTCCATAATTACTCTGCAGCAAAGGTTTTTGGGCTGTATATCCCTGTATGCCCGGAGATGGCAGTGCAAATGCTTTACTGGTGATGTTTGTCTTTAGGTGCACTAAGAGACATTTCCCTGGTGCTGTGTGGATTCAAACTGAAGATTTTTCTCTTGCCACTTAATGTGCTGGATGATCTAATATGAACTTTTGAATCTCACAGGACACTGAGCTTTTCCCTTTCCTAATTACAGTTTTTATGTCTTGCTTGAGGGGATGCTTGTGAAGGGATGCATGCAGCTATGTCTCAAAAATACTTCTTTTGCAGAAGGCGAAAATATTAATTTGTTCTGCTAGGAAAAATGGGACTTTTCCCTCTTCTGTAACATCAGTGATAAAATCCTTCAGGAGAGTGGGGAATTCTTACTTAGGGAAGTCTGCAATTTCAGGACTTACCTCTGATCAGACTCTTCCTTGAACTCCTGAAATGCGTTCCAAGTTTGCAGAATTAGCAAGATGGCAGTTCAGAAGGTTCTTGCAGCTCTCATGTTTGTAATTTTTTACTTTTTGTATTTTTCTTAATTTTAGTGGGTGTACTTACCCTTGAACTGAAAAGCAGGATTGCTAAGGCTAAGTGAACACTGCTTCCCAGATCCTGTGCTTAATCCTAACATACATGGTAAAATCTCCCCTGGGTGACCTCTTCTCTTAAATTCTAGACTTTCAGGCTGTCTTATGCAGGTCTTTGCTGCAAAGGAGAAAAATACCATGCTAATTGGAGGCATATTGCTGCCTCTAGACAAAAAGCCAAAGTCCCTCCTTGGCAAAATGAGGAGACATTATGGCAAAATGGAAAGCTGACAGTGTTTTGACAGGTGGAAATACAAATCCTGTATAAGATCCATCTCAGAGAAGGCAGATGATCTGTCTCAGTACTGAATGAGCTGATGTTTTCCAAGGCACTTGAGGAGCGTTCCAGCGAGTGGCTGTGCAGAGCCACTACTTGTTCTCCTACTTGTGTGCAGTTTAATTTGCCACAGGTGGGCGAAGGGTGAGCTGTGCTTTCTGGTTTTTTTAGTCTAAAACCTGGAGTTCTCTGGACCACTGGCAGCTTGTTTGTTGAATCATTCACTTGTGTACAGCCGGAGCTCAAACCTGTGGCCATTTTCCATGACAAAGAAGCCAGAGACTGTTATTGTTAAATCTCCTGGTCAGAGTAAAATTTTCTGTTGTTTTATGAATACTGGGGGGTTTTTTTGCCTGAAGTAGAAAAGTGTTCTAACTACTGTAAGGTATACTCCCACAACTCTTGGTATACATTTACAACAGAGGTATAGCTGCCACATCTTATAAACATGCAGAATTTTCTCACTGAGTATAGGAAAAATAGGTCTTGTGGCTAAGAATGGGATTAGAAACATGGACATCTAAACTGTTTTCCACTCTATCAAGGAAATGCTGTATTTATGGTGTTTTCTGGTTGAGTTATTCTTGCTGACTCAATTTCTTCATTTATGAATAGGAAAAAATTTGATCTTTCCTAGTTAATCTCTCCATATATGAAAATTGGATATCCAAAGAAATACAAAATAATAAAGTCATGTCAATCAGTAAATATCCTTCTGTCTGAAAGAAAGATTAAGCAAAACAAGTGTTGATTTATTTTTCTTTTTTAAAAACTATTGCAAACTGATTTAAATTTATAAATAATAATACTTATCTCAAGTACTGATTTTTTAGTTCTGGTTTTTAACTACATGGTTCAACCAACTAAATGCATTTGAGAAACTTCCCATCCAGTTTTAATTTATACCATCAGGTGTTTCTGTGTTTCTAGTGATCTATCCTCATCCTAGGACCATGAACTGGGACTAGATTCCTCTCCTGCCTTGCTGCAAATCCTGACAGGCTGTGCAAATTGCAGCTCACGGTAATTTTGTTCTCCGAAGTGGCTGGGTCAGCTGTTCTTTGCCTCTCTTCCTGGTGAGGTTGGCTAGGAGGTGCTTCCAGCCACTGACCAGTGCTCTTCTGATTGTCAGGGACTGTCAGAGGCCACTCCAAGGGCCGTTGTGCGTTTGATTTGTGGTTTGTCAGGCTAAACCATACCCTAAATCTCCAGTCTGGCCCTTTCAGTCTCAGGAGCAGCCAGTTTTACAGTGGGTTTTGTATCCAACTTCTCGCCTTGTGAAGCTTTAGACTTTAAGGCTATAATCAAGAAACTGTGATTTACCCCGTGGAAACATCCAGAAAAAGAAAAGAAAAAAAATGAAATGTCATTTGCAAATAAGCAGCTCTTAAACTGCTCTGATGTACATGGATGTCTGTCCCAGCTTTTGGTAAATTGTGATGCAGGACCTGCAAAACAGGGATGCAGCCACATTCCCATTTTGTTCTCTGAAATGGCTGTAGGCTGTTGGTGAACAAAGCCTCTACCTATGCCCCTTCAGGGTGACATCTGTGTGCTAAAGAAAGCATATTTAATGATTCAGTAGTTGGAAATTCCCCTTAAATATCCTCCAGGTTATACCTCGTGTTTGAGAGAGACCTGAATGTGTGCTGAATACCGATTATCCCTGATCTCCTACATGGCCCAGGATATACTATTTGACTTTAAAAAATGAGCCATATCTTAAAGAAAATAATTCTTGGTGTCTGACTGATCATCTGTGACCGGGCATGTCTTTTAGTCTACTTTAGATTTTTTTATTATTATTATTATTTACTGCAGATTGTTTCAGAGGTAGTCCAGTAGATGTAGTAAAGTGAAAAATACTCTAGATTGAATTGGATACTCTTTGCATTGCACTAACTTGCTTTAGGGAAAGAACACAGGTTTTGGGACCTATATTTCTTCCTTTGCTTGCTCTACAAAGCAAAGAATAAGATAGAGTGACAGGCTGCTAATTCACATTTTGTAGTGAAATGGAAAACCTGCCTGAGAATAAGGATGGATAATGAAATACCTTCTTTTGCACAAACCTGAAACAAGGCAGGGAATGGAGTGCTGGAAGGCTGGAGAAAACTCTGGATAATCTTTGTTTCATGGAGGACAAGGCAACTTCACAAAGGTGCTTAATATTATCTGTGTTACAAATGCTACCAAGTATCACCAGCTGTCACAGATGGATGTTGTATTTACAGGAATCTAAGCATCAAATGGGCATGAAGAGTGCACCTGAGAAGTAGCCACCATCACCCCATTTGAAGCCCAGTGGTAGGACCATGGAAGGAAAGCTGCAGTGCTTTATTCCTGTGTGGCCCTTCTCTTTGAATCAAATGCTGAATTTTAACTTCTGAGGTAGAAAATTTTGTATTTTCATGCCAATGCAATGACTTACAATAATTTTAATGTGCAAAGTTGAAATATGTACATTCTCAGTGAAATGCTTGCAGTCACTGTCTCATGATGTTTTTTGTTGTTCTGTGTGGGTTGTAGATAAATAGTGTTGACAGGACAGCAATTGCTTTCCTTACTGAAACTTGAACTTAGTTTTCATTTAGATTTGGAATAAAAGGAAATGGCTTTTAAAAATTATTTTTAATATTTCCCTTCATTATTTGGGAAAGAATGCAATAACTATCTCCCAGAAAGTGAGCTGAGTCATGAGCAAAGCACTTATCTGAAGCAAGAAGGAGGTGAAAGGATGGGCTCATGGTGCTGCTCAGAAATGGTTCTTGCCAGTGCCTCTTTCAGACCACCCCAAAGCCAAATTATCCCCCTGAGATCCTGAGAATACCTGCATCAGGCTGTCACTGTTTCCATACAACTGAGTTTTGACCAAGCCCTCAGTTCTTTCAGCAGGAAAAATATTTTGCTGAAGTAGTTTTTGACCTCTTCTAATGAAAGCAGCAATTAATTTCACAGATATAAAAAATTAAGGGCAAGACAAATCTTAGGAGCTAAGCATCTGTGCTGAAAATAATGAAATAATGATGAGTCTATGAACCAGCAGGGCTTCGAGGCTCTGGTTCCTGGGATTCATCTGAGAGCTGTCTCCAACACTTGTACAGTTACAGATTTGAGAATTGTGTGAGAACAAAATCTTTCTATAAACAGAAGGACTACCAAGGAGATGTGTATCTGCAAATGTGGTATTGACTCTGAAATATCTGAAATGTTTCAGTGAGGAAGGCTTTTGGAATGCATTTTGCTTCTTCACAGCGCAGTTCCGATCACACTGAATCTGGTGATATAAGCTGGATTTCTTCCACATGCTGAAGAGTTCTGGATGTGTATCCGCAGTTCGGGTCCTTTTCTCGCTGTTACCCAGCAAGTGTAGGTTCAGCTTGGGGTTGGATGGAAGCTTATTGCTGTTTAAAAACAGCCCAGCTTGGAAAAAGCCTGCTTGCAAACATGAGAAAGTAACAAAATGTGCTAATTGGTTTCTTAGGAAAAAAGCACAAGCAGCGAAACTTCGCACGGGGTATTGCGCCAGGAAGTGTGTCAGTGTAATACACAGACCGACACTCTCCGTCTCCTCTGTGAATGGGGAGTTTTCACGGGGGCGGGGAGAAACCTCCGTTCCTTGCCCTCAGTCCCAGAAACAAAACATGAGCCCTTTAGGGCTTTTTCTTTTTTCCCCTTCTTTTCACACAATGGGGCAGTCGCTCTGCATTGTTGATGGCTCCTGCGCTTATCAGGGGCAGGATTGGGCAGATAAGCTATGTTATGTCAAAGCTCGCTGTAAATACTTTCGGGTGCTTACGCTCAGTTGAGGAAATACTGAAAACATTATTGCAGAAACCGAGCGGGAGATGTTTGGTTTCGCACTGAAACAGGCCAGTTTCTCTTTTTGCTTAGTTTGTGACGGCTTAAGGTGAGCGTGAAAGAAATGAACTGGAGAGGAGGCAGAGCAGGCGGGTGTGAAGCGCGGGAGACCAGGTGAGGAGGGCGGCGGCTTGAGGGTGGCGGGGGCTCGGTGCAGCCCGGGGTCTCGGTGCAGCCCGAAGGGTGGGTGCAGCCCGGGGTCTCGGTGCAGCCCCGGCGGCCGGTGCAGCCCAGAGAGCGGGTGCAGCCTGGGGTCTCGGTGCAGCTCGAGAATTGGGTGCAGCCCGGGGTCTCGGTGCAGCCCGGAGGGTGGGTGCAGCTCGAGAAGTGGGTGCAGCCCAGACCCCGCGCAG